>RSEF01000021.1:3184167-3359487 GCA_003993805.1 Himantopus leucocephalus | reverse complement strand
TCCAGGTGGGGTCTCATCAGAGTGGAGTAGAGGGGCAGAACCATCTCCCTGCTGGCCGCACTTCTTCTGATGCAGCCCAGGACGCAGTTGGCCTTCTGGGCTGCAATCGTGCATGTTGAGCTTCTCATCACTCAGCACCCGGTCTTAGTCTTCCCACGTGGAGCATGAGGCTATTAGGCCTTTACCTACCTGCGGTGAAACCGTGTGGTGAGACCTCAAGCGTCAAAACCAAACTTTGTCCTCAGGGGGTCTCTCTCCTCCAGGTGGCACGGTGCTGTGCCAAGGGTCCTGTCACCTGCCTGTGCCTTGTGATTTTTATCACTGCCAGCATCAGCCTACTGCAAGAAATGTACTGTCTGGGGCAAGAGCTCCATGGATGCTCCAAGCGAGCCATCCAGACAAGGCAAGCGGAGTCCCAGTTCTGTGAACACTCTCATGAGATTTCAGCACCAGAAGCCATTTCCTCATACAGACAGAAATTAGGAAGGAAATAAATGTTTTCTAGTAAAACTGGACTTTTCTCCTTAACCCGATTAAGCAAGAGCGGTTCTGAATATGTCACTGGTGACTTGGCCAGACGAGCTTCTTTGGCGCGCACTGTGTGACGGAGAGTAACGAGACCTAGATCTCAGCCCTTTGTACCTTTCAAGCCTGGCTGTTGTCTGTGAGCCAGCAGCCTTGTCCCAGTCGGAACTGGGCTATGACTCCATGGTTTGACTCCTGTGAAGGACGAAGCTCCTTCTTGCTGCACTGTGCGCTGCTGTTTGGGGCTGTTGTACCAAAAAGATGAGAAACTGGAAGTTCGCACATTTAGCAGGAATAGTGGACGTATTAAAACATCCTGATTTAGTGAGGGGATGGAAAATGGGTAACAATTCTCGCTGTCGAGGTGATTAATAATGTGTGAGTGTCCCTCCGCTCAGACACAGTAAGATGAGGCACACTGACACCATCTCCTCTTCTCCATTAATGGTTGAACTGATGTGTTATGGGAATTTCTTTCACTTGCAGACGGGTCACTGTCGGCATCACAAGACTGGGCTTTGCCGCCCTGCCTAGCGATCCCCAAGTTCACTCCCTACCGCAGCGAGTCACCAAGGATTTGCGAGCAACACTGCCCTGTCCTGGATGGAAGCTGAAGTGTCATGGGGCGTTTCAAACCTTGTTTTGCACCTGGCAAACATGCTGCTTCCAGTCATGCAGGAGAAACCGCAGTTTGGGGATGGAAAGAGAGAGAATAATCTTTGGTCTGGTCTTGCTAATACTTTGAAACACTTGAGACGCAGTAGGAAAGGGACAGCTCTGAAACTAAAGGTAGCTCTACATTCTCTACTTACCTGAATACTGCTGACTTCAGAGCCAGAGAGCAAAAGCATCACATGTGCCAGTTTCCAGCATAGTTACTCAAAATCTAGGTCAGTGTTTGCACTGTGTCGAGCGTTCATGCTTGGGAAGGCTATTGACTTGTCAGCACTGGGGGGGTGTTAATAAATCTCTGGCAATATTAACAGTGATCTGTTCACAGTATCTTTGATCTGAAGGTCTTTGAATGTGGTGCGGTTGTCATTAAGTGGGGTCCACGGCACAGCTTTGTGAAAGCAGCTCCATTTCACAGATGGGGAAGCCAAGGCGGGGAGCGATTATGCGTTATTTTTGATGACACGACTGAGTCGTTGCCAGAGGTAAGGATACAACCCGGGAGCGCTGGCTGCCAGACGCCTGCTCCGAGTCACTAGACAGCACTCTCCCCAGCCTAGTTGGACTCACCCTTGGAATATGGTGTTCCAAGGCATTAACTGCAGCGGCAGAAGGGCTTCTCTACTGAGCTGGAAGCGCAGCAGTGATATACATACCAAACAACCAGATAAACATTTACTTTTCCTTTGTGTGAGAGTGCTGCAGCCAGCAGGGACTGCGGGAACTCCCTCCCTCTCTGCGCACAATAGAAGGCAGGGAGCTTGCAGAGGGATAAAAGGGGATAAATAACAAGGGGACAAGGGACAAGCTGCGTTTCCCAAGAATCTGAAGGAAGCAAATGAACCCACTCCGAAGCTTGGTAAGGCTGGGTGGGAGCAGGTAGCAGCAGGCTCAGATGGAGGAGTGTTTTCCCTGATGTCACTTTCTCCTGATCCAGCCCGCCACCGGTAAAACCAGGAACCCTCATGAGGATAAGAAAGATGGGATTTCGTCCTGCCAGTGCTAAACGCAGAGTTTTGCCATTGATCTGCAGAAAGAGAAACAGAGCTCGCACTGTGAGAACTTGCTGCTCTGGAATAGAATTGAAGCACTACTGAAGTCATCGGTCTTCTGCCCAACTGAGTTCTAATCTAGTTTGTCCTGATCTTGCTGTTGACGAAAGAACAATAGACTCTAAGGCCCAAGGGAGTCAACATCAGCTGAACTGGTTCCTCTCTGGAAGGAAGAAGGGACCAGTGAGAGACAACTGAGGACAGTGCTCTTCATGTGCTGTGACTAATTGGTACACATCAGACTCAAGACTATGAAGCCAGCTCCTTTCGGCAAACTTAAACCCAGGCAACAATTGAATAGTAATGCATTGGGTCTGACTTCCCTCGGTTGTATGCAGAGTTTTCAATTATCCAGGCTGCTCCTTTTCGTTTTGTGCTCCCTCCACCATCCAGGTGTTCTGAAGAGGATGAGTGGAGGTGTGGAAGAGCAAGGGCTAAGGATGGACATGCCCAGGATTGGTGGGAACGTGATGGGAAAGCCTGGTTTGAGTAGAAATTGTTACGCAACAGAGCTTGAAAGATGTGGTGGCTGCTGGTTTTTAAACGGACAGCGTGACAGGGCTGTGCCTGGCCCACGTGTGGGGAGTTGGGGTGACGGGCTGGTTAGGAGCGGTGATGGAGACGAAGCAAAGGAGGAGCAGATGGCAGCGGCACTTGCTACCCCGACCATCAGCCAGGGAGCCTCTAAAGCCTCAGGTGCAACTTAATCCCAAATTAACCCTCTTCAGCTGTAGACATCCCACTGGTGTGTGTGTAGTTGGGGGAGGGCAGTGCCGTTTGTCGGGCGTGCATGGCAGGGGCGGATTAGTGCCGGGTATAAGAGCCACACGTAGCTGACAGAGTGACAGGATTTAGTGGGCTGGGGATGGGGAGGTTTCCTATAGATGGAGTCTGTTTCCCACATATTCTTCCTGGCTGCTGGTTGGTTTCACTCCCCACAATCCCTCTTGCCAGTTCTAGGTTGACTCTTCCAACAGGAGCCCAGTTTAAGACTGGGACCAGGACTCAGGGGACTTTGTGCTTATTTGCTTTTTGACGTTCAGCAAGATGAGTTCGCTTTTTGGTGCCTCCATTTTCCCACCTGAGCTATATGACATGAGTGAAGCATG
Organism: Himantopus leucocephalus; assembly: GCA_003993805.1. Classification (NCBI taxonomy): domain Eukaryota; kingdom Metazoa; phylum Chordata; class Aves; order Charadriiformes; family Recurvirostridae; genus Himantopus; species Himantopus leucocephalus. The sequence goes on along the minus strand of RSEF01000021.1, from coordinate 3,356,129 downwards.
TGAGCATATGTGGCGCCATTCACGTTTTCAGAGAGCTTGTTGCTGGTTCCAGGAATGGCTGGCATTAATGGACGGAGTCTATGTTCTCATCCAGGGTAGCTCTTCAGTCCCTTCTCAGAGCCCTCTGGGAGGTAATCCTGTAGGACTGTGCTTGTTGAGCTTGGCAGAACCAGCACCACCAAGGTGACTGAAACCTCCAGTATATTAACAAGCGATGCGTGTGTCTGAAATGGCAGTTTGCTGGCACGGCTGCTCTTCTGCCTCGTGTAAACTTGCTGTGGTGGTAGCCTTGAGAAAGCACCTCACCTAGACTGTCTTCGCTTCCCAGCCCACGCTCCCGCTGGGGTGGGATGCTGAGCTGGCATTTAATGACACTATCCAGTTTCATTACTCCTTAGAACTTACATCTCCAACGCTACGCTGTATATTCTGCTCGTTACCCTCAGAAACCTTTGGCTGCGCTTCACTATCTCGTAACCGGTGCCGGGCTATTTCCATGAGCGAATGCAAAGCCGTGCAAATCAAGCTCTCATTTTGAACGAAGGGGAAGCCACAGCAATGGCAGGATCTGGTTGTCATGGATATTGTCACCATGGAGCTGTTGCCATGGTGCTGTCTGCCCACATTGGCAGAGAGATGCAAAGTATACTTATTCTTTTGAAGAAAGGAGGAAGAACAGCGGATGCTAGAGGGCACAGAAGCTTTCAGATAGGTATTTAGGGAGGTTAATAACTGCTTTGTTTTAGAGTTTTGCCGACTCTGCTGTCTGTCTATGTCAGGTTCTTTATTTTTCTCTTTTGTTTCTTACAGTAACAACCAACAAAAAGAAGTGAGACTAATGTGTACTTGCTGTAGGGTCGTCCACAGCTGTATTTCACCGTGCAATGAAAGCGGCACTTTTCTCTCTTGCAACAAAGATCCAAAGAGTGACCACTAGTAATCAGCGCTTGGCTTTTACCTCATCTCAGTTTAAGTCTCCAGAAAGACAGTATCTTGCAGAAGATGAGGGTATGGCGGTGGAACTTAAAATCCCATCTTCCCCTGCGGCCCCCGTTCCTTGAAGGAACACACTCACCTTCTTTTAATTTCTAGAGAAAGGCAGTGCTCCTTTGGACGGTGGTTTGGCAGCTGTTCCTGACCTTGTCAGGCTGCTGATGGCTCTGGAAGAAGGACCTGAATGAGAAATGACTTGCGTCGGTGCCAGGCATCCTCGTCTAGTTAGGGGCAGAGCCAATCTCACCGAGGCAAATGATGGTTTCACTCCGCTTCAAATAGAACACAGTCAGATTTAATAAATAATAATAACTCCGCTCTGCACACCTACAGCTTCTGACTCTCTGAACATTTTGCCGCTACTGTTTGTTAAATCCTCCAAACGCTTCTGCGAGAGAGGGAAGGGTTCATTTTTCTCAGGCTTTTAAGAGCGATAGTGGGGCACAGAGACTGTGGTAGGTGGTCTCCCACGGGTGCTGTGGCCATCGGGAATAGGATCCGGGAGTTCCCGTTCCCTGTCCTGAGCCCTGGAAAAGCCCATGTTTCATTCTGTCCCACAACATCCAACTAAGGGAGATCCTGAACATCCCTATAGTGACACGTCGTGTAGGGCCCTTAGCAGCCTGATTTGGAGCTATATTAAGCAGCGATCTGGATGCTGCGGGTGGCTAAATAACGTTGTCTTTGATCTGAATACGCCAGTGGCTCACTTCCAAACACATTAGGCTCATGAGGCAGTCCTTTTCCTGGGCACGGAAGATGTTTCTGTGGAAGAGTTGTCACTGCGAGGCATGGATTAGCCCTTTTCCTGGATTTGACAGTCATTTTCGTTGCTGCGAGCGAAGCGTGTTTCATGCACGCGTGGATGCGGTTATTCCTGGTGCAGGGTGGGTTTCTAGGAATTACCCAGCCCACTCAACGCGTTGATCAGGTATAGCAGGAGGCAGAAAAGCACTGCTTTGGATGTGGTGCTCCTGTTTTCGTGTATGATTCATCCGAGGCAAGAGAGATTGGAAACCCCAGCGAGCCTGCGTGCATCCCAGCCAACAGCTGGGAACAGCTGGCCTGCAGGTGGGGCTCTGCGCCGAGTTGAAGGGCTACAGCTTCTCCTCTCCAACTTGGGAAGAGTTTTATGCGCGGCGATACAGGCGGCTTGTAAGGGAGCGGTAACACGATGTCGCAGTTAAATCACATATGTTAGAGTCACAAATCAGCCTGAGTTAGAATTGGCACCAGTGGAGGCAGAGGGAGGGTCTCCGGGAACGTTCCTGCTCCCGCTGAGCGGAAGGGGTGTCTTCATGTTGGCTGCACTGGGAGTTGGTTTGGACCCCGCATGTCCTGCGGATAGCTCTTGGATCGGGATCAGCCCACGCAGCGCAGCACTGTGTGGCCCCAAAGAGGTGTACCTCCATTTGGTGGGCGCTTTGGAAAGCAAGAACCTCCCAGGTGCCTTCAACGCGCTCGGCTGTAAAATTGCAGCTTTTTTGTAGATGGTGAAGGAGACAGCCTTTGTATAGAAATGCACCTTAGGGACAAATGAGCCCTTTACTTGACCAGTTTAACAACCTGTAATCTGGTGACTGCATGCAGAAAATAGCCCTGTGTTTTTCTGAACTTCAGTACTGGAAAAAAATTCCTAGTCTTTGTATTCTTGTGCCTCAGTTTCCCTGCCAGAAAAGTGAGGAAAACCAAATGCGCTTCCCAAGGAAAAAGAAGGGCATGTTTAATTAAGTCAGCTTTGTGAGTTGCTTTGACAGCTGCAAGTATAAATAGTTGCTATTATAGCAGCTAATAATTTGGAATTACATTTTATGTTCTTTCAGTTCTCTTCTTCGTGTAGTTGCCAGAGGTAACCAAGCATTTTTAGGTAACTTTATTACTTTTTAATACCTAGTTTGGTGTTGGATTTCTGCTGTACTTGCCTTCATGTAGAACACGTGTGTGTTTGAGTCGAAGGCACTCAGTTAACAAAAAAATTTCAAGAAAACCATGACCACTATTCCACCATGATGAAGAAGAAATGTAAAAAATGCAGACAGGCCTCTCTGAGAAATGTCTGTTGCTCCCTTCGTGCCTAAGCTGGTTAGTAATATGATATTGTTTCGTGCTAAGGTTTATTAATCGAATACATGACTGCTCTTTGCTGTAGTCACCTTGTCACCTGAGGATCCCCTGGAGCTTGCCAAACATGGATTAATCACTGAATACTCACGACGTCACCGCGAAGCAAATGTTTATCAATTCAGCAATGGGGAAGTCCCGGCGAAGAGACGACGTACATGGCAGCTAATAACAGCTTTGTTAGGGCTGCTCGTTGCTCCAGCCGTCATAAACCATTTCGGCGGAGTCAGAAGCAAATGGTGACGAACGATAATCTAACTAAAAAAGGGGCCTTGTGCTTGACCTGTGGCCGCCAGTGCCCCTCCGTCAGGATGTCCTTTCCCCTCTGGTTTTGTCCGTCCTCCTCTACCAGCTCTGTCCTCCTAACTGCACCCCAAGCACAGCTTATAAAACGCAGTTCTAGGCACCCGCACGCTGACGCTCAGCCTCAGCTTGGAGCGATGCCAGCGACTTGATTCCTGCACCAGTTTGCCGGTGGGACTTTCTTGCTTGGACCACTTTTTGGATGCGGATGATTATTCTGTCGGTGCTTGGCTAGGACCGTCTAATGAAAGTTAGTAGAACCAAGCCACAGGAGGGGAAAGGCAGATGTCTTCTTGCCACAGACCCTGTTCTCTGATAGCAGAATAGCTTATTATTCCTGTCCCCCGTGGGATATAAAAATGCTTCTGGGAAGATTTTTGTCACATACAAATCATGCTTCTGGATGGCTTCTTTAAAGGACAAAGAAAAATGCACAACGCAAACCCCTCTGGACTGCGGGGAATTGCTGATTTCTCTGAGCAAGGAAACTCGAGCCTCATCTCTTTAGTTGGAAGGGCTCCGCTTTGCCCTGAACAACTGGCAGATGAGGTCGGGGATTGTTTTCTCTCCCCTCATGACTGAAATAGCCCAAGGCCTGGAAAAGCATTAGCAGGAAGAGCACAGCATCGGGAAACACGAAGGGGCACCCAGCCAGGACATGACTACACAGCTTTTAGCTGCCCAGCAATCGGGACGTTGCTTTTTTGGGTGAAGGGATTCAGTTCTCCCGTGCCAGAATCACTTGGTTCTCGAGCCAGATGCCCTCCAGCTGGGCGAGCGTGTGGGCCCTAAGCGCTGAGCATCCCTGGGCGCACGCTCCAGCTGCTGCCTGTGCCTGGGCTTTTCTGGTGGCGTCGGAAGCCACACGTGCCGTGGACATGGCAAGCATGCAGGTTCAGTAGGGATCACGCGTGCCGCTTGCCGTGCCCGTGCAGCTCACTCCGGTGTTCCTTCAGGATGGAGCAGTGGGGCTCAGCAGTGCTGAGGTGGCATTACTCATCCCTATGGAGTTATTCCAGGTTCTCGGCTTGCTTGTGTAACTGAAAGGGTTTTGCCTTTTATCTATGACACACTGGTGGAACAGTGGGAGGATTTAAATTTGGGAATGAAATTGGCAGAGAATTTAGCCCAGTGCGTGTGTTCTGCAGTCAGCGGTTGCACTGAAACCTATTATTTCTCTGGGGCAGCCTTGAGCAGTGGACTCTGGAACGGGATCGGTGAGCAGGATAAGGACATTTTGAACCCCAAAAGCCCAGGGATGGACTTAGGCATGTTGTACCCTTGAAGGATGGGAAATCAGGTGTTAAAGAATCTGGTATAATCTCTTTCTGCAAGCTTTCTGCCTCTTCGGAGCAAATGTTCCGGACCTGTCCTGGCTGTATGAAGCAGAGCCTGTCAAGAAGGATCTCAGTTAACACTGCTTTAGCTAATTACCAGCTTGTTTGCAATGTACTGGAACAGCACAGGCCATAATGAAGGGGGGAACTTGAACTACTTGTGTTTTTGCACACTGCTGCTCTGCTCCAACCTTCTCCGAGCCCTTAGAGAGTTTATGGTGCTTTCTGAGAAGCGAAGGGCCAGAGCTGCAGAAAGAAAAATCCCTGGCCAACGAGACCGGGGGTATGCAAAAGGGCACTGCAGGGTAGGAGTTAGGCACTTGATTGAGGGCTGAGGTCCTTTTCTCTTCCGTGTACAGCTTATCCAAGGTGAATGCATGGCTGCGCTACCCCTAACCACATCTCAGCCTCAGAATTCATCTCCCCAGGGACTTCATTCAGATATGAAAGCACCATGTAACTGGAAAGGATGGATAAATAGTCACCCTTGCTTCCTGTAATGAAGCCGGAACTCCATTACAGTCCTGGAACTGAATAGGTCCCTGAGGTCCCTGTCCTTGAAATCAAACACTTGGAACCTTTTATATCAAGTCCATACACCAAATACAAAGCTGAAGTTTCCTGCTCTCCTAGCCATAGTCAGTTGTATTCATACCTTAGTGGATACCGGACCCAAAATGTCTTCCTCCTCCACACAGAGTCCAAATATATCAACTCCTTTTCTTAGGTTATGATAAAAATGGGGAGTAAATTACAGATGCTCTCTCCACCTTCTGGCAGGAAATATGCCGCCAGACCGCCTTGCTACCCTGGCCTCTAGCTGATGTCTGCAGATTAAACAATGGCTGCTGTTGCGTTCCTGAAAAGAAAAGCATCCCCAGAAATCTCATCTCTCTTTTTTTTTTAGCTGATTATTATGTCCAGTTATCAGAAGCACGAAGAAGCCAAGTGGAAAAATTGAATCTGGCAGCAAGAGTGCGATGCATGAAGGCACACGGCTTCCAAACCCAGAGAACAAAAATAACCGCAAGAGAAAAAAAAAATGCCTGAAAGAAGCTCTTTAATTATTCCTTTTCTTTCAAAAGCTTTGCCCCCGGCACAGCCAGGCTGCCATGCGTATAGGGCAGCCATATGTGTTGCAGTAAAGCTTGAGCGCCGCATTATTAGAGAGAAAGAAGCTTCTTTTTTGGCTGTGTTTTCAAAGAGCTGGTAGCGGATCGATTGTGGCCAGAGCCCCGGGCACAAGGGAGTCTGTACTTTCATAATGAGTCAACAGGATTTAATTTTCAGTCCGGCTGAGGAGTTTAGGTTTGTGCTTGGATTCTAGAGGCGGCTCCCGGAGGGCGGCTCAAGGAAGAGGTTGAAAAAAGTGTTGGAGGAAGGTGAAGAAAGAGCTACCCAGCACTTTCAGTCTGCTGGAGAAGGTTCCTGGGCTGTTGTTGCTATGGCACAGAGGACTGAAATCTTCACAATGGTGCTTTCTGCCGCTGCTACAGAAAGGCAAAGCCGTTCAGCTGTGCTGACACCGCAGTAACCAGCAGCCCGGTGAATCTGTGTTTCAGGACACTGACAGAACACCCAGTCTTCTAGAAGCCACCCGTTCCCTTCTGTGGCGTCCAAGTCTTTACATCTTTCTCCAACACTTGCAAGTTGACGCTTTTGAAGCTTATTAGGAGCACTGAGAATCTTGCAAAGCTTTGGATTACTCTTGTGGGTGGTGTTTGTGCTGAAGATGGCCATACTGACATCTGAGTTTTCTCTAATTAGGGAGCAGATGTTTGATTATATATCTTTCTCTGGAATTAAGCCAATAGCAACGGTATGAAACCTCCCCGTTGGCTGAGATGTTGTTCAAAGGAACACTGCAGCAGGACTGAATAAGAAAGAAATTCCTAAAGACTCGTAATCAATCGAATGTAATCTGCAAGCCAATGAAAAGACCACTGTTAAATACACCTACTAAAACAACCTTTTCTGAACCGTCAAAGGGGCTTTACAGTAAGATCTGTTTCTTTAATTTTTACTTTGGGCAAGACAGTTGCTGCCCAGTGGCACAGGTACCGGTTGGACACAGAGCGCTCGGGAGGGAGAAGAGAGGGATGACAGGTCAGGTGAGGACAGCAACACAGTGAAGGAACAGAGTATGGCATTTCTGTCGTGCTGAAGCAGAGACCGTCATTCTCTAACGGCACCAATCCGTGGTCTGGCCCTTCTGTTAGAGTTTGCAGTCTCCCTCTTGGTCGTACGGCTCCAGTGAGCGGACAGGAAAACAGAAAGGGCAACGGAGCTTTCTCTAGTGGGTGCTTGGCTGGTGGGACCTGAGCCACCGTCTGTCAGTAGCATCGCAGCTTCACATTACAGGAGTCCCTGAGTCAGGCCAGAGCTTGGAAAGACAGCGGTGGCAGCGCTGTGGGCTGGGCACGGATCTGTGTTAGTAATTTTCCGTAATGTCCTTATTGCGTTTCCTTCTTTTCCAAGTGCCTGTGGCGGGACAGCGAGGTATTTGTAGAAAGCAAAGGCTGGCATTACGGCGTCATGCCAAGACAGAGCTTGCTCTTAAACAACAAAAGTGCAAAAAAAAAAAAAAAAAAAAGAAATAGATGCACTATAGTTGGTGTTTCTGCTGTTATCACAGAAAATTACACTTTCTTGTAAACCTGCAGTGACCGGATCCCTCCCTTTGCATAATGGAAACTGAGAGCCCTGCACGCGCAGCAAAGCCGGGCCCTGGGACTCGGCAGGAGAGTGTTCCTTGCCGGGGAGTTGTCTCAATGAATTCCTCCACAAACACGACCTACGCGCAAAGACTTGCTCCCACCATGGCGGGTGCAGATTTAGTCTCTAGCTGTCTGCAGGTTTGAGGAACTGCTGATGAAAAAGGCCATTTTGAACACGCATAGTTTCTTGCTGTCTTGCCCGCCCCGTCCTGGTTTCTTGCCAGCTCCCCTACGGATACAGGAGAAGACCGGGGACCAGGCACGCTCCTGAGCAGCCGTACCGCAACTCCAGAGAGCCCAGGGCTTGCTCCGTTCACAAGCGGAGTGCTCGGCCGCCCTCCTGTTTTGCTTGCTCGGGGTGGCTCTAGATGGAGGGTGGTTGTGAAACGGGTGACTGACGTTCTGGCCTCACCGTCTTCTACACTGGGCGTCACGGCAGGGAAAGGGCTCTCTGGTTACCGAGGGCCTAGGAGGAGAGACGTGATGTGCGGGGCGAGGGAAGGTGTAAGGAATATGCTTCGTTTAAAGTGCTCAGCAGGTAGCGGACTTCTGCTAAGTGTATTTCTCCTTGCACGGCAGGAAGCGGAGGAGCCAATTGTAGGCAGTAGTTGTATTTTCTTGCATCCGGTATTTTTGAATGAAAGCAGATTCCAGACTGTCGGCTACGATATATAATGGTGATTAATAACCTAGCCTGTTTCCTCTGGATTTGATGTTCGGCTTATGTTAAGATGTAGGGAGTATTGTTTGCTGAGATGACATCAAGAGCTCTCGGGTGAAGGGAGTAGAGACGCATCCTTTCCTCACACAGCACTGGCAGGGTGTCCGTGCTTCTCGCTGCTCACAGGGCTGAAGAACGTCACAGCTCATTTAGGAACAGCAGACCTACCCCTTTTTCTCCTTCGGACTCCCTTGTTAAAAGAAACCAGATGAGGAGGGGGCAGCAGGGGAGTCACAAGTGGCCTGTAAATGCCCAGCGTCCCCCTTCTGCCCTCCCTGGCTGGGAGCAGCATGGGCAAACCACAGGCTGGAAGGGATTTTTAATGGAAAGGGACGCTGATGGAGGAGACACTCCTCTGCTTGTAAGTAATATCATGGGAACAAGAGAGCAGTGGAAGGGGAGGACAGAAGTCTCTGGAGGAGAGTTGCAGCTCTTACATCACAGTTCTTGAATACGCAGCCAATTTAGATTCAACAAGACGGTTATTAGACCCACAGTCTTCAAAGCCGCTCAGACTCAGGGCTCTGTTTGACTCCCTTGAAGCAGCGATGGGCTGTTTAGAACTGGGTCCCCAACCAGCAATACTGGGCAGCATCAGCAAGGCGGGGATGGAGCCAGCGCGTGGAGGCTCCGGCGCTGAGCCAGCTTTGCCCGGGGCTGAGGCAGCACCCCTCGGCACGTGAGGAACCAGGTGATTCCGACCTCCTGTAGCACATGGGTAACAGGTGACCACAACCAGCAATGCCTTAGGTTGCGTGGCTGGGAACTCCCAGTGGGCGCCTCCAGGCGATGAAGAAGTTCTTGCAAACGTTTTTTGAGGATTCGGTGCCGCTACTAAGAGGATATGTCAAATGGCCAAGGCATCCAGTGCTCCTGGCCGGAGAGTACCTGGGTGGATGTCAGTAGAAACATCTGGAGTCTCAAGGCAGCAGAAAGGACCTTCCTCTCACAAGTCAGCAAGTCATGGCCAAAGAAAGGATTAACCTTTTATATGCTGATGCTTTAACAGAGGCCCCAGGACGCATAGGGCACTGTGGTGCTAAGTGATGTGCAGTCCTGAGAAGAGATAATCCCTGCCCCAGAGACCTTGCACTCCTGGTGCTCCTTTTCCGAAGCAACTTCATCACTTCGAAGTGTTTCCTCACGTGCTACTGGCAAAAGGTGGCCAAAAGGGACTGGAGATTTCCAAACTGCCTAGGACTTGGAAAACCAACTCCCTAGGGGGAATTCTCTTTAAAAAGACACTAAGGAGAGGAGTACTAATTCTCAATGCAAATCTTAATCTGAACTGAGGTGTAAAAGCTGCTTTATTGAACATTGTCAAGGACAAAGTGATCAGGCGACCCAGCAGAAGAAGGTGGTTGATTTCCATTGCCTCCAGCAAAAGTAACAGATGGGATTGAGGGTCTGCTGGGGGAGGGTGGTAACCTGTCACTCTCCGTCACTGAGTCTTCAAGTGACGCCCAATATATTATTTAGCCTTTCCAGCCCTCCAGTTTGCAGGGTGTTGTGTCAATGTCTCCTAGCTCTCCTACCAGCTCCGGCTCCTTGGGGTTCAGTGGTGTCAGAAGGGGCTTTGCTCTGCTCCACCTCATCATCAGTTACGTGCCACCTCCCTGAAGTACGGAGCAGTGGAAGGGCCGGGCACGGCGTGCAGGGAGGGGAGTTCCCACGGTCACAAGATGTCACCTGGCCTTTGTTGTCATTAATCAAGGCGCTGCCACAGAGGATGTGCCAATCCTCTGGGTGCTCACAGCCCACAGGGGGCTTTGGAGGGTGTGTATGGGTAGAAAAGCTGCTCTCTCCTGCAGTGTTTGTCTGAAGCTGCTGAAGATCTCCTGGACAGACCTGACAGCACTGGCTCTTCTCTTTTACTCCAATACTGTGTGAGGACAGACCCTCCTCTGTGCTCCACGCGGATTACACAGGACTGTAGCAAATGTTGGCTGTCTCATAGCTTACAGATGGGGACTGCACACACCCGTGTAAGGTATTATACGTATTGCCCATTGAAGAATGCTTAGAATAGATGTTACTGAGTGTGCTGTGCTACTTTGGTTATGTGTAATCTTCTTAAGGTACATATAAGTACCATGCTGTTGGCCTGGACCCCTTCCTCAGCTTGGCAGAAATTTGGGGTTAGACCCCAGCTTTGTAACCTTTTGGGCTTTCTTCTTAAATTTATCCATCCTTCTCTTAGAAGCGTGTCCTTTAGTGAAGACAGTCACTGTCTTCATCATTCACTGATTCAGGGAAGACACCAAGAGCCTCCAAGGCACAGAGTTACTACATACTCTAATGGTTCCTTCAGGACTTTTGCTGTTCCCTTTGGTTTGTGGGTGTCCTGTCTTTTTGCTGAGGTAGCAGTATTGATTTGTGGGGCTCTAAGTCACATCTCTCCCCTACTGTTCTTTCAGCTGGTGCACGTTCAGCGCCAGATTTTTTAAAGCCCGAGTGTAATGTTTCAGGAACCAACCTTTTAAATGACAAGCCCACAAACTTAAGCAGTTCCTTGCGGTGAAATTTGGATTGTGTATCTTTGGTACGTAAGGGTGGCGTGAGGCTTGCCACATTTCCAGGTGTGTGGTTAAAGAAACAACCGGCCAAGTATAGACATCGTATGGCGGTGCGCTGCCCAGGAAGGGAATGCTCTGGGGTTTACAGTGCTTACTGATGGACTCTGGCCTCAAAAAAGTCATTTCATACCACATGCCTCAGTCTGGGAATGCCTCTTGCAAATGGCTGATGTCATGTTAATATTTCCCTTTGTGAGGGAGGCCTGGTGACCTTTGCAGCTGGATTCTAATAGCCTCTTACTGTCACATCTGTCCAGTGACGTGGAAAGAAAACAGATCCGATAATCGTGGAGCGGATTTATCCATATGCAAGCAAAGCCCCATGTGTGTGAGAAACTTACGGTGTTCAGCGACAAAAGGACCAAGATGTGTTTCTGCTTGAGTGATGCTTCCTAAGGTTCAGAGGACATAAATCGCCATGTGGCTGCACTCCAGGCACGGTTGTAGCCTAGAAAATGGGATTTGGTGGTACTGAAGCAAGCAACTTGTGCCTGATGTGAATGGATGGCTAAGGTGTAACAATGGTTGTTTCTGTGTCACTTAGCGTAGCTACCAATTAACAGCATTGCCTGCAGAGTCACAACAAGGCCACTACATGAGTTTGCTGTGCATGACTACCGCGGCACACCTGAATTTCTCCGTGACACTGACAGGAGATAGCATAATCTCCATCTCTTTTCCCAGCCCTGTGGAATTCATTCCTGATGAGGTGTGATCCTTCCCCGGAGTAAGTCAGTCCCAAGCTTACGTAGCAGCAGGAAACTCCAAAGTGGGAAGTGTGAATCCCTCCTCCTGTCCACCACCAGCACACATACCTTAGTCCCTCTGATCTTTACTCATCTGGGACTTCCTGGCTTCTTTCCCGGTCATCACAAGCAATCAATTAATTATTTCTTTTTGCTGTTGTCATTGCAGGGCGACCATTGATGAAGTGGAAACAGATGTGGTGGAGATAGAGGCGAAGCTTGACAAGGTAAGAGGGGGCAGCTTAGCGCATTCGTTTGAAGAGGGACTGATGAGTTCTTGCTTAGGAGTATGGCCCCACCAGTCTCCTCTAAAAAGTGAGCCCACCTCAGGCTGTCAGGAAACTGGTGTATAATACACTGGGCTTGTCAACAGGACCATGTCTCCCTCTACTGACAGGTACCTGTCAGGGCTCCTTTGTGACTGCCAAAGGAGTTAGGACAAGAGGTCCAGACTTGGGCTCCTGATGCTGAATGATGGCCACTGCCTTCTGGTCCTGGATCTCAGGGGACTGAAACTGCTTCTCCTGCGGTGGCAAGTTATTTCGGTGCTGTCCGTTTCCCCTCTCCACCAGTTTGCTTGTGATATTAAGCTGTGTGGGGCAGGAGCCGTTACATGTCCACACGGCACAGGCAACACTGTCTCAGCTCAGGGGTGTAAGGAGACGCTTGCAGGTAAACATTAGGAAAAAATTCTACACTGAAAGGGTTATCAAAGACTGGAACATGCTGCCCAGGGAAGTGGTTGAATCGCCATCCTCAGATGTATTTCAAAGCCATCTAGATATGGTGCTCAGGGACGTGGTTTAGAAGTGGGCCCGGTAGAGTTAGATAACAGTTGGACTTGATGATCTTAAAGGTCTTTTCCAGCCTTAACGATTCTATGATTCTGTGAAACACGGGGCCAGGTTCGGCCTGATGGTGGTGGTTGCTGTCTGATGGTCAGTCAGGCTATGTGCCACAGCTGTAGTTGGACGCTGGAAATATCCTCTCAGGAACCAGTTTGGCCATTTTGCATTTATTCTGGTGGTTCTTTACGTCCAGTTGGTAGTTTGGATCCAAGTCAGAGGCTTTATGATGGACGGCGTCTTTTCCACCCCCACTCCTGATGTCTGAGACATCAGCCAAGTTGTTTCTTACTGAGAACAGGGAGAAATGGAGAAGAGGAGCCAGAAGAGCTGTGGGCTTTTTATCTGTGAGATTTCCCAAAGCTAGCAAGGGATAAAACTCCTGTGTCTGATGGAGAAATGGGCTTGGTTGAAGTCACAAGCCCTAGGCAAAGCTGTGTCCTATAAAACCTATTATTTACTACTCAAGCTGCTTGAAATGGTTATCTGCACGAGCTAACTAGTCTCACTGGTGAAAGCTGCAAAGGGGTTTAGGTTGTCTGTTTTCCTCTACGGAAGAGGGTAAGGCTCTAAAAACAGAGCATGGGCCAAAATTTGGTCTGATGCAAGCCCTGCTGCTGTCAGTGCCCCTGTAGTTAGACAAGCTGGTGTGCCAGGGACAACCCTGGAGCGAGGAGGGTGGCCTGGAAGTACAAGAGCTGGTCAGGGCTCTCAGCTTTTTATCGTTCAGTGCTTTGCTGCGAATTGATTTGCGCTCCTTCGGGTGAGGACTGCGTTAAAACACTAGGCTCGTGCGGTTTTGGTCTTCCCCTGACAGCAGTTACGGGGTGATGTTCTGGTAGCGCAGAGTGGACGGACATCTCGTTCTGTTTGCACGCAGCGCTTCCCCGGTCATGCAAAGTGCTGGCTCAGCCGCTGTCGGCAACAGGCTTACCAGCCTGCGTCCGGGGCAAGCGAGGCTGGAGTTTGCATCTCAAGTTCAAATTAGTTTCTCTGAGGGTAACTTTGGACAAGATTCAGACAATCACCCCCATTCCTAATAAATCAGCCTTGGATGTCGCAGCTCCTCTCCTGTGTACCAGCTGGGTGGATGCCCAGGGCAGCCGTTGTAGGGCTTGGTGTAAGTGTTGTTCGGTGGTACCCGAATAGCTGGCGTGACTCGTTCTTTAAGAGCAGCGAGCTGGCAAGGACTGACCCTGCTTCTCTGCCTTTTGCTGTGCCTCTGAGCACTGAGTTTATAAGTGATTAGCCTTTTAACACCCCTTTAAAATGGAGGTAAAGGGCAATGTGAATGATTCATCCAAGGGAACACCAGAGATTTTGGCTGTTTCAGAGAAATTTCCTTCATTCTGTCCTGTGCTCCATGTGCAAAGCCACCATTGCTCCCCTCGGGAGGGTGCTTGTGCTGAATGACCTTCAGCTACCAGTAACACAGCCTTGGCCACGAGTGTTTGCACAGAGGTATGCTAGAAACCGCCACGTTGCAGAATGGGCTGGATTTCCTTTCCAGAGGATCTGTCCAAAGCCCGAGTGTACGTCTGGGCTCCAGATGTGACAGGAACTGCATCTGTTTGCTTTTCTTCTCTGGGCTTGGATGGGATAGTACAAGTCTGCGAGCGTCCAATGCTGTCCTGTCAAATTGTGTGGACCGGAAAGGACGTGAGCGTGAAAGAGTGAAGACTCTATATACTATGCATACACAGATATACCACGTGTGACTATATATATATTTATCCATTCAGATATATTTTTTACAGAACTGCAGATAGAGGCAAGCAAGCTTGTTCTGCAATGCATGGGTATAGATTAGACCCCAACGCCTTGTGGCTGCATAACTAGAACAAGCACCGAGCCCCAAACCAGCGCACCGTGCTTCAGGGGGGCTTAGGCATCAAGCCGAACTTGAAGAGCTGCTCGTTCCCAGCCTGTAGGTGAGGCTGGTTGGCGGGGATAGATTTCTAAAGCCATTTTTCATTAGTAAGATTAATATCCCTAAAAAGCTCGTGGATTTTGAGAACAGAAGACTTCAGTTCCAAGTGTTGTTCCTTAGCAGCAGCTAAAGTTTTTCACTTAGTCAAAAAGCCTGGAACAGCGATGATTTACAAACAAACAAACGAACAATTTTAAAATTGTGCTCAATGGCCAGCCGTTACTCTTGCAAATCTCATGGGCCTTTGGTTTATGGATTTATCATAAGTTGTTTAACGTAACCTTTTACAAGAAGCTTTGGCTGACAGGAGATAGGCTAACGGCCGGGAATTCTGGCTAAGCGACTGCTGCAGCCTTACAGCCAGTTCCAGGCACGCTAAGGCAGTTTGCTGCGGCGAGGAAGTCTGGGAATGTTCCCTGCAGCTGTTAAATTATCAAAAGTTAATAAAGGCTGTCTGGAGATGTATACCTGTGCTGCGGCAAGCTGATTCCAAAGTGAGGAAGCCACCCCATTTTTCTGCAAGTTCCAGGTTACTTCACTGGTAACTTCACTCTAACAAGGCTGGTGATGAGGATCGGAGCGCGTGTAGCTTGCTTAGAGTTGTTAACGTTTCTCTGAACAAAGCTCCTTCCAGGTCCATCAGAAAGACTGCACTAAGTCGCCGGCAGTCCAGAGATACTTGCTGTAATCTCTCTCAGTGCGCCAGCAAAGTTTCCTTGGGCTGCAGAATTGTGGGAATTGATTTGTAGTTATCTACAGTCTCGATGGTTTAACCTGCATGTGAGGGAACACAGATTTTCACTGGCTGCACACAGCAGACGTGGCCTAAGCGGTCCTGGTCAGTTGGTTGAAGGAAAACATGATAGAAAACCATCAGGCTGCTGGATGCTGGCTCCCCTTCATTCCAAGGGAACAGCAAGACGAGTCTCCAGAAGCATACGGAACAGCCAGCTGGGCTCAGAGACTCGACAATCCCAAAGAGCAGCATACTCCCAGCCGGGAGATGCCCCCGCAGCACCGAGGAGTCTTCCCTCTGCCCAGCCAGTGTGTGAGCGGGTTCCTTTTACTGCAGTCCTGATGCCTCAGGAGAGAATGAACAGTAGAAACCCACCAGAAAAAATGGGCCGCCCCGATTCATCCGTCCTCAGGGCATAGCCTGGAACCATTACTCTTAAGTGAGAAGTGAAATGTTGACAGCAGGACATACCCTGGGAAGTGCGATTTGCATCCCTGTTTCTGCCACGTGCCGTGAGGGTTCCTACTGTACGCGCCGCAGGAGGGTGAATGGCGTCTCGTTCTAAAGGTGCGGGGCTGTGGTGTTGGTGCAGATAAAACCAGCCGGGGTGCAGTCGGGTTTGATGTGCGCTCACACCTCTCTCCTTGTGCAGCTGGTGAAGCTATGCAGTGGGATGATCGAAGCGGGCAAAGCCTACATCACCACCAACAAGCACTTTGTCAGCGGAGTCCGGGACTTGTCGCAGCAGTGTAAGAAGGATGAAATGATTTCGGTAAGTCATCCTGCGGGATGGAGCGCGGGACACAGTGAGGGCTGGGGAGTGTTAAGCTTCCTGATGCTGTGTATGGGCTGTATGTCCGAGACCCTTGTGCTGTTTAAGTAGCCATTTAGTATGAGGTTTTATTTTTGGAGGAATGTAGAGACCATCTGATAAGGGAGTGCTGAAAGATCAGAGTGAGGTTCATCATTTGCAGGGGAGGACTGGACTTTCAGCCTGGGAGAAGAGAAGGCTCTGGGGAGACCTTACAGCAGCCTTCCAGCCCCTACAGGGGCTCCAGGAGAGCTGGGGAGGGACTTTTTACAAGGGCATGGAGTGATAGGATGAGGGGGAATGGCTTCAAACTGGAAGAGGGGAGATTTAGATTAAATATTAGGAAGGAATTTTTCCCTGTGCGGGTGGTGAGCCCCTGTGGCAGGTTGCCCCGAGAAGCTGTGGCTGCCCCATCCCTGGAGGTGTTCAAGGCCAGGTTGGACGGGGCTTGGAGCAACCTGGGCTGGGGGGAGGTGTCCCTGCCCAGGGCAGGGGGGTGGCACTGGGTGATCTTCAAGGTCCCTTCCAACCTAAACTATTCCATGATTCTATGACTTTTAAGAAGGCAGGGTGCTGGGAAGGTTGTTGGAATCTAGGTCAGTAAGCATCAGTTACTTAGGAAACACGGGTAAGCAGCCTACACAGGCGACAACTGACATGTTGATTTCAGCACTAAACTGGGAAGGATGGGGAGCCTATGGCTTCAATGTCAGGCATTTTTGAAACACCTTCTTGCCAAATGGCGGAGTGGCTCTTCACTGGCTTAATGAGAGTCTCTCCCAGCAGCCGTTGAACCCCTGGGGATGAAGGGCAGTTGCTTCTATTCACTGCCAGTTGTCTTTACCTTTTTTTGTAGGAATGCCTCGACAAATTTGGAGACAGTCTGCAGGAAATGATTAACTATCACATGGTAAGATGCCACTTCTTCTTGTTTTTTTGTGTGCTGATGGCAACCTCTTTCGCGAGGCGCTGATTAATGGTCTCCTGTGTTTGGCTTACTGGGCGCTGCACAAAGGTGGGATCCGTGAAGGGAGCATCTTTCAGGTTCCCGTCCGTGCACGCTGCGTAGCCAGGAGAGCAGCAAAGGGCTGAGAGTTACTGTTGCCTCTTGCAAAGATATCGAATTGGATAAGCTGTGAGCCTGTGTTTTCACAACGATCGGTCCTGATGCGTCGTGTACACTAGGAAATGGGACTTCCACAGGCTTGCAGAGGAGGTAGCACTTAGTGAAAGGGTATGTACGGTTGCATGGGTGCCTTTTGGTTCATCTCAGATCAGAGACGTACAACAAACATGTAGAAGGGTGAGGTTAGAGACCCCTTCATCAAAGGAAGAGGAGAGCTCACAAAGGTCCCGCGCTGCGGATGCCTTGTTCTTCTCTTTGGGTAGCACAGGATTTTGTAGTGAGGACAGACGGGGTCCAGAGGAGCTCTGACAACTCAGGATTCTGACTGGTATCAGCTTGCACATATGACCTTGTTGCTGCAGATTTGGGATACGCTGTGAAGCTGGGCATTCAAATTTGTGACATTAGGACACCAGGAAGGCTGTGAATGGATGAAACCGAAAGGACTGCATTGTTCAGTTGGTTCCGGGAGCACTCAACGAGTCGTGTGCAGCTCTGTGTTTAAGGATAAAACAGGACATATTAATACTACACTGAGATGAAAGGAGGGAAATGCCCAGACAATGGCTATTCTCCTGAGCTGGCTGTGTCTCACTAACAGAGTCCGAGGAGTTAGAATCTGCCCTTTCTCCATCTCAGACATCCAGCCATGGCATCTGTAAACCTCGTAGAAGAGGAAGATGCTTCATGCATGGTGGCTCCGTGCCAGACCCACAATTTTAAGTCTGTAACTCAGTAGGAGCTTAAAGCACTAGTGCTTTAAAGCGAAGGAAGCTTCAGGGTGTCAGCGCTGGACTGACCCACTTTTATACCACGATGCCCCTGTCAAAGTACATTAGGCACAATGCTTGCTGTTGGGATGCAAGTTAACCACATGCAGCTGGAGAAGCTGCATCAAGTCTAATTATTTCATGAAGGAGCTGGGAAGACTGTTTCCTAGTAAAAAAAAAGGGCAGGGAAAAGAGGTACTGCACAAGCAGGCTCTCCTAGGACCGTCGGTATTTGGGATCACTCAAAAAGCTGTGCAGAAATGTTCTTGGTGGGGAGAGAGTGAATAAACCAGCGTGAGCATCACAGAAGAGGTGTGTTTGTGTCAAAGCAGAGAAAGTCAAACCCTGACTTTCTGATGCTGTTCAAATTCGCTCTTGAAAATGCACGGCCCTTCTGCCAAGGCGCGTACGAACCCCTGAGAAACTACCCCTTCATTCCACGGATCACGTCACAGCTGCACTGCTAGGGGCCGTGCTGAGGAGTGCGTGCAGCTCAGCCGTGAGGGAGCAGTCCCAGCCAGAAACCTCTAGATGCAGAATGCTGTCTGCAAGCGCCGCTCCGCCAGCTGTGCAGCTTCCCCTGGACCCCTGCTCTCTGCCAAAAGTGCCACTTCTGGGATTGCTCGTGCCTCAGCCAACTAATAAGCAGAAGGACCCTTCCCAGAGCTGTCAAATCCCCAGCTGATGCGGGATGACCATTCCCATGCACCCCACCCTGTTCGGCAGGGGCGAGCTCCCCGCTACGTGTGACTCAGGGCTGGTGAGAGGCAGTATTTCCCTACCACCAGCTGCTGTGCACAAGGGGAAACGTGCTTCCATCCTCCCTCCCGCCAGCCTTTGGGGAGCACCCGCCTCCCTTGCTGCACAGCAGCGCAAGTCCCTCTCCAGGAAATGGCTGTGGAATGACGGCTGCATCTCCAGCCCTCTCCAACGGCTGTTCCGTTAGCTGAGTTATTTTTAGGGCCTTCTGCTGTCTCCTTTGTGTGTGCCTGTGCGTGCATGTGTGTGTGTGTGTGTATGTGTATCTTGGCTCATCCATGTCTAGGATCTCAGCTATGAAGCAGTTGTCAGTGCTTACTCTAGGAATGTGGCCAGGACAGTATGTACAACTGGAACAAGTTAAAAAGAAGGGCAAATATCCCCCCAAAATCGTTTGGAAAAGCTTGTTCTCTAATTTTATTGCTAGAGCACGAGGCACGGCGATGTCCTGATTCTAGTTCAGCAAAATCCAAGCGCAAAACTCAGTTGAATGTAGAAGGTGAACACACTGAGCTCCAGAGCATTCCCACCTTCCTTTTAATGCACAAGGAGGAAAAAACATCAAAACAGCCTTAGAGGACAGATGCCAAAGAGAGAGTTGAGTTCGGAAGAGCTGGAGTCAGTGTCCCCTGCCTTTTTTTGTCCTCTTAGCCATATGCATTTGGGCTCATGACTTACTCGTGTCAAAGCATGCATAGAAGTTAGAAACCTCAGTATCTTTATGGATCTGGGCTGGTGTACATTTATGGCTCAGCTTCCATATCTGCAAAAAGCATTTCAAGTGCTTTCCTGTCTCTGAGGGGCTGTTGGGAGGACACAGAGACTAACGACTACCAGAAGCTCTGCTAATTTGTGCCAGGCACATACCAGGATTGTCAAGAAGGTGAATCAACACCTCAGGTAATGGAATTTTTGCCCAAAGTGTAGAAAGGAAGGAAACCAAGGAAGGGGAGACAAACAGAGGGAAAAGAGGACAGATTGAATACTGAGTTTAAAGGTGCTGGGACTGAAATTCTCTTCAGCCACCCGGACTCCTAGGAGATTACGCTAATATAACTGCACATAGTGCTGGACCCTTGGCTGCTAATGAGGTTTGAGTAAGAGGTACTGTGAGAGAGCAGCGGTGCTCCGTGGGGAGCAGCGCCTGTGGAGGATTTCAACCACATTCAACAGGCTGCTTCGCAAACGGCGCAGGGAGCGGTTCTGCGTCGTCCCTTCCCCGTTCGGACCTGTGCTTCTTGCTTTGGCTCGGTGAGAGAAAGCAAAGCAACCAAATTATAGAGCTGTTTGACCCTTGCAGAGCCAAGTGCAGCAGTGCAGAAAGCACTCACGCCTTCTGGGTTAGTTCCCAGTTAGGTGACTGGATTCCCCCAGGGGTTGCTTTAGTCTAAGCGGTTTCATGCCCTCTTCCAGCCAGGACACACCAGCCATGCCGCGGAGAGAGGCCGTCCTGCCACCTCTCCTGCCTTCTCTCCATTTTTAACCTTTTCCACCACCCTTGTCATGCCTCCCTGGTGCTGGCCCAGGGGGGCAGCTGCAGAGGGCACTGGTCTGTGTCCAAACTAGCCAGGGTTTTAGCTAGTTAAAGCCATTTCACAACGCAACCACACAAACACAGCAAACTCTGACTGCAGTGCTAGCTTGTGCTGGCTGAAAAGGTTCATGAAGCTTCCCTGAACTGTACTCTGGAGGTGACTGCCTCTCCCCATTAAGTATTTGAGGAGTTTGGGCTCCTGGCTTTGGCTGGTGGTGTTGACTGCCTAACGTGACTTGCTTGGGCAGCTCTTTGACTGGGGGTGGCTTTGTAGGGGGGCAGGATATGTTAGATGGCTCAGACAAACTGGTGTGGGTAATGATGATTGAGTAAGAGGTCAAGGAACTAATGTCTCTGGCTGGTTGAGTTTGATTTGACTAGTGAGCTGCAGAATCAGAGTGGTTTAGGTTGGAAGGGACCTTGAAGATTGTCTAGTTCCAACCTCCCTGGCCTGGGCAGGGACGCCATGGCACTGCCCTAGCAGCCCCCGAGGATGTGTTCCTGTAACGTGCCAACTGCTCAGCTGGGAGGCTGATTTTGGTTGCTGCTGTAGGGAAAATGGCCTTCCAACGTCTTGGGCAGTTGGCTTCCTAGGATGTTCTGTTCAGAAACATATGCTTACTGGCTTGAAGGAGAGCTTCCTAGTGATGTTACAATGCTGACCTCTTGAGGCATCGCTGCAGCTGCGGATGTTGGTAGCACCATCAGCAGAAAAGCCAAAGGTCCTGCTGGCTGCCATGTCACCTCAGAGTCCGGTCCAAGGCAGGAGGCTGTGCGGTATTTCTCGCGGTGGCTGTACTGTGTCTGGATGAATATTGCGTTTCCTTTGGGGGATTGTCATTTCCCTCTCCCAACAATCACGGCAGTGTGGAGGTCCGCTGAATTCCTGTCCTCATCTTTTCTAACAGCAATTCAGAGGTCTGATTCTCAGCTGTACTAATGCTGCATTCGGTATCTAAGGGATAAGGATCCCCGGCGTCGAGCCTCCTAGACCTAAAATTTCAGTTCATGCAGGAGGAAGATACCTGATGAGGAATGACTGTGACTCCTCCCCGTGTTCCAAAAGCAAAATGCCTCACCTTTCCCGACTGACTCTAGGAGTCCTGCAGTTGTCAGTTGTGCTAAGAATTTTAAAGCATCAGCTATTACCTCCAGTACTTGTAAAAGTCCAGTGTTCAGGGTAATTGGCTCTTTACCAGACACAAGCAGGGCAGAGGTGCAGGGGCTCCGAGGTATTTAGTTTTCCAGGTACCTGCGGACTCAGTGAAACTCAGGCATTCGGTGCCTTTGCGGTGTCAGTTGCACTTCCTACCCCCGAGTGAAAATGAAATCTTACTCCTGAAAAATTCCTTGTGCCTGAGATCCTGAGGGAGCGAGGAGTCTTCCCCTCGCCGTGTGACCACTTCAATATCCCAGAGCACTTCCCTCCAATAAATGTTACGGTCTGCCCCGCGCTTTGTCCCGTTGGGTTCTGTCGCTCCCCTGCCTGCCAGGAGCCTTCGCCCCAACGCCGCGTGAGCTGAGGGTCTGCAGAGACTCCCCTGCCCGTTCTCTGGCCAGTGCAGGATGGGGCACAGCTGAGCCGTCTGAGGGATGCTGCATCGCATCGCCTCACCAGGCGAGCTTCCGCGCGCTGGCTAGAGGGACATGATCCATGACAGGGAACAAGTTTCCAGCTACCTCTGTGGGAGCTCTGAGCAGCGGGTGGCAGACAGGGACGCCAGCGCCGTGCAGCAGCCTTCCTGCGCAGCTCGCCAGGGTGAAACGTTTGCTTTCACGTGAGCCTGAGTGGCACGAACTGGAATTTTGCTCGAGGGCCTGAAGTCTCCCCTGTGATCCCTCCTCCTCCCAACATACCACGCTGCAGTGAATAGATTTTGACTGCGGCTTGCCAAGCTCTTCTGTACTGGAAACGTTCCTTGCTTCTCCGCAGGCAGATGCCGTGCTTTCAGCTCCGAACCCCGTGTGAGTGTTTGCTTGCCTCCTTCCTTCCTCCTTATCGCCCTCCCTGAAACAGGAAACGGGTTGAAAGGCTTAGCAACCTGCCGTTATGTGTGAGAAAACCACCTCGCCCTCTTTGTACAGAATCTGAAGAATGTAATTAAGTACGTGAGCGTAACGAGGTTTCCCCACAGGTGTAGGTGCGTAAGTTCCCTGTGCTGCTTGTAGGTGCAGTTCTCTCTAGTGCAGTCACGCGCCTGATGAGCACCGGTGAGGGCAGGTAATCCTCTCCATCGACTTCTAAAGCAGACACAAGTGGCTGCGCTCCATGCCAGCCTCCTGGTGCTGACTAGCTGTCCGGATTAAGAGATGTGCAGTTTACAGATAGCTCAAAGCTGTCAGCATCCACTTCCAAGGAATTAGGGAAGGGGAGGCTCCAGGTTACACAAGGGCAAGAGGCGGCAAATGTGGGGATGCAACAACCCCTGGCGCAGTCAAAGAACGGGAGGCAGTTTTCCCACCAGCCCATTGCCCGACACACGCCTTGGAAGGAAATACCAGGATCTGCGGCACAACCTTGTCACCTTTACGCATCAAGGCTCTTTCCCATGCAGTTCCCTCTCTCTGTGTGATCAGGAAGATAAGTGAAAGGATGCAAGTGAAAGTGCTGTTGAGGTAGGATTGCTCTGGCTGAGTCCCTTAAGTGCATCTTCAGCAGCACTGTTGTCGTGCAGTGCACCAGGTATTTTCCAGCTCAGAAGATGTAACGTGAACACTGCCCTCATCGGTACTACTCCAGACAGTGCTGTGTTGAGCTTCATTAAGCCCTAAGCTTTCCTGTCTGCCACAAATCACCATTGCTACGTCACAGGAATCCTCCAGCAGGAGCAGCGGCAGCTTGCAGGGGAGATTTCGCTGCGCGGAGCGAGCCAGGAAGCGTTTCCTGCTGACAAGAAGAAAAGCCACCCAAGCTGCGATGAGTCAGTGAGGCAGATGGCAGATGTCATGGGCGGAGGGTAGTGGTGGAGTTCAGGGGGAAGGAAGAAGGAAGGGAAAGTGGAGAGTGCTTCCAAGCTGCCTGTTCTCCACGGGGTTGGGTGGACCACCTGCATCTTCTGACAGAGCTTGGGAAGGGTCCAGGTGCATCAAGCTACCGCGGTGAGGGATATCATTTGTGGATGCAGAATTACCGTCTGACAGGGGAGATGCCTTCTGTCGTCTCATGGCTTCACGGGTTTTGCCATTGTGTCCTGGTGCAATGACATTACACTAGTCCAAAAGACTTGAGTGAGCTGCTGCCCTTGAAGTTTGATACCAGTTAACAGGAGCTTGGTACTGCATTCTGGGTTTCAGAAAGACTAGGTTTTTGTCAGTTTCTGGAATGCCTTAGGATGTCTGCTTTCTAGTTAGGGGACAGAAGCAGCTTCAGTTATCTGTAAGGGGCAGGAACAAATGTCCTTTGACCTAAGCACAAACTGGAGCTCTTGAGCTTTTTGTGAGAGACTCAATTCTAGCTTGGTTCAGAAGTTAGGCTTAGGCTGTGTTGGCATCCGACATGTGTAATAGAAGTAGTGTTGTTGGCTTGTTTTCCAGAGCACAAATCCTCAAATGAGTTGTATTACAAAGGCATCGCAGATGGAATGCTGTTCATGGGTGGCATTTATCTGGTGGGCCATCGCTCAAGAGATGTAGGGCCAAATCATATCGCCACACAGGAATAATGGTCCTTCAAGCATCCCCTGCCAAACAAAAAGTGCTTGAATCCTGCCTGGTGCTCCTGCCCCCTAAGGTTACTATATTCAGCTGCTAGAAGCTGCCATGAAAGAGAAGTAAGCTGTAGGAATATGAAAATAGGGAAAAATACGCGGTTTGCTGTCATTGTTGAGTTTCATTTTGTTATTTGAACAGCTGCAGTGGTATTTACTTATTTTTCCAAAGTTCTGTCGGGCACACCCTGTCCTCGGCTTGGATAGACATGCCATAGAACAAGAAAGCACCCAGGTCCTGGAAAACCTCTTTGCAACTCTGCAGCAGGACAGGTGGTTGAAGAGAAGAAGAGGAGGTGGAGAGGGCAGGACAGACTGCCAAAGGCACTGCAGTCCTCACTGTGCCGTGTTTGAGAAGGGGCTTATCGGCAGCATGGGATGTCTTTGGGGAGCAGGGTGTCTCCCCAGCAGATGCTCAGAGATAACCCACCGAATCCCATCGGGGCGGCCCCGTAGCTGACAGGCCAATCCCACCGTAGCTGCCTCCCTCTCTCAGAGACACTGCTGTGCCCCGGATTTGGGAGACTGCTGACGGGACAGGATTCCTGAGACCGGATAAAAGGGTCAGGCTCTGATTTCCAGGCCACCAGACAACCAACCCTCATCTAAATGCAACATAAGCCGGTCCCCAGACTGTTTCTGAGGATGTCGGTGAGAACGAAGCCTCCAGAGTGGCCACGAGGGAGATAAGCGCATAGATGTGACTCATCCAGCTCATGGCCACTGTGGCTGGGACGGTGACTTGGCGGAGCTGGAGAAGGCAGAGCTGCCTTCGTCCATATGTCAGGCAGCTGCAGAGGAAGCTCCACACCCTCCATCTCATCAGCTGGGACCAGTTGTTGCAGGAGAATGGCTGATTCACTTTGTGATCTCGATCTCATCTCGAGCTATGACTCTCAGTGCACTAGTAGACCTTAATGGCCCCAACCAGCTTCACCTGGGGTCTCTACCCACACCCTCCACCTGTGGGCCCAGGAACGCTATTTAAGCTCAGCCCAGGGCTTTCAGTCTTGGTTTGAGCTATGCTGCAGGAGTGCAGGTCTTCCAGCTCCACTGCAGCCATACCCACCTACGGACTCTGGTGATCCCAACTTACAGACTGATTTTTCTAGCTTGGTGCTGGACCTGCCTTGTCACCGTGGATCTTTGTGGCAGTCTCTGGGCTTGACTCTGGTACGTGGACTGACTTCCCAGCTTGGCCTTGGACCTACCTCATCACCACAAACTTACCTGATGATCTGGGCTCTTGGTTGAATCTGGCCACCATGTCTGGACCTGCCCTGCTTTCTTGGTGTGGAGCCTTGGCTGGTGAGGCCCCTGCCCTGCCACTGCCTTATCCCCCCTCAGCTCCTGGCCCAATGGCTCTTGCTGCTCCTTGACAAATTCCCACCAGAAATGCCATTGCCTACCTCTAATCTCTACTCAAGTGCTATTCCCATGTGTGGCTGTGATGTCCTACTTCTGAACTTCATGCATGTAAGTGCTGAGAGAAGCAATCTGCAGCCAGGCAGTTGCACTTCTTTGTACCTTCTGCTTTGCTTTGGAGCCTGGTGGGATCTCCTCTTGTAAGCTCCGCAGGGAGTCATGTGGGAGTGCTGTAGCAGTGGCATCCCTTTGGATTGCTGAGGTCTTGTAGCTTGACTTTTAGACTTGCAGTTCCAGGAATAACATCCTGGGCCACACTTCATTTCTTGAGGCCATGAAATTCCAAAACCCCTTGTCAAACACAGGTTTGGATTTATCCTGTTTCTTCAGAAGCCCATGCTGGGAAAGTGAAACGTAGGATCTAGGCTTTTGCTGCTGTTGGGCGAGAGCTGTGTTAACTCCCTTCTCTCATGCCGACCCTCCTCAGGCACAGATGTGTGTGAGTCACTGGCTGGATGGACTTCTCATGCCTTGGTGGAAGCTAAGAGAGAGGGTGGGGTGGTGTTTGGTCTGGAAAATCTTAAAACAAATGATTTGTTCCAAGTATGTCTGGGAAAGGAGAAAAAGCCAAGGGATGATTTTATATTTGAAACTCTAGCTCTTAAAACTCTATTTATTTTGCGTTGAAAATTGAACGGAGGACCCACTTGAAAAATATTCCCCTGGTGATCTTGCCTGGCAAAACTAATGAAGAGGCAATAAAAGTAATGCTGGTATCACAGGATGCTTCTCAGCAGAGGTGCTGGCAGGAAAGGCATATCCATTACCTGGCATCCCCTCGCAAACCGTTTGGCAATCCCTGCCCCAGACGTGCACCGCGTGAACTGGTGCGGACTGGAAGGAAGGGCACCGCCACGGTGGTGTGGGGCTGAGGGCGTGAATAGCGGGAGCAGGGGAGAGGAGTATTGACAGAGCAGGAGATGGAGATATGTGTGCAGCCTCTCTTCCCCGTTTGTGCGGTTTTCCTGTTCTGATATGGATACATTTAAGTTAAAATTCCACATAGAAATGTCCCTTTACCACAGGCATAGGAACGCTGCTTATGTGATCGCCACAAGTTCAATTCCCTCTCAGTAAACCGCTTCAGTAAGGAGCAGTTTTATGAGCTCTGACTTTTTAGACCTGGACTGAATCCTTAGTTAATTCTTCTTCCTAGGCAGCCTGAGAATGAGCCCGTGCTGCGGCAGAAGAAGAGCATTGCACGTAAGCCTGGAAGCGCCCTGCGGGGAGAGTGCCTCCCGGTTACAGGCGGAGGAGACCTTCTGGAAATGCTCCGCTGTTGAAAGCATCTGTCCTTTTTCCAGCCAGATGATGGTGTGCAGCGCCTTTCTGACTACCACAGAAGGGCAAGGGCAGCGTCCTACCTCCAGGGTGATCTGCCTGACCTGGGACGTTGCTCGGTTTGTCCTGTCTGCCGAGTGATCGGCAGATTTTTGCTTGCTGCTTTCAGTGCAGTGCCCCAGGGCTCCGGCTCGGAGCTGACTTTGCCAGGCAGGAGTGGTACGGTGGATGTAGGTGCTCCGTGCTAGCACGGCCTGGTGTGGTATCTGCTTGTCATCACACGACAGGGAGCACTCTGCATTTCTGTGAAGCCCTTCGATCCCACCGGTTCCCATCCATATTGTAGCTTTGTGTAGCCCAGGTTTGCTATTTACCAAGCTGAGGGAGCCCCGTTCCTTAGCTGTGTGGTTTCATTTTCACGTATCCTGGACTCCATTCTTCCCTGGAATGTCCCATGGTACTTGTCTGCAGTCCTGAGCATGACATAATAGTGTCCCTTGCTTTCCCTCATCCGAAGTAAATGCGTCATCCTGGTGGAAACCAATGATGGAGACTTTGCAGATGTAGGTGCAGGTGGGAACCAGATGGCTTTCTTGCTGCTTGCCTCTCCCTGCATGGTGTCGCGAGTGGAGGGAAGCATTGTCAATGCCCAAAAGTCACTTGGGGAAGCTGCTCCATGGGGAAAAGTTGCAGGCCAATACCTCTTGGAGTGCCGTTGGAGAGAGCAAATGGATGTCAAGAGCAGTAAATAATTTACATTGGTAAAAACACAAAGCTGGGTGGTCCTGGGATTTTCTTTCTTTCCCCCTTGCTTTGCATCTGTTCGTATTTAGACGCCGTTCGTGGCTGTTTATACTCAGCTAGTCCTGGCATGTTTCTTGCTTTGTCCTTGGCTGCAGCAGTACACATAATGAATGTGTTGGAGGCTCTGCAGCCACCGCTGCCGCTTCTATGCGGAGTGCTTTGCATTCTCTTTGGAGCAGTACACCTGCGTAGCGTCAAAAGCATGACTTGCTTATCTCCTGGTGGGAGATGTTTGGTAGGGAGGATGTATCCGTATGAGTCTGTTGGCGCTGGAAGGAAGGGTGAGGAATGAACCGGAGTGCTTTTGCTGGTAGGTTGCTATGGGGCATGAGAAGGTTAAAGCTGGTGACCACCTCGGAGTGTGTCACACGTCAGATCTCTGCGGTGCCTGCCAAGATCCTAGTGTCGTGGACAGAGTGCTGCTCAGGCTGGGAAGGCGGATAGCGCGTTTAGGGAGGTGGCTTTAGTTTTGTTCTTGTATCTCTCTATCCTCTATTTTTAACTGGCAATTAATGAAATCAATCTTCCCTAAGTCAAGCCTGTTTTGCCTGTGATGGTAACTGGTGAGTGATCTCCCTGTACTTATCTCAACCCATGAGCTTTTTCCTCTTGCTGAGGACGGGTAGTGAGGGAATGGCTTGGTGGGCGCCTGGCAGCCAGGCAGGGCTAACCCACCACCTCCTCACAGAGAGCCGCTGCTTTAGGCAATACCAGCTCTTTCGCACTGTAACTGGTCTAATAGAAGGTGACTGTTCCTGCCTCTTGGAAAAAGCCCGGAGACCCAGAAGTGCTCACCACCGCTGGGTCCTACCTGAACTGTGTGCCCAGCAGAGAAGGTGGCCAGGAAAGGGGAGATGGTGGGTGGGCTGTCAAGGGAAGCTGGCCACAAAACTCCCGCTGGAAATGTAAGCTTGCCACAAAGAGGAGGGCGGAAAAGCAAACTAGAAAAAGCCGTTTATTTTAATCTGAAGGACTTTGTACAGTCTGCTTGCTGAGAGAAGATGCCTTGGCAAAGTCCTGTGTTAACTTCACGCTCTGTGGGCTCCCCTGAAAGGGCTTTGGTCACTCCAGGAGAGAAAGCAAGGTCGAGTGCTGGACTGGGAGATGCTGCTCCTGGTGACTGCATCCGCAGGAAGACAGACACGGTTACCATTGTGTGTTCCAGGACCTCTCTGGGTTAAATCGGCTGCTCAGGACGCAGTGTTAAATTGGAGCAAATGAGCCAGAGTTCCTCAGCCCAAACAGCAGTAGTGATGCCAGACCCCAGCACTGTGATGTTTCATGGTATCATTAAGTTTTGGGCCGGTGCCCAGGCCCTGTGTTCCTGATGGTGGAATGAAATGGGGTCCCTGTCCATTCTTTGTGGGCCACTCTTGCTGGCTGCAGCCTGGCCAGTGGCTTTTCTCTGTAACCCCAGGATGATGTGTACTTCCTGCTGCAGTCGCTATGTGGTCTGGGAGCCTCTGCCCGTCTGGTCCCAATTAGCCAACACGCTGCATCATCCTGATGCATGTCTGAAATACGGAGTTATTTGTAATTGCTCCTGTCAGAGATGGGTGGGAGGGAGCTGAGCAGGGACCACTGTTGGCACCTAGCAGAGGGCAGGGAGAACATCTCTTAAAGCAAGATGGGGAGGGCTGGAGATGAGATGGGCAGAGGGTGTACAGTAATAAGCTTGGGACCATTTTTTTTGGTGTACAGTAATAGGCTTGGGACCATTTTTTTTTGTGTGAGGGACAGGCAGGAGAGTAAAACTTAAGACTTGTAGGAACTTAGTCTGTATACCATATGCTTGGACCTCTCACCTATGTTCATCAGTCTGTGGCTGGCGATGATGTACCTTCAGTGGTTGTTCTGTCTCCTTCCCAAAGTGATACAGTGTTGAAGGCACAGTGCCCTCCTCTGGCAAAATGAGAAATTGGAGGCTTGGGAAAGTTCAAAATGGGGACTATGAAGGTAACTGCTCCTACAAACACCCCCCCTTATGGAAGTCTGTTGGTGGCATAGGTCTCTTCGGGCTGCTCAGAGCCGTGGCACAGGCTGTGGAACCTGCAGTGCAGGAATTCTGCCCTTGTAAGGGAGTGCTGCAGCTACAGAAAAAGGTTATTATCCGTTATGACAGCCATCAAATAATGGACAGCACTAAGCCCTGGAGTAATGCTGAGTCCCTCACACTGAAGCTCCAGGAGAGTGTTCATGGATTTTCCGACTCCTCAATGTTTCCACGTTGCAAAAATATTTGATACTCTTTTCCCCTCTCTTTTCTTTCAGATCTTGTTTGACCAGGCTCAGAGGTCAGTCCGGCAGCAGCTGCACAATTTTGTGAAAGAGTGAGTACTTGTCTTATCAGTTTGGTTTTCAGTTTCTTGACCTTCCATTGCACCTGTCCTGTGTGCACTGGAAACAGACCCTCAACCTCTGCACGGCTACTGAAGCTTGGAGCAGAAGAGATGCTGAAGGGTAGAGGAAAGGATCTGATTTGTGTGGCGGCTGTTGCTGTCGTCTTGCTACACTGCCATTTGATTGCTCTGCTGTCGGCCGGGTGTCTTCATCCCAGTCCCAGCTCACAGTTAAAGCTGGACATGAGGCATCAGAGCACCATCCCGAAGTCTGGTAAAGTTCATCTGCAGAGCCCATCTTTGCTGCTTCTCACTGATCCTCTAGGTCAAACGCACCCCAGATCTGAGATCCCTGCAGGGCAGGGCCAGCTCTACGTCTTATGTTACCTTACGTTCCATGCAGAGTTTCCTTACTGGTTTAAACCAGCGCATGTTCGCAGGAGGGAGGGACTCTGCTGCCAACTGACTTGGGGGTCCAGCAGAATCACTGTGTTCTCAGCATCCCACGCAACACGCTCAGTCCCTCAAAATTACAGCAGCCCTGCTCTTCGGCAGTGACCTGAGCATCCGTCTGGAAGGTGACAGACAGGAGGACCCTTCTTTGTGTGGAGGGAGCCGCTGATCATCACTGTGCTTTCAGCTTGGAGCTTGACCGCAGGTTCCGAGCTCTTTGCTAATGGAAAGCGAGTTGAGTGATGCAGAATATTGCACGCTAAGGATGTTGACTTGCATGTAGCAGGACTGAGGTGCAGCAGGACTGGGCCCAGGGAGTTAACGGGCTGGGGACAGTGTGTACCGTGGCTCGGGGCTCTCAGTGGGCTGTCCTTGCCACTGCTGCACTCCCCAGGGCGGTACCTGGCGCGGCGCAGCATCCCAGGGATCCCACCGCGGCTGAATATAGGTCAGAGAGGCAACTGGGGCCTTCCGGCTAAGCAGGAGCTGGTTGCCATGGGAACTGGTAATTGACTGAATCCCTCAGCAGCTGTGTGGTTTGATGGAGGGAGGGGGTCCCTAGCTGACCCCCCCCCCCATTCCTCGTCCCCGTCCCCTTGCCTGGCACTCACCCTACCCCCCCGTGCTCGCTCTCTAATCGTTTCTCTGATGAGCTCAGATTTAATCTGCTTAAGCCTGGCAGTGGGAAGGGGGAATTCCACCTTCCCTTTGGGTCCGTCATCCTTTCAGCATCTTTGCAACTTATTCTTTTTTGCAGTTGTACTGCTCAAGCTCTGCGCTTGCAAGCCCTGGTGCTTTCATCTTTGCATCGCTCCTGCCCTTGGTTGGAAAATAATGTCTATGTTTAGGACCATTTTGAATAATCCACCCAGGGCCAGTCTGCAACTTCCTGGCTGACGATGGGAACAAAGGAACAATGGGAACTGTGCCCTTGCCTGGTGATTCATACGTACCTGGGAGGGCAAGATTTACCTCTAACCCGCCCTCCCTGTCCCCAAGCCCTGAAGGTCTTTTGCCTGGTTCACTTACATGGTACGCACAGGAGAGGTCAGCTTGCCCAGCCCATGCTGTCAGTAGCCAAATGCTCTGTGACTGCCTGAGCGTGTAACCAAGCCACGGACGGTGCTGAGTAGGAGGGTTTTATTAGCCAAGTCTTGAGGTTGCAGTCGCGCTGCTGCAGCCTGGCTTAGGGCTAGCTGAGAATTTCCAGCAGTATCATGTGCCTCCCAACTCCTGTTCGCTTCCGCTGGGGACACGCTCAGATGAGGGACCCATTCTCTCCAACGCTGGATCAAAAGCTATGTAAAATCCCCACAGCCCTCTGCTGCGAGTGACCCAAAAATGCAAAAAGTGACCCCATTCTTTTCCTGTGAACGGAGCTAGATGGCCATATAACTTGGCAGCATTGAAGGCAACGCGATGAAGCAACAATCACCAGAACAGTACTTGAATCGCCTCTATTTTCATTTATCCTTACTGTACCTGCCCACGGTAGAGTCTCTTGGCCGGAGGCTGATCCATATGTAACTATATTCAACTTCAAACGGTTTGCCACAGGGCAGAGGTCAGTGTTTACTGTCTGTCATGTTCAACTGACTCTTCGTCTTCCCTAGGGCAAAGAATAAGTGAATGCTACTTATTTACTAGCAGTTTTTAACTACTTTACGTTATAACAATTTATAATTGAGGTAAACAGAGCTCCCCTGGACAGAAAATAAGTGTTTGTGTTACAGCTGCTGTAAATCAGCATTGCTGCTTTCAACTCCTGAGGAACCAGGGCCACTTGTAAGAGCTGATCTTCAGGAATGGTTGTCCTCAGTTCTTTGTGGTCATGCAACTCAAATCAAGTCCTGCCTGAATGGTCTCTGCTATTTAATTAAAAAAACCAACCAAACAAACTCAAAACCCCCTGCCTGTTGCTCTGCCTTTATGGCCTCACCCCTGACTCTGCAAAGCAGACCCCTGATCCCATGTGAGGTCTCTAGGCATAAAAAAAACTTTGCAAGTTCATATTGTGGATCGTGTATTTCTGAATATGAACATTAGTAAATATGCCTATTATAAAAGAGGAAAAGAATAGTCAAATGTCCGGATTTTACAGTCAGACAAGACAGAACCAGCTAGAGGTGCACACGAACAGCCTGGTTGCTCTAGCTGAATGCCCTGTCCTGAATTTGAAAAGTAGCTGGTTTTATTCTTTTCACAAAGTGAAATATGAAGCCAGTGTTCTCACAGGTAGGTTCTGAAGTGTTCTGCTCACCGCTTATTCTGAGGGCAATTGTGGGCTGTCTTTAGGGCTGGGCGCCATCTGCCCCGGCTTTCTGGATGCTGTCCTTGGAGAATTTCCTTAAGGCTTTGAAGGCAATGTGTAAGGTCTGATGTCTTTCCTTGCCAACTGTCTCTAAAGAAAGACTGCCTAGAGTTAATCTGGAGTCAGTCCAGCTGGACGTGGTAGAAGCTTGGTGGGGTGGATTAGGATCCCAGTGGCACCGGGAGCAGGATCTCTGAGTGATTGTAGTATACCTGGTTGCACCTCTTCCTGCTGTGCTGGTATCGGCGATATTCTGACTGCTTTGTAATGATGATTCCCACCATCTCATCTTCTTTGGGTTCCAGTGACGTCCGGAAGTTCAAAGAAACCAAGAAGCAGTTTGACAAGGTGCGAGAGGACATGGAGATTTCGCTGGTGAAGAACGCCCAGGCACCTCGGCACAAGCCCCATGAAGTGGAGGAGGCAACAGGCACCTTGACCATAACCAGAAAGTGTTTCCGACATCTGGCCCTAGACTATGTGTTGCAGGTTGGTGTCTGTGCCCCCAGCTCCGACTGGATTTCCTGGTGCAGAACAAGACATCGCAGGCAAATTGCTAAATAACCTGCTGTAGGGAATGAAGAAGTTGAGGGATGAGAGAGGGCAAGTAAGGTCTTACCACTGGGTCCAAAAGGGTACTGGATTACTAATCCATTGGATGCTTTGCCCTCTGCCCCCTGAGGCAGGGAGTCCTTAGGACTGCTGTGTGATGGCGTGTGAAACCACCAAAGTTTGCTCTAGTTCCAGGCACTGGTGTAGTTGGACCACTATGAACCCACGTATGGCTTAGCAAAGCCCTGTACTGCGGTAGGTGCCAGGGTTCTCTGAGCTGCCGTTTGGCACGAACCGGCCTGTCTGTGTGGAAGAGCAGGCTGTACTGGGATGAGAGGACCTTCACTGGTGGGGGCTGTGAGTTCTGTAGCTGCTCATCTGCTTGAAGTAGTCACAGGATGTTGGTATAAGTGGTGTGAGAGGGGAGGCTCTTCCCCAAATCCTTAGCTGCTTTGATCTTTATAACTCTCCAGAGAATCTGGCAAAACAGTGTCATGAAACTGCTGAAAGTGAGGGACCCAACACAACACTGTCAAGTGTTCTGTGGAAGTCATTGTCTGCTCCTACACGTAGAACATGTCCCTAAGGGCAAACGTCTGGATCTGTGTGCACATGGAAACAGCCACGTGTGTGTACTTGTGTTCGTGCCTGAAACTCCAGGTTGATGTGTGTGCACGTGCAAATGTGCATCTGGATGGCTGTATGTGTGTACATATGTGTGTGCACAGGGCATGCCTGCGTATGTTGCGAAAGTGGAAATTCCAGTTGAATATAAGGCAGAAAAGTTTTCAAAGTTATGCAGCATTGGAACAGGGACCCAAGGAGATACACAGTCAACAGGACCAGGCTCTGAGCAACTTTATCTCATTTTGAAGTCAGTCTTGCTTCGCTCGGGCAGTTGGACAGATAACTTCTGGAGGTCCCTTCCAACCTGTATTCTGCTTCTGTGTGGAAGAGATGTGACGGTCTCTGGGGCCACGCACTGTTCTCCAAGAAAAATGGGTGTGCAAAGGGTGTGCACACCGAGAACTTAAGCCACGCATACCACAATTTCTGGGCTGGCTTCACCATGGTTACTGAAAAACCCCATAAAACTACACTGATACCTCTCAGCCCGCTAAGAGAAATCAAAGCAATGACCTGGTAGATTAAACATCTCCTTCGTGTGATGCCAGATTGCACTCTGGGGTCACTGTTTGTTGTCAGCCTGTGTACAGACATACACCTAGCTGTGACCTTAATCAGTAGCAGCTCAGGTCAGAAAATGCTTCTATGCTGTTTCCCTTTTTATTCCATGTGGAACTCACCAGAACTGTCTTTTCAGAAACTTTCTGGAACCGTCCTTGAATAGCTTGTGGTTTGCCGCTAGGGGTACTGCAGCAAGTTGTTCGTACTTAGATCTCCGTGCCAAACTGCTTAATGCTGCTGACGCTGAGGCTCTTATCTTGATTCCTTCACAGATCAACGTCCTGCAGGCCAAGAAGAAGTTTGAAATACTGGATGCGGTAAGGGCTCTCTGTGGTTTTTTTTTTGTGGCTGCTCTCAGTGACTCAATGAAAGGCAGCCCTCTCCATTTCAGGTTGCATGGGTCGACATACCGACTCCTCGGTCTGCCCTGGAGATACTGTCTGGGACTGCTCTGGGGGCTGCAGGTATGCTAACAAGAGGGGAGAATGAAGGACCAGCAAGATACTCCCCAGACCAGAACTGGAGGGGACTTTCAGGGGTGAAGGACACTGCTTTTACTGCTTTGTGCTCACAACAGGGGTTACCTGACAGTGTGGAAGGATTTGTGAGAGGAAGAAAGGAGAAGAGGGAGAGGCATCTCCTGTATAGATTGCTTTGGGAAGGGAAAGGGTTAGACATTGAAGAGACCTGTTTGTGGGTAGTAAGGGATATGGACTTTTCACGCCCATTTTGTCCCAGAACCTTTTCTCACCTTGCTATTGTTTCCCTCCCCAGATGCTGTCCTTCATGCATGCCCAGTACACCTTTTTCCAGCAGGGCTACAGTCTTCTCCATGAACTGGATCCCTACATGAAGAAACTAGCCACAGAGGTGAGGGGACAGGGAATGTGGTTGACTCAATCTGCCTGTTTGTGCCTGTTTACCCTGAAAAGACATCCTCTTTCCTATTCAGCTATGATACTTGGTAATCAGGGAGTGGTCAAGAGCATCATGCTTGTTGGATGCTGGGTTAGTCATGCCGCGCTGCAGGGTGACAGCCAAGAGCTATGGGTACTTCCCGTGCACACCCAAACACAGCCCTTTCCCCCTCTCGGGGGACTTACGATGTTAAGCAGGGCTGGTGCAATCCCAGAGCAGCGAAGCAGAGATGGGGCAGTGGCTCATAAACCTCTTTCCTGACTTTTATACCCGGTGTTCTCCTCCCTGTCTTTAGCTGGACCAGCTGGTGATTGATTCTGCGGTGGAGAAGAGGGAGATGGAGCACAAGCATGCGCTGATACAGCAGAGGGTGAGTCCTTGGAGCAAGCAGCGCTTGTCTCCGTCAGAGCGGTTGTCCGGATCACACAGTGGCAACTGCCATCTGATGAGTGGCCTCGCTGGGTTAGTGCTTCACAGCCTGGAGCAGTAGCGGCAGAAGTTGTTGAGATGAGTCATAACCTTGTGGATGCTGGGAGGTCCAGCTGGTAGGTAATCCTGATCAAATGCAGGGCCTTCAGCTGCTGACACGTCCGAGTACACAGGGGAGAGGGACACAGGGAGGACCCCGTGGCTCGGGGCACCTGGCTTGTCTTCCCAGGTCTGCCGCTGACCTGCTCGGCCTCTGAGCAAGTCTTCCTTCTGCGCTTTGTCTCCCTCTTTGCTACTGAGCGTGTGGGAAGATTTAAAGGTTCATGTTGCGTAAATGGCTCTGAGACAGAGGAGGGGATGTAGTTGTTTGTAATTGCCTGTGAAAACAGCTTGACTGCCTAGCAGAGCTGCTTTTGGGGAGACGTTAGAGCACTTTTCTCCCACCCTTTTCTTTACTTTTCCTCTTTTCTCCGCCAGACTCGCATCCTTCCTCTGCCTGAACAAGCTAGCTTTTGGCTGGCAAGCCCTATGATCTCCAGCCACTGCAGTATTAGCACGTCCCTTCTGACACTTGTCCCTGCCTCTCGCTGCTGTGTCCCGTGGTGAGGCAGCAGTATGGCGGCACGCCTGAGCGCCCAGCCCAACCAGGTGCCCAGAGCCCCTGTGAAATCATCCAGCTGACGAAAGAGTGGATGCGCTCCTCTGGTACCCAGAGACAGGACTTGCTGCAGGGCCTTTTCTTCATTCACGGGGAGCTCACGCTGTACTGAAGCGATGTTACTGGGTTGTGGGGGAGAGAGGGCAGGACTCCGTGCTGCCGTTGAGAGAGGAGTGTGCTGCAGTGAGTTTCTTTCACGCCAGTCTGCTCCAAACTGCAGTTCAGAGGGTTCTTGCTGAGCTCCTGTGACATGAGATGGCTGCAGCCCTGAGCAGCGTCACTTTGGGAAGGTCCGTGGGGACCCAAGCGATAGAGCTGCCATGGCTGAGCAAGCTGTTGTTTTCAGCTGAGTTACGGTAACCCACGATGTGTGTGTGCTCTCACCTGCTCTGACTGGGAGTAACCACCATGAACTGGCAAGATAATAGGATTTATTATCAAACAAGCCTGAGCCATCAGTAGGGAGGCATCTTTGGTTAACGTGGGCTCTGATTTTCCAGACCATTCATCTGGGAATGATTCCAAATCTGAGGCTTGTAGAAACATCAACTAATGATTTTATTTTTTTTCTTTTCATTCTCCTCTTCATGGATTGCTGACCTGCCCCTGCAGACCCTCCTGCAGGTGAGTACCCACATGTATTTCTTTCTTCTGGCATCTTCATTGCTCAGAATTAGCACTCTGCTGCTCTGGTTGTTTACTTAAAGTCCTGCCTTTGAAAGCAAAACGAGGAAACCGTGCCACAGTGTTAGTGCTGTAACCTGAGCACTGGAGATGTCACTGCCCAGTCTCAAGTGGGTTTGATTTCATCCTCAAAGTTGTTTTCAATCCTTTGCTAAAATAAGATTTCTGTTCCCTCTGCTCTGTATGGTGGTCGGTCTTGCCTCGGAGTTCGGTACTGCAGTGGCAATACTGGTCCTCGCTGCAGGTTCGGTGCCTAGGAGCCTTTGAAGGCCACGGGTCCGGTGGGCGGTGAATTGGCTGCACAGGCTCATAACGGGGGCCGTTGGGGGACTTTCAACGCACACACTCGCGCCCTGTGGGCACGGTGAGAGGGGATTTCAGAGAGCCCTGGGAAATAGCTGTTCATCAACCAAGCCCTGAGTGGGAGTCGCTAAGGAGACCGTATCTGGTGGGCACTTGTGTGGATCAATACTTCTCAGCAGCAGGAATCTAAGTGGCTGTTGTTTTCTTTCTAATGCGCTCTCTCAAAAATGTCATAACCCATGAAATGGAAACGTAACCAGATTTGAAAGCTAATGACAGGCATTCCCTGTGAATCGGCCTGTGCATGTGCTCCCTCTGGTTAAGTGTTCCGAGGGAGGGCTAAATCCATTTGTGAACTCTCAGTTCCCCTGGGGCTCCGCTGGAGTGATGACTTCATTCGAGGGAACGTGGAAAATCTCTCCAGCGCGGTGCATTTCAGTTAAATCTCTTTACGTGGCTTTGCTGACTGGACTAGCAGGGAATGAAGCAGAGGTCAAGTTCCAAGAGGGAGAACGAGCAATTACTCTTCATCAGAACGCATATGCATAGAGCTGTGGCTCTCTGTGCGCGTAAGCTTGTAAGAGAGCTGAACGTCCCTACTGCAAGTTAGGATTTAAAGCTTCCTGCCTGGAAATGTTACGAGAGTGTTTTTCAGCTACTCTGAGTCAGAGACGCTCCTCCCTTCGCACTGGAGCATGGCACTCTGCATCTGGTGAGCATCTCGCCATCTCCGCAGGGAGCACAGCTCGTATTTGAATATACGTCTTCGTGCTGAGCCCGGAATGCCTTCTGGTCTCTTGACAAATCTGGAGATTTAGTTGTGCTTAATTAGAGAGGAGTGGCAGAAATATCCTTTTTTTACTTCCACATAGTGTCTTCCCGAGGAGCCTGCTAAGGCATGGCAGAAAGGGAGGGAATCCAGTTTAGATAACGCGTTTTGAAGCGTTCTTGGGGTGGGGGAGCTGTGCAGATTCTGCAGACAGGGAACTGGATTGTCTTTGGGCAGCTGTGCGAGGCACGGGGGGCAGCCTTCGAAGAGTTCATAAGGAAGCGGTCTCTGGCATTTTGTTTCATTATTGTTTTAATTAAAATAAATGTGGTAGGAGAGAAAAACCTCAGCACAAATCTTGACTACTTTCTTTGATACTGGAATTCAGGTGCCGTGTTCCTATGCCACCCTTTTCCCATCTTCCCTCACGGAATATCTGCCACCTTCGGGGTAGATTCCTAAGGCAGCTGTCGTTTCAGGCTCCCATTTGAACTGGTGCCCTCTCTGCCTTCCCAGCTTCAAAACCTTAGAGAGATCCATTTGCAGCTTCACACTTCATGTGACAATAATGCTCACTTGCGCAAAAAGGGTTCCAGTAAAATCAGGAAGAGTCTCAGTTTTTATGGGCTACAGTAAATATCTGAGTTATCCTCCTGCTGTGCAAGGAGAGAGGAGAGCTTCAGCATGAAGGCTGGGGGTGCCTTTTTCCCGGCTGTGTGTGGGATGCGTGTGGGCAAGGACTGCGGTATGGAACACGCTTCTGCAAAGGCCGAGGAGATGGCCCTGCAGCGTCCCTCATTTCCCTTGTGTGTTGAACTAAACTGTCTTAAACCACGCGTGTGATGAGTTTGTATGTTTCTACGTGGCCTCAGTTGCTTCAGGTGGATGCAGAAAGACACACAGGGCCTGGTGTAGGCTGGACCACTTAGAAGAGAAGGCTCTGGGGAGAACTTATTGCTGCCTTCCAGTACTTAAAGGGGACCTACAGGAAAGATGGGGAGGGACTCTGTATCCTACTGATAGGATGAGGGGTAATGGTTTTAAACTGAAAAAGGGGAGATTTAGGTTAGGCACTAGGAAGAAATTCTTGCCTGTGTGGGTGGTGCGCCCCTGGGGCAGGTTGCCCCGAGAAGCTGTGGCTGCCCCATCCCTGGAGGTGTTCAAGGCCAGGTTGGACGGGGCTTGGAGCAACCTGGGCTGGTGGGAGGTGTCCCTGCCCAGGGCAGGGGGGTGGCACTGGATGGTCTGTAAGATCCCTTCCAACTCTACCCATCTGTGATTCTGTGAAAAATTTTGGAGAACTTAGCACTAGAACACACAGCCCTCGGAATTTTTTCCAATGGGAAACGAGTAGAGAAACAGTAACACTTAAACCAGTTCTCCCTCGCGGATCCTGACCTTCCTGAATCCTTTCACTGCACCAAAACCGACAGGCCGGTCTCTAGAAGT
Source organism: Himantopus leucocephalus (assembly GCA_003993805.1). NCBI lineage: Eukaryota > Metazoa > Chordata > Aves > Charadriiformes > Recurvirostridae > Himantopus > Himantopus leucocephalus. The sequence goes on along the minus strand of RSEF01000021.1, from coordinate 3,316,834 downwards.
GGAAGAATCCAGGGCTATATAAAAGCTCCTTTGCAGCCTCATCCCTTACTCCCCAGCTGGGAGTCGTGGGGGAGGCAATTGTGCTTCTGCTGCCGGTTTGCCGGGGAAGGGAGGACGGAGTGCCAAGGCAGAGCTCTCTGCCTCATTTAGTCCAGCTGGTAGATAACAAACCAGGGGCCATATGGCACTTCAACACCCGGATTTCTGTGGCTGCGGTGGAGCAGGGGTGGAATTACTGGCCAGAGGGTGGCTGTGCTCCAGGCTGCCGGGGGAAGCAGACCCCGCGGAAGGCAGACAAGCCCGGCTCTGTTAAGGTCAGGGAGGCGTTCGGTGAGCATCTTCCTGTCAACTTTGCTCTGCGTTGCCTGGCTTCTCCCGCTCCCTCCTGTGCCTCCATGACAGCTGTATGATAATTAGCCCTTGCTCTAAGCTGATTGACTGTGAATAGGAGGCACGAGGAGGGGGTAAGCAAGTGGTCCCCGGAGGCCAGCAGCCTTCCTTCGCCTCGTGCCCCTTGCTTCGACAGGAGCCAACGGCAGCGCTTATAGCTTCCCAAAAAGGAGTAGGAGGGGTAAAGGAGAAGGGGCTGAAAAAGAAATCCCTCCTTCCCTGCCAGCCCACGGTGCTTAGCAGAGATGCTACTCTAGAGAGCGAACAGAGAGAGAGAGGACACGGAGCTGCTCCCTGCTCTCCAGGCAAGAGCAGCAAAACCTCCCTTGCAGCTGGCACCATGAAGATTTTCGGCAGGCTTGAATACCTCCTGGTAAGGAGACTCCTGCAGGGTCGGCTGGACTTGGGGCGAAAGTTTAGAGGGCGCTTTTCCCTGGGGGAGCAAGGATTGTGCCCGCAGGACCTCGCTTGCTGAGGTGACCCGAAAGCAAGTACAGCTTTATTACTGCAGGGAGAGCAAATGTGTTTGGTTCTGTTTCTGGGATGGAAAAGCCGTGGGGCAGGGCACAGGTCTCTGTGCATCATCCGCTGGCAAGCTGCAGAGCGGGGAGATCGTTTGGCATTAGGAAATTCAAGAAACAAAAGGTCTGTAAATGGGATTTGGCCAGAATGAATGAAAGCTGCCTGCGCAGAGGGGGAATGTAGGGGGGGGAGCCCTCCTCCAAATTCCATCTGCCTCTGAGGGTCTTGGATTGTACACAGTATATACACAGAGGTAAAAATAGCCAGATAGAGAAAAGCTTGAAATATATTCAGGCACTAGAAGAGAACAGAATGTGCGTGCACCAGTGTTTGTGTGGAAGGGGGGTGTGTGCATCATTAGGGAATGTGAATATTCCTCTGACTTACGTTCTCTTTAGAATCGAATAGCCAAACTAGTCACATACAGTCTTTAACTTGCTTCCAGAAGTTCTTTTCAATCCATGGATGTATACATAATGTTGTTAGAGTGGATGTAATATTATTGTTAAATACTGAGCATTCTTGGTTACTTAAGTAAAGAGGGCACTTTTAGATAAAAGTCTTTGTCTTCTATGAGGGAAAGCATGTAGTGCGTGTGTTGTCGCTTATCCTAAATGGTATTGATTGAAAATAAAATAACATGGAGGTTTGGCAATAAGACGCGTTTCTCTGAATATCTGAAAACACCCGGGCTGAAATGATTCACTGGTCATGACTGTCTAGTTTTGATAGTGTTTTCTATCAGCAGAAATCAAAACATCGTGCAGAAAAGGACAGTAGCGTTATTTCCACATTGAATTGATACACTGAGGGAGTAATGCTATGGCTTTTCAGGGAGGGCCATTGCCATAGTGATTGTGTTTTAAGGAATTTTAAGGAAGCGTTGGTATTTTAGAGAAAGGTTCTGTTTGTTCTCAGCCGGGTGTTGTGCCCTTTGGGCTAGGAGTGAACCTGTAATCAGGACCTTCCTATTTCATTGGGTGTGCTCTTAGGCAGAGCTCCTTACTTAGAAGAATCCCCCCTCCAAGGATTCCAGGCTGATGAGGGGCATCTTCACTCTTCATGTTTAGTCTGTTCACTGAAGCTGGAGGTTTATTTGATTTCATGAGCCATTTTCTCTGCATGAAATGCTGCCTTCATGTGGGCAACTGGAAGAGCTCGTCTGTCCTCTGCAATGCAAGCACTCTCTGCGCACGCTGTGCGGAGATGGGCAAGGGAGTTCTTAACCGAGTGGGCCATGAGGCTACCTTCAAATAGGGAGGGTTTTTTCTTTTTTCTTTTTTTTTCTTTTTTCACAGGTCTGTTTGTGCCTGTGCTGGTTTTTTGCTTTCCATTTGCTGGTTTCAAAGTGTTCATGTTAATATCCTTTTCCACATCCCTGTGGATGTATCTCTTGGAACGTGTTACTTCATTGTTGCTTCAGCAGCATTCAGCGTGCTCCTATGGAAACCATTGTGATGTCATTTCTAAGAGAATACCAGTTCCCGGGCAGCCTCATGTGTAAACTCAGAGTGACAGGACCGAGAAGGAGAGGGCACAGTGAGACAGGATTGGTGCGATTTACTGAAAGTCGGTGAAGGAAAGGGAAGCAGATGATGGCAGGGATCTGGCTTCTTCTTTTGGAAGACGTCCGATTTATTTTACCAATGTGTGATCCAACATGTCACTGCTGTTGCTAATCATGATCGCATATGCAGTTGTAGCCAAAGCTGTTCGGATCCCAATCCTAGGCAGCCTTTTCTGTGTCAAGCACTTTCTCCATATTACAGAGACAATGAGGTGCTAAATGCTGACTTAATAAATCAGTCCAAACTCATTTAGAGCAGACTTGCCTACTCTGTGTACATTGCAATGATGGGAAAAAGTCGGTAAAAAGTAGTTTATTAAAATCATGCATTAAAATCCCATATATAGCAAGAAATGGAAAAAAGAGGGAATGAGAGAAAGTGTATGCGTGTGCTCTCTTGTCCTGCTTTGTCAAGGGTAAGGTTTGATTCAAGAAAGTTACTTTGGATGATGTAGAATGGGCAACACATTCCGTCTCCCCCAGCACCTCCCAGACATCGCAGCGTGGCTTACGAGGCTGGAAGGTTTATATTTCCTAGTTCTATCTGGAGTCACAGTCCACTGATGCGCTGCATCCCTTGTAAGAGTCACAGGGAGACTTACTGATGGCACAGTTGATGTGCTTGGCAGGAGCCGGGTCTGTCAGCCAGGACACTTCGGCTTATTTCCCTGAGCTAGCAGGATCAAAATTTTTTGTGTCGATGAATAAAGCAGATACAGGGACACAGTAACTGGCAGGTCTGCCGGTTAAAGGGGATTCACTGTCACACATCTGTGTGTACCCAGCTGTGGCCACACACTACCATGATATTTCAACACCATTGGCAAGATGATCTCAGACAGGTTCTAAGCTAGCTTTGGTCTGGTATCAGGATTCAACAGATGTTCTTGTAACTTTTTTCCCAGAAATTTGTCCCCTCTTTTCAATGGCAGTGGTAAGAAAGTTCCCTGTATGGGCTGCAAGAAGAAGATGTGCCCGGGAGTCCATTGTTTAAACCCATAGTTTAAGCTCGCTCTGGTGCGCTGGAAGTTTCACAGTTGCACTTGTTGTGATTTTTGTCTTTCCTCTACCCGAGCGATTTCTGCACATCTCCCTTTTGGCCTTTGCCTGGCTGAGAAAGGAAAAATGATACTGATCAAGGGGATAACTTCTGGATTTTTAAAACCCTCCCTTTTCCCTTACTTCATTTGTCTCTCAACACTCTCAATAAGACTTCAGGTGCTTCCAAGCAGGGTGCAAGGGAGTGGAACAAAGCATCCCTGAGGATCAGCCAGCCGCATGCCCCAGGGATAAGAGGCGGACTGGTCCTTATCCCTTGGATCTCTCCCTTGATTTGTACCTTCTTTACAAATCCAGCTTACAGCTCTGGTCAGTGTATTCTGCCCTCAACTGCCCTGCAGTAGTTCTGTTGATAGCAGTGGAGTTGCTCAGGAATTACACCAGCAGAAGTATGAGCAGAACTTGGCCTGGGGATGTTCCCTAACCAATGAGAGAACAAGGGAGAGAAATGTCTGCAAAGTAATGTAAACACGAGCCATTCTTCCCGGCAATGTCTTTTGATGTTTGGACTCCGTCCAGATGGCTCTCTGTCCTCTTAGCTGTGTATGCACTTGGTGGTTTTGTGTATAATTTTCTTTTTCTAAAACTGGGCTTGGTGTGGGTTAGAATTCTTTCAAAGGCAAGGAAACAACTCCACGTGCTTTCAGCTGTTCTGCTTTAGCCATTCAATTTGTAGAGGGGTGTAATACAATGCAGACTCAATGAGGTTAAATTCACACCTGGCTTGACTCCACTGATTTTTAGTGGATTTACTGGAGTGACGCATATGGCCCATCTGTTCCTCCTGCACTCATCAGCAATATATCCTTCTTACCATCACACTGCTTGATTATACAAGGGCGGCTGAAGAAGTCAGGTGATTATGTTTAGACCCTCCCCCTCATTTTTACCTCTTCCACAAAGTGAGGCACAGCAAAGTGGTCATTTTTAAGATGTGCTTGGAAGGGTTTTGCCCTCCACTTGCTGTGCAGTTTTCAACAAAGCCCAGACTTTTGGTTGTTTGCATTATTTATTATAAAACAGCGCAGATTCTCACCGTATTTTTAGAATAGTCACTTTGGAGCAGCTGTACCAAATTCCACATTCATGTAGCTACGAGTTAGAGGAGAATTCCCTCTAGCCTTTGTTTGCAATATGTACATGAAAGACATCTGCAGAAGAGGACCCCCCATGGGATTCACCCTCTTACAGCAAGAAAATTTGGGGCTGAGCAGACCTCTCTTAATTGGGTGCCTTACAGCAGTTTCTAGTGTCTAATTGGGCATCATGCTGTCTTTCCAAGGAATGACTCAGTCCTGTCCCATTACATCTCCTCCTTCTGTATCAGTATTATTCTTATTATGACACCTCCCAGGCAAGCTTGCATCTCTGAACATGAAAATAACTCATCTTAATGAGAGTGAAGTGCATGTTGCCTAGCAACACAGCATCACAAGGGTCTTCATGTGCTGAGCTAGGAAAGGCACTTATCTTAATGGGGCTGTTTTCACTGCGCTGTTGTGTCTTTGAACCAAGGAGTACAGGGGGAAATATTTGCGCTCAAGAGCGAGGGAGGTGTGGGCAGAATGCATCATTAGAGTGGAATCGGTGTGCGAAGAGCCAACATGCCTTAGTTCCCCAGGTTAAAGGGGAACGTCATTTAGGTTTCATGACCTAGTTTCTCTCGGGAAGCGGGCAGACCATTGCCCAGGGAGAAGGATCCCGTGTTCTGTGAGAGCAGCTGCTATTCTCTCTGCTCTGTGTCTTGCTCACCAGCTGTCAGAATCCGTGAGATCTGTCTGATGAATCAGTGCCAAACCTGACAAATCAGCTCTGACTGGTAGCATAGCATAGAGAATTGAGTGAGCAGAGATTGGAGGTGGCATCTGATGACAGCTAATGAAAATGGAATTGATAAGTCTTCCCCTGTAGAGATCATCATGCCTGTTCTCCTTGTGTGAAAAGGCTGGGGTGTATTCTGTTGCTGACCCCCTGCAGAACAGAGAGGCGGCGGCAGCGTTGCTAACTTGGCCAGTGAAAAGCACCTCTATTGCTGTATTTCCCATTGCAGGCTGCCCCAAATATTGGGAATTTTTAGCTCTCATGATGACATGCTATCTGTCTCTCTCCTCATCAGCTACGGGGGTGCGGGGGGAAGTACAGCATGTATGGTACTTTTCTCCAAACAATAAGGACAGATGAGCTTACTGGAACGAGGATAATTCGTGACTGCCGTTCGTGGCTGCAGCCCACTGAGGCTGTGGGTGTGCTGTGACAGACCGCTCTGCCGAAGCCGTGGGATCTTGACATAGATGTTTTTCTCTTTTTGATACTTTGATTAGGCTCGTCTCCATGTTGGTCCTGGAGAGTGCAGTCATGTTAGAGTCTCGGCCTCTTTTTATTTGCAGGACTTCTCCTATGATGACTCGAAGGTGGAGTTTAATGTTGATGCCCCAAATGGAGTGGTGATGGAAGGCTACCTCTTCAAGAGAGCTAGCAATGCTTTCAAAACATGGAATCGGTGAGTAATAACTCATATTCCTTTTGATACTTGGGCTAAGACGCTGCACGCAGCTAACACTGCCTGCACAGGAATACGCTTCACTTTTAGTGAGATCTTAGAAATTGTTATCATGACTGGAAGGATCCTGAGCTAAGTAGTTAAAAGCTAAATAGTTAAAGTAGTTAAAATGAGGTTGATTTGGTAGTTTCTGCACACAGACACTTTTCTCTGAGGAGCATTTTGCATGCTGGTTGAGGGAGGTGATCCTCACTCTCTGCTCCGCACTGGTGAGGCCACATCTGGAGTACTGCGTCCAGCTCTGGTCTCCCTTGCCATGGAAAGATATGGACTTACTGGAGGGGGTCCAGTGAAGGGCCACGAAGATGATGAAGGGGATGGAACATCTCATATTAGGAAAGGCTGAGAGAGCTGGAACTGTTCGACCTGGAGAAGAGAAAGCTCAGGGGAGGATTTTCTCAATGTGTATGAATTCCTGATGGGAGGGAATGAAGAAGAGGCAGCCGGACTTCTCAGCGGTGCATAGTGATAGGACAAGAGGCAACGGACGCATACTAAGAACATGAAATTTCATCTGAACACAAGAAACCGCTTTGTTACTGTGAGGACAGTCAGGCAGTGGAGCAGTGTGCCCAGAGAGGTGATGAAGTCTCCGTCTGTGGAGATATTCAAAAACCACCTGGGCACAGTCCGGTGCAGCTCGCTCTAGCTGGCCCTGCTTGAGCAGGAGGGTTGGACCAGATGATCTGGAGAGGTCCCTTTCAACCGAAGTGATTCTGTAATTCTGCTCAGAACCTGTCAGCTGCAGGTAGGATCAGAACCTGAAGCCGTGTTAGCACAACTCTGCATCTGAGAAACAGTATCTCACGAGAGATTAGCGTAGCCTTATCAACGCACTAACCTGGCTATGTGGCAGCAAGTCAGCTCAGAGCAAGAGAGGAGTAAGCATGTGCTTGCTTCCAGTGGTGTTTTAAGACCACGTACATTTTTCTATCAGCACTTTATAACTCACGTGCTGATCTTGCAAAGCCAGTTGCTTTGCAGGTCTTCGATATTGGTGTGTTGGAGACACGTACATTAATCAGAAAAAGTTAGATGCTGTGTAGTTTACATAAGTAATTATTATTTTCCTGTTCAAAACCCAGTATGCTTCTTTCTGTGAGGCTGTGTGTTGCTCTCAGGCTGGATCGTGGAACGAGACAGCTCCTGTTTTACTGCATCTTAGTAAATGCCAGGAAGAAAAAAAAGGAGTGCCTTCCGCAGTGGAAGAATGACCAGGTTCCATGCAGGGAAGACAGGGCACAATGCAGCTCGAGTCTTGCCCTAGGAAAGCTGCAAAATTCATAACAATTAAGAGAAATACCTAACAGAGCAGGACATGCCATGAGTATCAAACCTGTCTATTCTGGGATGGGGAGATATGTGAGAGTGGAAATATCAGCTGTGCCGTCGGGAGCTGAGAAACGGCTTTCTGTGCACTGACCCTGCTCTGAATAATTTATAAATATTTCATCTGGTAGGTCACTGGGAATGCGGGGCTGATATGCCTCCTGCACTCGTCGGGAGGCTGCACAGCTGCCAGAGACCTTGGGGAAAGTGGAAGCAAAGGTTTCATGTTCTAGCCTTGCTCGATACTTGAGTGTTCCGTTTCCCTTGAGATAGTCAATGGGTCTCATACACGGTTGAGCAAAAGGATTTAAACCTTTCCAGTGAGTTTCTAATGCATGAGATCAATGCCTTTTTGACCTACATCTCCTCCTCTCACATAACAGGGAAATGATACAATATTAAGAGATCTTTTACTTGGCTATGGGATGCATTCACAGTATACATCATGGCAAGGCTGAAATGTGCTATTGTTAGACTTTGGAATAAATAAACACTAAATGGTTCAGCGAACAGTTTGTGATATGCGCAGAAACTGCCTGTAGTTGCATGGAAAAAAGACTCGAAATTATTAGAGATCTCTGAACTGGTTAGATAAGTGATTCCTTCTCTCTGAAGCTTCCCCTAATCCTAAGGAGATTCCAGGCAAATTTAATATAAATTTGTTACCTTCAGGCTCTCTGGTCCCTTGACAGTTAAGTATTAAGTTTGCACTTGGAGAAACCAGAAGTCACAACAGCAGCTACGGTGTTTGATTTCAGTGCTCAAAAGGTGGTGCACTGGGAAGGTGTCTTAGTGAAATTTTTATCACCCTTTTAGGGTTTCCTGCTCGGTGTTCCCTAAGCAAGGTATGGCCTCGATCCACACGCTGTTGTATGGTTGCTTTCACAGACGCCCATGTCTTTGCAAGGCAGAAGGTCGTTCCAAAACGCGTCAGGCTAACGTGAAGACCAGTGCTTGACTTGTGGTGGAGATGCACAGGCAACCCCCTTCTCCTGGCAACTCCCCTGGCTGTAAATTCAAGGGTCACTCTGAAGGACACTTATCCTGGAGGGAACATGACCCTCTGGGGCTTTTTGTTTTTCCTGATGTCTGAAGTGATGTTAGTGTCAAGGGCTCCAAGTTCTCCCTCTCCCCAAATCTCAGCTATCCTCCCTGTATCCTCCTACATCCCAGTCACACACAGTCTGTGTCCTCCCCACAGCCATCTCTGTCTCCTCAGTCCCACCCACTCGTAGCCATATCTGCCCTCACCGTAGCTATTCATGGCTCCTGTAGCCTACTCAGCACCTTCTCACTGTCACTCAGCTACGCGCTGTTAGTGCCTCCCCCTCACGGGAGCAGGAGGGGACAGGCAGAGCAGCAAACCCACAGTGCAGCACCAGGCAGAAGCACACGCTCTGCGGGGGGGCGAGCAGGAGAGCACGGCTTCATGGAGCAGGAGCAGAGACCAGAACCTGAGAGACAATCCTTTCTGCTCAGCTTTGTGCGACAGCAGAGCTCCTTGAGCACAGACTGCTGCTGTCACAGCAGCTCAGAGTGATGCAGAACCGTATCAGCTCATCAAAATGGGCTCCCACATCGACGGGATGGCCTCCGGTTACCTGTATTCCCATTTGCCCACAGACACGTCAAGTCCTTTTGTTGTCTTTTATCTCTGTTTAATATTTCAGCAGTGACAAAGGAAAGAGGATCCTGTCTCATCTCATTTTCCCAGGGAACCTAGTTCTTTTGCAAACAGAGTATGTAATATATGCTCTAAATAACATCTTGCTGCAAGGCTCTCTGATCCTTCGTGCTCAGGTGTTCCAGTACCTTCTTTCTGAAGCTTAGTGATGCTCATGACTTCCGTTGCCCTCCATGAAGATGATCAGGTTGCTAAACCTTAGGCTGTATCTTGAAATGAGGGGAGTGACTGGGGGGTTTAAATTTAGCACTGAAGATTAAGACACCAGGGAATTACCTCTGCTATCAGCATCGCAGGGACCTTCTGTCACTTGTATTTTAATGGAAAGCTGCTAGCTGGTGGTTTGTTGCCTCCTAAGAAGGTAGACTCCCTTCACACGTGCCTGTCCGTACTCTAGCCGTAGGCAAGAGGAGCTTTGGCGTTGTTTGGCCTCACGTAGGCTGTAGTGGGTACAGAGAAATCAGCCTGGTGGGTAGCGTAGCCTCTATAAACAGCAAGATGTGCAACTCCTTCGAATTATTTTCTCCAACGCTATTTGTAGGGCTGCCAGTTAGCAGGGTTTTCTGAGCTGGATTTTTCTTTTCCCCATCTGGAAGTTTCTTCATGATGTCAAGGAATTTCTGGCTTGCCTTACGACAGCCTGCTTGGGGAGCCAGCAGGCACGCTGCATCTGGCATGGCACGTGCAAGTAATCCGACTTCCCCAGTAGATGTCAAGTATGCCCGCTGTGCACATATGCAAGTGGGAGTATGCTCCAACCAGTGCAACGTGTCCCACGGGCACTGGATTTACTGCCTGCGCCGGGCCAGGGTGCACACGCAGACTTCTGCCCCAGAAATTGTAGGCAGTAGTACGGGGCTGCCCTACTCCTCTGTTTCTTCCCGTCTTTCCTTCCTTCTTGCTGAACATCGGTGTATCTAGAACACTTGCCGTCACAGCGTCTCAATGCCATGAGTCATTCCCTAAGGCTGTAAATCCTTTATTTATTCTCCGAGGGAGGGGACTGGAGAAGTGTGAGCTTTTCTTGTGACATTACTTTCCAGCTTTTTGGAGTAAATGACGCTCTTTTTAAATGGTGAGATATCCTGCTCTGCTACAGACAAACTGCCTCTTTGCAGCTCTGCTCTTCACTTGTTCTGATGTCTGTCTGTCTGTGTTCCTTCAGGAGGTGGTTCTCCATACAGAACAGCCAGCTGGTGTACCAGAAAAAGCTAAAGGTCAGTGAGGCTACCCCAGGTGACACCGGTAGATTAGCCAGCTTGTTTGGTATCCTGCTTTGCTGGGAACTGCGCTGTGGCGGGGGAGTGGGGTGGAAGGAGTGGGGAGGGGAATTGGATCAGAGGGACAGCAAGCCCGTTCAGGCAATACCGTGCTCCAAAGTTAGACTGTACTGGGGACTAAGTGGCAGCAGATGGTGTTGGTGGCGATCTATATTATTCCTGTTCGGCAGAGGAAGATGGTGAAGTCCCCAGTAAGCCTGCCACTTCATGTGCCCGTTGTCCCGTGCTTTGACTCTGTAACCCCTTCCTATTGCCCTAGAGTTAGCCGGAGGTGGGCTGGCTCTGCTCTGTCTGGACTCAGTGTATGCTGACCAGCAGGGTTTGGGAAGGAGTTTTCTGAGAGGGCTAATTATGACACGGATTCAGGGAGCCAACGAAGCCACCTGTTCTCGCCCTTTCAGGATGTCCTCACGGTAGTGGTGGAAGACCTGCGGCTCTGTACTGTCAAGCCATGTGAAGACATAGAGAGGAGGTTTTGCTTTGAGGTCGTCTCGCCTACCAAGTAAGTTTAGTGGGTTCCTTAGGCTGTCCTTATGGTAGCTGGACTGTGCATGGAACTGCAAGAGATCAGCTTTGAGCAGATGCTGCCCTGGGCGCCTAATAAGGTGTTGACTGGGAGATGCCATTGCACGTACTCCAGAATCTCTAAGAAGTTCATCAGACATGAGCATAAGGCAGGTCTAGGCCACGCGTACCTAATGTACATATAGACAGTGACACTGGCAATGGTCAGCTTTTCAAAACATCTAGCAGACCTGCCTGGAGTTCCTGAAGAGGGAACATCTTTGGCAGTGCAAGCTTCTAAGATTAATTTTTGCCCCTTTGCCTGTCAAATCAAGGTGCTGCCCCCACTGTAGTGGCTATGCTGAGGATGAAGTGGAACAGTTTTGACCAAGATGTGCACCCTGTCCTTTTGCTCTTTCCAACTCATTTCCTTCCGTCACAGGAGCTGCATGCTGCAGGCTGACTCGGAGAAGCTGCGTCAGGCCTGGATTCAGGCAGTTCAAGCTAGCATTGCTTCTGCGTACCGGGAGAGTCCTGACAGCTACTATATTGAAGTGAGTGAGGGGGTCATAAAAGATCCATAATTGTGTCTCAGAGCCCTGATAGTGGGCTTTCGGGCTGTGGCAGGTCCCGTGTGTATGGGTGGACCGTTTGGAAATACTCTTCCGCCCTCAAGGACAGGAGCTGATGTCAGTGCTAACTCAAAGGCAATAACTGTTCCCCAACCAAAGCCGCACTTACAAAGCTGGGCTGGGGGAAAGGCAAGGATTTAAATCAGTGTTGTCCTGACAACTTCACTTTCTTGCCATCGTTCTGGGTTGATGTTACCCTAGGAATTAAGTTCCCCTGAGAAGAGCTTGCTCCCTAGCTGGGACCAACGCAAGCAGGGCACCGTGATAGCAAGGAGTTTGGCAGACGGTGGCAGACCCCAGAGCAGGGGTGGGCTGCAGCGCCTTCTTGTGGCAATTACAGAGGTTAATGAGGCTTTACCCGTTCCCTTCTTGGACTAGCCCTTGTTTGTTCTTCTTCAGGTAATGCTTCCTATCAATGCCTCTGCTATGCAAAGCTTTGCTTCGTTCCACCGTGCTTTGCAGAATCCTAGAACCTTTTTTTTTTCCCTGCAGAGACTGGACAGGACTGCTTCCCCATCAACCAGCAGCATTGATTCTGCTACCGACTCCCGGGACCGCAGTGTGAAAGGAGAGACCATCTTGCAGAGAGTGCAGAGCATCCCTGGGAATGACCAGTGCTGTGACTGTGGTCAGCCGGATCCTCGCTGGGCCAGTATCAACCTGGGCATCCTCCTGTGCATTGAGTGCTCCGGTATCCACAGGTACTGCGTGCAAGTGTGCTCTGCGCTGCCAGTCGGGGGTGGCTTGCCAGCTCCTGGAAAAAACGGTGGAGCCTGAATTACAACTGACCGTAATGTTTGTACAGATAAATTCAAAAGTAATTGCTTGCTGCGGCACCTGTGTGTGCAGGTACATCTGTGTGCATATGCATAAAACTCTCTGCTATAGCTACGTCTGTATGGATAAATAAGAACTGGATTGATCTTGTTCACCTTATGATGCATGAAAAGTTCTGTTTTGAGGCGTGTAACCGTTTCGGTTTTCTTCCTTTTGGATCAATAGGAGTCTGGGCGTTCACTGCTCCAAGGTCCGATCTCTCACACTGGACTCCTGGGAGCCGGAGTTACTGAAAGTGAGTGTTGGCTTTTAACGGCAAGAGATAGACAAAGGGCGGACATGGAGGGAGTCTTACTTAGCTCCTCACCTGAGGATTTAATTCATTCCCTGTTGTATTGCAGCTGATGTGCGAGCTGGGGAACAGTACCATGAATCAGATTTACGAGGCACAGTGTGAAGAGTTGGGACTTAAGAAACCAACAGCGGGGAGCTCCAGGTGAGTCTGAGCGCACACACTGGTCTCCTCTCAGTCCTGTGGAAAGCTATCCATCCACACAGCAAACCCAGTACCCGAAACTCTCTGCAAAGTCAGATTAAGAGCGTGACTGGCCTTCACTGAGGGCCCAGACTACCTCAGGGGCACCTCAACGCTACTCAACCTCTGTAGCTACCCTGAGCTCGACTCTTGGAAAGGTCAGTGGGGCATTACCAGGCAGCAACCTGGTGAACCCTGCTTGGGAACCAGGGCTTGCTGGGTTTAAACTGCTCTGAGACCTTTCGAATACATCGAACTGAAGCACATGGTGTCGCCTAGGGCTGAACAGCTCATTCCACTCTCGTTACACCCCGTGCTTCTTAGTTCTGCTTTGAAATGGGAGATATTTGTAGGTTTGAGAAACTCTCCTTTCCTAATACAGGCCTCAATGATTTTTAGGACTCAAAGCTGGGTTGATACAATGACCCAGAACAGCTCCATCTCCTTGTGGCTGTTTGCTTTAGGTGATTGAAGTGACCCTGTGCATGACTTTCTGCTCTTCTTCTCTTAGGCAGGACAAGGAAGCCTGGATCAAGGTGAAGTATGTGGAGAAGAAATTCCTGAAGAAGCTGCCGAATGGGGAGACTCTAACAGAGAATGAGCGGAAACCTCGACGCTGGTGTGTGAAGAAGTGCCAGAGACACAACAGCACCACGAAAGCACCCACGGCTCGTAGAAAGTACCGCCATGAAGCAGGCAATGCATCACCAGCCATGTTGTCATCAGGTGGGGACCTCCCTTGGCGCGTTCCCCGTGCAGAGCTGTGCTGGCCTGCCCAGCGCTCTTTGTAGGTGTGTACACAACTGCCCTAATAACACGAGAGGCCCTTTCTTTCTCTAGGAACTGCAGCCTGCCAGAGGTATAATCAAAAAATGCTGTTGCACAAACCGTGTTGACACAGGTCTTTAGAGCCATTTCCTAACATTTTCCATCTATTTAAGGAAGTTCATCTATTTAAGGCTAAAGGAGGAGATGGTTACACTAGGGTGATCCAGCAACTTCTAAGCTTGCTTTGTGCATTTCTTTTATATTCCTGCTTTTTAATGTTTCAAATCCTTTTATGTTTACCTGCCTGGTCTGTAAGAGAGGCCGTGCTTACCAAGGGCTCTGGCTGCTCAAAATGCCCTTTGATGACTTGGTCTGCAGTGTATCACCACCTATAGTCAGCTCTTTGTTGTATCTTGATGGTGTGTGTGGGCATGAATATGGCATGGGATACATCTGGGGTACATTGGATGTGCAAGCTCAGCCTGTGTAAATACAGCTGTAGAATCACAGAGTGGTTTGGGTTGGAAGGGATCTTACAGATCATGGAGTCCCACCCCCATGCCCTGGGCAGGGACACCTCCCACCAGCCCAGGTTGCTCCAAGCCCCGTCCAACCTGGCCTTGAACACCTCCAGGGATGGGGCAGCCACAGCTTCTCGGGGCAACCTGCCCCAGGGGCTCACCACCCGCACAGGGAAAAATTCCTTCCTAATATCTTATCCAGATCTCCCCTCTTCCTGTTTGAAGCCATTCCCCCTCATCCTTTCACTCCATGCCCTTGTAAACTGTCTCACGTGTATGTTATTAACTATGTGTTTCAAAATCTCTCCGTGTAAAATAGCAGCTACACTGGAGAGGAAGTTCCGTCGAGATTCCCTCTTCTGCCCTGATGAGCTGGACTCTCTCTTCTCCTACTTTGACACTGGTGCTGGCTCCGGCCCACGCAGTAAGTACAAAGAAAGTGTCCCTGCTCCTGGCACGCTTTACCTCCCGGCTCTTCTAGGGCACGTGCGTTGCACCAGACCTAAGGCAAGGTATCGGCCTCACTGGAGAGAGGGTAAATATTTCACAAGAGTGATGGGGAGTTAGTTGGACAAACTCCAACCCATTGCTCTTTTATTGCACTTATTATTTTAATATCCTATCCAGTCAGTCCCTGGTGTTTGCATTCTGGTGGATGGGATTTTTTTCCCAACATCTTTTACTCCCAGACTGTGCGTTCCATTGGCTTTTTTCTGGTTTTAGTTTTGGCTTTTAATTTTTTTTCCTTTTTTAGCAAGTCTTACTGCGGAGAACTTTTCTTTTTGTGTTTGTGACGATGAACTCCCCTCATATTCCGTCCACCTTCCTCTAGGTGCCAGCCACATCTCTATGCAGCATCCGCTAACAGGTGGCCCATGGAGTGGCAGTGGCATTGGTCCCGGTGGGAGCGGTACGCCGTTCCTCCTGGACGGAGGTAAGGTGACGCTCTGGCAGCTAGCAGCAAAAGAGACACCCAAATTTTACTTGTTCCAAACCAAGCTTTGGAGGCAGTGATGTATTTTCTTTCAGCCGAACGATTGGAACCCATACATTACCGGCCCCTTGTGGGACAGACAGGCTGGCAGGCTTTCCAAAGGCAAAAAGCTTCCTAGGGTTTCCAGCGGTCGAGTTACTGCATCATAAAGGAACAGCTGTCCCTCAGATGAGATCCGATCCTGTGCAGGTGGGGGTCTCGTGGCAAATAAGAAATAAGAAGCGTTTCTGCAAGTACCCCACATCTGCCACAGGCTAGTTGTGTGGTCCGTTATCATACTTAGCTGAGGAGGGGTAACTTTTTAAAACTTACTAGCTCAGTTGCTTGTTATTGTATGAACGTATGAGAAACATTTATGGTCTTGAGTCAGCACAGCAGAAAATCACAGGCTTTCCTACAAGTACATGTTATCTCTTGAAATCAGTGTAGCAGTGCTTTAGTGCTTGTCTGAATCAGTGCGTTAAGGCACAGTTTCAAGGAATTTAGTGTTATCAGCCAACAGAAACAATGCTGGAGAGACGCAGGGCTTCAGAGTTGCTCAACAGCCTTATCTTGCTCTTGTAGAAGAAAATAGGAATTTTATCACTGATTCAGTGGGAACAGAACTGGGAGTTTGACGTATTAATATTCTTGTGCTATGAGCCAGATCCTCCTTTCTTGCTTAGATGTAAACCTAGAGTAGCGCCATGTGGCCTCATTGGAGTCCCTCTTTACTTGTACTGACGTAGTGGAGAGCAGAGTCTCACCAAGCACTGTGTCTGCTTTCTATGAAAATCAGCAGTGATTTTTCTGACAGCAAGTCAGAAAAAAGATATGCATGACATGTGCCACTTGAAACCTTTCCTGCTGTAGCTTCATTATCCCCTTTGGCTGTTGAACAGCGCTGAAGGCTATTTTGTGAGCCATGATTTCAGGACCACTGGTTTAGACTGTTCTTTATCTGGGACCCAGCTGTAGCTGCTCTGAGGACTTCAACAGACAGCGTTAAGGTTAAGGTGTCGTCTTCTGCTCTGGTTTTCAAAGCTCAGATGTTTGGTTCTTGCAGGCTTTCCTGCTATTGCTCTTTGCAAAGACTACTCAGCTTGTATTTTAGAAACATTTTGTCAGCTACAACCTGGCTTGGTTTTCTTTCTAATTGCAGTAGTTTGGGGTAGATCATGGGGATTTAACCTCTTGAGTTCTGGGAGGACAGACACCCCCAGCACTTACAGTCATTGGGATGTTAAAAGCGGCAAGAAGCTGAATCCAGCCAGAGTTGCCAAGGGGGCCGGGCATCCCTCAGGATGAAGGTGATGGGGCATCCCTGTTCCCGCAGGGGCAATTCCTGCGTGTCCTTCTTCCTTCCTTTCTGTCATTTTCTTGACTGCTTTTGGGTACAGGCTGGAAAAGGCACAAAGTTGCTCTGCCGCTGACACATTATGTGTCCTTGGAAAAGCTGCTTCATCTCTTCATGACTCCATTTCTTGTACGTAGTCCGCTGTCTTGTAGCATTCACCAGCTGAGCAGGGAAGGTGGGAAGCACTGTGGGGAAAGGGAAGGGATGTCTGTGCAGGTTACTGAGCCGATGGGCGATGCTTTAGGAGTTTGGCTTGAGATACACACTGTTGATATTATTTAGCTCAGTCATGGTCCATAATCTGTCACAAGAGCAATGCATTGGCAAGTGCCCCGGTGACAACTGAAAAGCGCTGGGGAGAGCACGGATAGAGTAGAAACAGATTATTAGTGGTAAAAGCAGAGGGGTGTCTTTATTTGCTTATGACACTGCATAACCTGCTGCAAAACTGTCTCTGCTGCTGCTCTGCTCCAGTCTCCGTCACGGCGTCCCTCATGGATTGCAGCAAGGGCTGTCCTCAACAGTCCAAAGTGCCATGGCAATGTCGGAGCATCCCTGCATGAAGGGCAGCGTGGGGACATGGACACCATAAGGCTTTGCGATTTTTCCTTGGGCAGTTTCATTGAGGGGGGCTAAACGGGATAGCAGTCCCCCTCTCCCTTGCCAGCAGTGTCCAGTGCAATGTGTGTGTGACGTTCTGCGCTGCCCTTTTCCCCTGTGGTCTCGGCTGTGCCTGGTACTGGAATGCCTGTGTATTAAAATGGGCTTGGTTTGTCTTCTGTTGGCCCTGCAGGTCTGAGCAGTGACAGTGGGCTTGGAGGAAGCACAGATGGCAGCACTGATATCCTGGTGTTTGGCTCCGTGGTGGACAGCGTGACGGAGGAAGGTGGGTGTCAGAGGCTGTTGGTGGAAGTGTGGGGAGGCGGCTGGTGCGAAGGCAGGATGGATGGTCAGGACTGTCTGGTGCCAAGAACAACAGGGAACATTAGAAACGGGAAGCTTTGGGGTTCATCTCTCTCCATCCTTTTTTGCCTCTTAGAGTGCGAGGTGTCCGAGGAGTCAAGTGGTGAAGCAGAGATTGAACAGGAGGCATCAGATTTGGAGGACCTGCGGGAGCTGCATCCTGGCTTGTTGATCTACAAGGCAGCACAAGCCCGAAACCTGCCTCTCATGGCAGAAGCGCTCGCACATGGTGCTGAGGTCAACTGGGTGAATGACGAAGATGAAAACAAAACTCCTCTGATTCAGGCTGTGATGGGGGTACGTTGCGCTAGTGGCCGGGAGGCCACATTTGGGAACGTGAGGTCTTGATTCTAGTTCAGAGAGCACTGACAATGGGGCATCTTACAGCCTGGTATGTGCTCGTGCGTCCTCTCGGTACTGCTGGCTGAATTTATTTAGAAATTCCGCTTTCCCTTGCCAGGGCTCCTTGATAGCCTGTGAATTCCTGCTGCAGAATGGGGCAGATGTTAACCAAAGAGATATCCGAGGCCGAGCTCCCTTGCACCACGCCACGTACCTAGGGCACACCGGGTAAGTTCTTCGCACGTTGCTGTGACGTGCTCCGTCACCCCTGGGCTGAGATTCGGCGTTAACGCTGAGAGTTGTGGGCTGGGGTTTGGTGAATTGGTTATTTGCAAAACTTGCCTTTTTATATCACGTCAACAACTCGATTGTCTTAAGGATAATTGCCCCCATGATGATAGCCTGGGGGTAACTGGGGCCCTGTACACCCGTTCCTTTCTCCACACCACTGCAGCGTTTCCTGATTTAGACCAATATAAGTGAAGCTGGGTCTGCCTGTGGAGGGACGGTGCCCTCTGCCCGCTTCAGGGTGGGGTGGGGGAGCCGGAATTTCTGCTCTCATGGTCTTTCCTTTCCCTTCTGCAGTCAGGTCTGCTTGTTCCTCAAGCGAGGGGCGAATCAGCACGCGGTGGATGGCGACGGGCAGGACCCGCTCAGTATTGCTGTCCAAGCAGCCAATGCAGACATAGTTACCTTGTAAGTGCAGCCAGGACTTTCCAGCGCACGTATGCGGGAACGCTGCCTGTAAATAGCCATCGGGGAAGGAATAACCGAACCTCTCTCCCTTGTGCTGTCTCTGTTCCATTCTAGGCTGCGTCTGGCTCGAATGAATGAGGAGATGCGAGAAGCAGAGGGGCCCTTTGGACAACCAGGTCAATATCCCAGCAACAGCCCTACTGAGCTGCAGTACAGAAAGTGTATACAGGAGTTCATCAGCCTTAATATAGATGAGTGTTAGTGACAACTCCCCCACCTCCCCCCTGCTGTCTTGAAGTTGGGCTGAATTTCTAGAAGCCCTGAGAAGCCCCATCCTTGGTATATTGGTGTTTCTTGCAGATTGGTCTGTTTTTGATGCCTGCACATATAGGTTGAGATGCACGCAGGAAGGAAAAGGGGTCTTTCCTGTTGGCGTTAAGTTCTCATGCTTGACTACTGGATGGTTGATTTTGTGTAGGAGACTCCTAGGGCATAACCACAGACCATGGCGTGTGGACTTGAGTGTGTGAAAAGTATGGGAGACGAGTTTAGCGTGAAAAAAAAAACCCCAAAACAAACAAAAACAAAAAAAAAAAAAGAAAAAAGAGAAGAGAAGAAAAGGAAACCCTCTATCACCAGGAGAAACCCACCAACAATACGATCAGACGAACCTGTCTCTGCTTCAGTGTAGTTACCGTGCACTGAGTTCTCGTCTGAGCAGTTTGTTTGGAAGGGATTCTGTCGTGGAGCCCTCTGTCCCGGCAGCGCGACCGGCAGCCTGCTCTCGCGGGGCACTGCTGCAGCAGCTGGGAGCTGCTGGGGCCAGTTCAGAAAACTAAAAGGTGACCTCTAAGACAAGAACAGGCTGTTTTGCGGGGCAGAGATGCTTTGCTCCAGAAGGCACCACAGAAGGGGTAGGATTGAGAGCGACGGCTACTCACCTTAATTGCTCTCAGGACTATACCAGCCACGCTCCCCTTCTTTTGCCCTTGGTGGTTAGCTGCTCAAAGCCATAGCTCACCTGCTTCCTGGGCCACGGTGCGATCTGCGCAGTGTTATGGAAGCAGCAGTGCTAATTTCTTGAGGCTGGGAGAAGCTTGTCGCTGGCGACGGGCTTTTGTGTCAGGGAAGAAAAGCCACGTCCAACTCCCGCTGCCTGGCTGCACGACGCAATTTGACTTTGGTTCGGTTCATTTCCCGGTCACTTCAGATTTCTGACTTAGCATCTCTGTGAAGGAGACTTCTTCTTGCATGCGTACCCCTCTGTGCTCTTCCCCCGCATGCTGAAGCATGTGAGTAGGGCATCTCGGCAGCTGGCCCGGGGGCTTTTGAGTTCCCCAGCTCCAATGACCGGCAGAATCTTCTTTTTGTTTCTTTCCTTTTTTTCTTGTATTATTCTTTGCTGGAGTGGGGGAATGTGTTTCTACTTGGAGCACTTTGTCGCTATGTTTATGGTCTGTGTTATGGGGATCGTGCCACAGTAGCTGTGCAGAGATGCTGCAGTCATCTAACCCTGTCCCAGGAGTGCTGACAGAGCACGCGTCCCGCTGGCGGCTTCTCCTCTGGCTGGGAGATTGGATGCCAAGCTGAGGTGTGCTCCTGGAAGAGCCTCTTCAGAATGCCCTCAACTGCAATTGACGTCGGAGTTTTTGAGGACTCGTGGGTGGCAGTCCGCAACCGGTATTTCGGCTGCTTGGGCACCTCGGCTGCTGGCTCCGGGGTTGGGCCATAGTGCCTTACGGACGGTGCTGGGATCTTGAGGGCATCAAGATCTCGCAAGGAACGCAAGACTACCAGGCAGAGTTCCCCATCCTCCTGCATTACATCAGCAGTGATACACAGTCATATTATTTTTCATCCAATAGGTGTTTCGCTTCTTTACTGTTTTGTTTAGTATCCTGGCTGCTGTCCTGCTGCAGCCCTTCGTGGATTAAACCTTTGCAGGTTTGTTTCTGTTGACGTAACTGTGTCCTCAGACACTGAAGCAACAGCCATCCAGCTCTTCACTCAAGGTACTGCCCTCAGACCGAACCAACAGCGCTCGCTCTCCACCCACGCGTCTAAAAGTGGAGCAGTAAAGAAACCCCACTCAGTCTCTAGTAGGGCGTCCCCTCAGTTCAAGGGACAGTCCCCGCGTCCTTCGGGAAGCGCTGCCCCAAGTTTTGCTGCAGCCAGACCGCAGTTTTCTGTCTGTGCAGTCTGGGTCTTGAGGTTCATCTGTGTCTCGTCGCTTTCTCATTCTTGTTCGCTTTGGAGCTTTGGGACGCACAGCACCGAGTGCCGAGTTCTGAGCTCGGTCCCAGCTCTCTGTTGTGAATCTGAAATGGTCCCAGTGACTGCGCTGAAACTGCCGCAGGTCAATGGCACTGCAGAACCTGGCCCCGGGGCCTCTCCTGCTTCCCTAGGTAATAAACGATCTCCTTTCGCCAATCTTGGAAAATAAAAATTAATGAGCTTGGCCCCATCAGCCTTTTTATCATTGGCAATGCCTTTCAAGGCATTTTCTCCATCGCCCCACTCTCTGTGCCCCCGCGCGCTGCTGCTGAACCCGGGCTCTGTCGCTCCGGGTTTGCGTCAGCCTCCGGATTCACAGCGCGCTGACGGGCTGCAGGGGAGCGCGGCGTGCGGACTTGCATTCTCCCTTCTTAGCTGTTCAGTACCTCGTCTGAAACTGTGCTGTGGTCTTTGACCAGGCAACAGTCCCTCCGAGCTCCTCTCTGAGTAGAGGCTGTAGGACGTGCCCTTAACGGTTGGCAGAGGACAGGTCACTCGGGCTGTGTCTGTATTCCCTTCAGCTGTGGCACCCTCTGGAGTGATTCGGGACTGGATGCGGGACGAAGCAGTGTGGCGTAAGATGCCATCATTGCGGCAGTTGAGTTTCAGAGGAACACTGGGATGTGTAAATCCTTTGTTCAGAGGATGTTTTCTTTGTGCGAAGGGACCGTGTTCCGATCGTAGCTGCCACGTGTGACTCGAGTCCTGTCACTGAAGGGAGAGGGCTGACTCCGGGCGTACGCGCGTGGAAGTGGTACCGTACGTAGGCAGGTGTGCACTGCGCACAGCTGTTGCTGCAGCGCTGCAGCACGGTCTCCTTCAGTTTGCGTTTCACATATAAATATGTTAAATATCTTTCTTCCCGATACCTGTGTGATCACTGCCCACTCAGCATTTCTTGTGCAGGGTTACAGAAAGTGACTGCTTTACGTTCTCATGCAGCTTCATCTGTCAGTCCTTTGCATTGGACTTGGTCTTCTTTCTGGTCCAAGTCACCCTAAATTTAAATGGTCTTCCCCACCGAGCAGGGTGGTGCCTTCACTCGTGTGTCACTGCCCGGTTTGACACCCCTTCCTTGTCGGTTGAGCCCGCGTACTCTGCAGCCGGTGGTGGTCCTGCTGCCGGTCTGAGCGGGGTCCGGGCAAATCTGAAGTCTTAACAACCATCTGTGCGAAACGCCCCACAGACCTCCCCGCTCTGCGCGGTGCTCAGATGGTGTTGGGTGCCATCGTGCAGTGAAATGGGCTGTGGCGCTGAGCCTGGTAGCGATCCAGCGGAGCCCTTAAGCGCATCTCTGCCGTCAGCGGGACTGTGCTATGCTTATGGATAGATCACACAGCTCACCCTGCGGCATCCAGACCAGCACAGGAACCAGTATCCAGCCAAGAACTCGCTCTGCTTCCTGGGTTAGGAACTGAGAAATTCTCTTTGATAATCCGATACCGTTTTATACTGATCTGCATCAACTGAGACATTTGTCGGTGCTGATGTCCCCTCAAGTTGTGCCTTTTCCTAGAAAAAGGCCACACCGAATCAGAGCTGGCATCTGTCGGGGTACGTCAAAGATCTTGAAAGTGAAATAGGTGTTTCACCACTCCCACGGTCCTACCCTGTGAATGAATTTCAGCACGGTCATTGTCTAGCAATGTTTTCTACATGTACAGCAACTTAAACCACCCCAGTTGGTTTTCCAGCTTTTTATGCGAGGTTAGAAATACAACGGATCCTTTCTGTAAGCCAGGGAGAACTGGAGACACGGCTTCCACTGTGGGTCATTTTATTTCACGGTCAGCATTAGCGGCTCATGAGAACAATACAAAAATCATGTACAGTTAGGTCCATTGCAGCTCAGACTCACTGCTGAAGTCCATGAAGTTAAAGCCTATGTAAATACTGATGCGAAGCAGTGTCTTGCAAGACAATTTATCTATTTAACATGTATTGGTACTTTATTTAGATTCAATGTATAAAGCAACTTTGTGCACTTTTCCTACATACAGTATTGGGGGGGTTTATGTTCTTTTGTTATGGATTTTGTGCTGTCTTTTTTTTAATCGGTGGAATTGTTAAGTATTTAATTTATTATTGATGTGCCCAGAGGACTAGTGCAATTTTTATTCAATACAGTTTGTCTGTATTTAATGTCAGGATTTTTTGTAGCATTGTTAGGGAATGTTTTTAAAAACCTGCCTTTTTCCCCCCCCACAATTTTCCTTTCTTTCCCCTCCCCCCTTTTCTCTTCTATTTTCATTATACAGATCACGAGGCATTAAATGCCTCTGGTTTGAAATATAATCAAACACTTCAGTACATCCTGCAGTTTCTTAAACAAAAAGGTTCTCCAGGAAAAAAAATGCTAAGGAGGCACTTCTCAATGTTTTCTGTGTTTATTTGATTTTTTTTTTGATTGGGGCGTGTGTGCACGTGTGCGTGCTTAGAAGTTTGGACGGAGAGTGGGGAAGTTGTACGGAAAATTTGTTTTCAGCGAAGTAAATGGCCAACCAGGCTACAGGGAAGGCGAGATAGTGAATGCTTTCTTTTTTTCCTTCTTCAAACACAGCTGTATTTGTGTTGTACAATCTCGTTTGAAATGTCTAATGCCAAAACTACTCTCTCTTCATTCTTCCTTTCTTTTCAAAGAGTGCGTATGTTGTCTACATGACAGTAACTTGCTTGCAACCACAGGTAACATGAGGAGGTTTGCCTTTGTCTAGAAAGCAACATGCCAGGCATTGTCAAAACCCAAATGGACCCAAACCATTGCCTCAGCCATGCAGATTCCGTCATCTCTTGAGTTTTTTTTGAGATCTGGGTGAATATTTATATACCTGTCCTAGCTCTTTTCTTTGACTCGACCCAAGCCCTGTAACCAAGTGCCTGGACAGGTAGTCTGGGTTTGAATCTTTGGGGTCTGCCACCCGTCTCCCATTCCAAACGGGATGAGTTCAGGTTGCTGGCAAGTTGAAACAAAACCCTCTGTGTTCCCTCTCCACGTGTCATCCAGGGAAGCCTCAGGTTATTTTAATATTGTTGTCTCTGAGATGGTCTCTGCAATGTGACATTTCTTGGAGCAGTCTAGAGGAAAAGCATGGAATTGGAAGAATTTATGTCTTTAAAGAAAAAGATTTGACAAGCTGAGACTGTGATCAGCGTAAAACAGATCGGTAACATCTCAGACCAGCAAAAGCGACCATTATTTATGCAAGAGAAAACCAGGACCTCCTAAAGAAATGCACTGATTAACTTACTGTCCAGTGGCCACAACACAGCTGTTGTCTTCTGCCGAACTACTGTGTTGTTCCTGCGCCGCTCGACTGTCCCTGAACCCACTTCTCTCTCCTCACTGCCCGAGCATTATTGCTTTCAACCAAAGACAAAATAGAATGAACGGATTAAATGTGGTATTAAACCATTGGTTAGCTGATGACACACGTCTGCGTGAGTGTGAGTGTGGTGCTGTTATATGGAGAAGGGGGCATGGGGAAGGGACTGAGAGTGGGAGTTCTGAAGAAACAAGACTTTTTTTTGAGATTCCGCAATATAGAGTGCTGTTTCCATAGGAATGTGATTCATCTCGGTCTGCCTGCTGGTTCCTCAGCCTTGGCGGGAATTTGGAGCTGGGGTACATCCCCTCTGGGGTATACCCAGCACCGAGTCAGGGGGAGGATGGGGCAGCTGGGTAGTTGTGGGGAGGGAACGAGGGATGGAGGTTTGGGGAGTAGCCAAGATGGTTTCCAGGGCACGAGGAGGCCCGTGTGTGTTTCTGGTGCCGGGGTGAGAGGGCTGCAGAGGCTAGCTGCAGTCGGGGCGTTTGCTCCACAAACACGTCTCAGCACTGAGCACCTTCCTGGCAGCGAGGGCCGTGGAGGAGCACCTTTAGTTTGTACCTCCTCGTGCTCCAGTAGGTGACGTTGGCAGTGGCCAGGCGGTTGCCTTCAGGTTGCCAACGGATCTGTAGCCCTCTCTCAGTTGACTTCCATCCGTCACGTCCCTCCAGCAGCACACGAACGTTCATGTGGATTCTCTGTCCCGGGAGCCCTCTGCGTGAGACCTGTGGCTGCTGAACGGCAGAAACGGAGTGAGCCGTTCTTGCGGTAGGGTGGCGGCGGCTGGCAGCCTGCCGTGAAAGCCTTTGAGATGAGAAAGGCCAGCCGGACGCTTCCTGGCTAAGGCTCCCACACCTTCCTATCTAAACAGCACAGCGCGAAAGAAGTTCTTTAGCCAAGTCCAAGCTGCTACGTGTGGTTGATTAACGATGCTCTGTTACTCACCGAATGGCTGGGCTGCTCTACCAGGGGCTGACACTTGCTGTAAATACGCTGTAACCTATTAACCTCCTTCACTTGCCTGCTTTCAGTACAACTTTGTAACACGTTTTTTAATTCCCCCTTTCCCTACACAGCCTGTACTGACTGTAACTATGGAACCAGATATTCTGTATGTTATTATCTTTGTACAATTTTAAAACTGTTGCTGTGGTGTCTGCCTTTTTTTCCTCTCCCTTCTCTTCTATTGTCTCTTGAAACACTGTTAATAAAAATCTAGATAAACTCCTTCCCTCCTCCTCCTTTGGCTTGATTTATTTATGTAGGGTTTCTTGCCCTGTTGCCTGTATTAACTGGATCTAGAAAACCATCCCCTTTTAACCTGTTTTCCTTCTCTGCAACCTACAGCTTTAATTTTACAGCAGTGAATAGACTGGAATGCCACATAAATACTCTGCGTTTTTGTCGGGGTTTCTGTGACACTGTCTTGTGATAATGTGATTTCGGGGTGCTTTGGGAGAAGGCTGGGGTAAGGGTGATGCTCTCAGATCACTCCCCCCAACCCACCCATTCACGTTTCTTCAGAGTACCTGAATCGGTTAATGCTCGCGCTGTTACGAGCTCTGCCGAGGGCTGTCCTGTACAAGGAGACCTTGCACTAGATCAAACTATCAGTCTCCTGCACGTGGGCCGCCATTCCCCACGTATCACNCGGCCCTCCCCCCCCCCCCCCGGTTTCTCTCATACTGTGTGTCTGTGGCAGAAAAATAAAAGAAGAAGAAGAAAAGACAGACTGGCCTGGCCTCATGATTTCTACCGTACTTAGCACAGAGAACAAATGCAGAGAAACAAAATTGTGGAATAACCTCTGTTTTCCCCCGGAGGGGCAAACAGATCCCAATTAATGGATGCGGGTCTGCTCCTGGACTCAGTGAAGGAGCTAAACAGGAAGGATTCTTTGAAATCAGGAGCATTACAGTCTTTTAAAGTGTTATGGCAGGAGAGCTGGATGGTCTTACAGTGAATTTAGAAGCACAGAGCTTGGGAGACACGTGGCTTGCTCCCCACCCTCTCACTGGCTCCCACTGCCCCCCGTTATTTTACTGCCTTTCTATTTGTCTGAAACAGAGACTGTGGTCTCACCCAACCTCACAAGGATAAATACACCGAA
Source organism: Himantopus leucocephalus (assembly GCA_003993805.1). Classification (NCBI taxonomy): domain Eukaryota; kingdom Metazoa; phylum Chordata; class Aves; order Charadriiformes; family Recurvirostridae; genus Himantopus; species Himantopus leucocephalus. Next base: position 3,290,665 of record RSEF01000021.1, on the reverse strand, counting down.
GACTGAAACGCGATTACAGAACCCCAGATCTCCAAAAGACTCTTTCTTTCTTTCTTTAGTTGATGAGGATTAAGCGCTTAAATATCTTCAAAAATCTGGGCCTAATACTTTACTACAACAGTAGGATTCTTGTAAGTGCAGTTGTATCTGAGTCTTGCCAGAACGAGTATTTTACCAGTGTGCAGGAGAGTGAGCGATCTCGCTGAACAAGGAGACCTTCACGGTTTTACCAACGTGGTCGGGCTGCTGGCAGGAGGTAATAGCAATTCTCTCCCCCGCTACTTAATGGTGCCACTTTGTCACCATCCCACTGGTGTCGAAACTAAGGCAGGATCACAGCGGAGAAGTCGCGGCTGTTACCTGGTCTCTGCGCCAGCATTCAGCCAGCTCAGCGCTTACTTACCTGTTGCTGCCAGGTATGATTAACAATTCAACAGCAGGCTCGTTCTAAATAAACCCCGGAGAGATGGGTCTTTATTGTCCTCATGGAAAATCTACCTGTTTTCTGTGTACTGTATAAGGGTGGGTTGGTTTTTCTTATTTTTCTTCTTCCAGAAAGGGCGTACATTTTATTTAGGGAAGGTGGGGAGGACTAGGCGGCGGGGGAGTGGGGGGAATGGTAGGACGGTGGGGTGATGCGCGCGGAGAACGAAAGGCAGTGTGGGTCCTGGAGGGGCTGTCACCGGTGGGGGGGGACGGTGTCTAACAGACTGCGAGGCACAAGTCCTGTAGCATCAGGATATATTTGTATGCACAGGATGGCACTGGCGGGGATGGCTGAAACAGGCTGAGTCCCTCCCGTTAACGAGGGGCTCAAGGGACTGTAATCAGAAGCTCACAGGTAGCTCAAGTGGGTTTTGCGGCAGGCACAAACCCAGCCGTTTCCCAAGCATTGCTGCCTGAAAATCTACAGATCCTGATCAAAGCTTCCCCTGGCGATAAGGCTGATGCGATAAGCCTTTGCCACCTGCATGTGGGTAATGCTGAAGACTATTATTCTCAAGACCTTTTGGGCTGGACACTCTTCATATACTGAAGAGAGACAATTCTGACATCCCTGCGTGCTCCCCCATGAGCTGGGGTGGAAGGGGACGGCCCAGAGGGACCTGTCCTGCGAGCGTGCATCAAAGGAGCAGCTGGAGGAAGGGTTCTTGGAGGATGCCTCCAGGGTCAGGAGCGCTGCCAGGCGAGTGAGGGGACGCTGCCCTGTCCACCCTCAGCCAGTCGGACACGCTCACGCTCAGACCGCTCTCTCCAGCCCAGTTTGTGAGGCGACATGAAGTTACACGGGCTCCTGCTGTCGACTTGGCTGCGCGGAACCAAGTTTTTGTGTTAGTTTTTCTCTTCCCTCGGCACCGCACCAATATTGACAGACGACGTGCCTTGGGGCTACGCAGCTCGTAGCAGCTGTGGATCTTCCCTCCCAGTGACTCTCCAGGACATGTCTTCTGTCAAACAAAGGGCACCACCAGAGCTCTGTATGAGAGAACAAAGGGAGCTGCGCCTCTGAAGGTGAATACCTGGCGTCTTTCACTTATCTTTTCCCCTGTGGCTACGTGGGTTCATCACCAGGTAAAAATGAGCTCAGTAGCCCAGTCCCTGGCAGAAATTGCCCTAGAACATCAAGCAGCAAAACATACAAGCAGAGATATCATTAATGGGATGCGGGTGCCTAATTATCTCTAGAATTGCAGCATAAATGTGAAACCATTCCTGCATCAAGGGAGATTCTATCATAGGACCGCTGCTGGGACACCTGAACTCTCTGCCTTCCCTTGCGGTTTGAACTGGGCCTTGAGTCAGCTCTCACGGAGAATCGCTATTATCTGATAGTGCCCCTCAACAGGTTGTTGTTTTGTTCCAGCAGAGGTGGACTGGTGTCGTACCTGCCACAACAAGCTCTGAGGAGCCTGGCTGCCAGAAGAGAAGCCAGATAACCAGTCAATTACCTTCTCTCTGCTGCTGGCTGAGCGCTGTCTCCAGCAAACCAACCTCAAGCCCTGCGTTCCCGACTGCGTGAAGCTCTGCTGCCGCCCAAGCGACTCAACGAAGGGCCTTCGCCTTTCAGAGCGCTCAGCTTCCACAACAGCTCTCTCCTTCAAGTCTTGAAAGTCTCCCTGCTGTCTCTCGGGCTTCAGAAAAAAAGTACCAATAATAAAAGGGAGGAATTATCCCAAATCTGATTGTGAAGCAAGAGTCCTGAGAGCATGTCTACACATGCAAGCTCATGAATAACCCTGTTCGTACTAACGAAGAATGGAAAGCCAAACCAGAACCCTCTGAGGCAGTGCAAGGCTAAAGAGCTCGGTGCGTGTCACACGTAGAGCTGTCTCTTACCCCCGGATGAAAGTCACGATGAGTTCCGAGTGAGAACGGCCTGATGCACCATGACCTCCATGGGTGGGAAGTAGCAAAGCAAAGCAAAAATATGGGGACTAATGCCTCTTCCTGTGTATTTTTGCAGGAGACGCTACCTACCTGGACATCTTCCGGGAGTTCTCTCACATGGCTTCGAACGACCCTGAGAAACTGAAGAGGAGGAGCCTACACTTCAGCCATTCCTGCAGATAGCCCCCTCCTGCCCTCCCGCCCTCCGCCGGGACCTGCCGAGCTCTCAGCTGCCCACGACCGCAGGAACAGAAGCGTCTGAGCAGCTCTGACAGGCGAGGCGAGCTCAGCTGCTGAAGAAAGGCGTTCTCCGTTCAGACACGCTTCTGCTCGGAACCTGTGTGTCCCCTGGCGTGGGCTTTTGTGCCTGACCGGGGAGGTGGCAGACCGTCCAGGGCGGGTTCCAGAATAGGTGTCCATTGCGGCTGTAGGCTTAGGGCCCGCGCCTCGCAGCACCCGAATGCAGTTTAAAATGAGTTAAGCCGATCTTTTAGCTGCCAATGCCCTCTCTACATTGCTGTTTCTGGGAAAAATCCCCTCTTTCTGGGTGTATGCAAACATTTATGACACTGCAGCATTGCCCACCCCTACGATGAAGTACAGGTAAGTGGCGGTGACCGTTGAGCATTCCAGGAGGAGACCAAGTCTGAAGCGCTCCGAAAACCGAGGACAAGTGAACGTGGCAGACCGTTCGTTACGCTGCTTTGTGGCGGTGTCGCTGGAGCCAGCTCAGCCCATGGACAGGCTCACCAGCGTCCCACCACGGCAAGGGGACGCAACTCCCTGTGGCCTGAGACCCTCCACACGTGGTCCTCCCGTCCTCTCGGAGGAGAAAGGCCACCCGGGACACGGCACCAGAATACCACCGCGCCGCAGGGCTCCCAGTCCCGACCGGTCCACCACAAAACCTTTGGTGAAGCGCTTCGTTTTGCCCTGTAATGCGCCTCTGAAGGTACCTCCACCACTGAGCGCTTCCAGACATTTGGTTTGAGATGGACCGGGAAACACAATTCCGATTCCACGGGGGCTTTACAAGCAACGCCACGAACAGAACCCAGCTTTTTCCCTCAGGGGCTCTCTGTCTCCTGCTACTTGTGCGTCCCACTGTGAGGAGAGCTGTACTCTTCCCTAAGGCACGGCTTTCAGTATTGGTTTTTGTCATTTTTATTATTGTATGCTGTAGTTAGCGAAAATAATAAAAGGTTATGTGTGGACTATACAGGTATAGGCACCATGACATCATAAAGCGCATTGTCAGGATGATATATATAAACTATGACACGCTGAAATGTAATATATCTTATGGCAGAAGAAATGTATTTTTTTTTAAAAGGTGGGAGTGAAAAAAAATCTCACATGCTAACAGTATCTATGAACGGAGAATAAAGACAGGAAATTTTTTTAAAATTCAGACATTCTTTTTTTATTCTTTCTAATTCTATATCTTTACAAGTCAGTGAAGCACTTTAGTGTGAGAAGGTTTAAAATATGCAATTTATCTGGCACAGGTTTATGGCTTGAAAAGAGGAAGGCAAAGGAACTTTCCTCCAAAGAGACACAGGATTCTAACTCTCTTGGTAGCCCTTCTGTTTTACCTGATTAAGACACGCTCTGATTTGATTAATGCTATTAATGAAGCACACTAGCAGTGTGGCAGCCTAACAGACAGCTCAGCCCCCCTGACAGGCTGTTTCTCCTGACAGACAAGCCTCCCGACACGTCCCTCAGCAGGTGACAGAAGGCAGCGTTCGCAGGCTGTCGCGGACACGGGGCCGGAGGAGCGATGCTTCCAGGGGAGCGGGGAGCTGCGCCGCGGGCCGACCCTCGGGAGAGGGCTGGGCAGGGGTTCGGGACGACGGGATGGAGGGAGAGCAGCTGCTTCTTGGGCTGCTGGCAGCCCTCTGGTGACAGTCGCAGAAGAGGTCACCATGCAGGCTGACAGGCTGACAGAGCTGGGGGTGTTCAGCCCAGAGAGGAGAAGGCTCCGGGGAGACCTTAGAGCCCCTTCCAGTGCCTAAAGGGGCTCCAGGAGAGCTGGGGGGGGACTCTGGATCAGGGAGGGGAGCCATGGGACGAGGGGGAACAGTTTGACACTGAAAGAGGGGAGATTTAGATTAGATATTAGGAGGAAATTTTTCCCTGTGAGGGTGGTGAGCCCCTGGTGCAGGTTGCCCCGAGAAGCTGTGGCTGCCCCATCCCTGGAGGTGTTCAAGGCCAGGTTGGACGGGGCTTGGAGCAACCTGGGCTGGTGGGAGGTGTCCCTGCCCAGGGCAGGGGGGTGGCACTGGATGATCTTTAAAGTCCCTTCTAACCTAAACCATTCTATGATCCCATGATTTCCTGCTGCTTAGCTTTAATTTCTGTGAGGGTGACAGCTATCAAAGAAGCTTTCCATCGGGGACGAACAGTAGCCTGGCAGCTGGAGCAGGGAGCGGGGACTCTGGGCTTGTACCTTTCTATGGCATCGCTGTGTGATTCCGAGCACAACAGTGACTCCCATTTGTGCCTCAATTTTTGCTCCCCCCTGGAAATGCACAGCTCAGGTATAAGGAGCTCCAAATAGGACAGATATTTCAGTGATGACATCACAAGCACTAAGGTATGACCCTAATGAAGAATTTGTATGGCTGATTTCTCAACTCCAGCAGGCTACCGGAATGTTCTGTAATAAAGAGGTAGCTACTAAGCTGAAAATAAGTCCACACCCTCAGAGAAGATTGCTCTAAGCTACCTTCAAACGATCCCTATTGCTTATGCTTCCACTAGCTCAGAAACCATTATTTTATTCTACTAAAGCTGGCAGAAGCAAGTGGGAAGCAAATTTTCGCTACGTCCCCCTCCCATAGTGAACCCAATACTGTTTTGCTCTTCCAGTCTTGTGTCTCTGTACTACCAACAGACGTTCCCTGCCCACTCGCATACCAGGCTGCCAAGGCATCTCCCTCCTGGCTTGCAACACCCCTGGCTCTTCTGGGTCTGCCCCTGTATAAACCAAAGCACACACCCCTGCTAACAGATTCCTGTCCTGCGTTGCCACATCCTTCTTGCTCCAAATCCGACCACAAGACAAGATGTTGCCACTTGATCCTTTGTCCCGCACTCCTCTGTCCCAAAATTGGCTCCTCCTGGAAATTATATTATATGATGCGAAATCCTGCAGTGATTTTTTTTGTGTGTGTGTGCTGGGACCAGTATAAAGATTCCTTCATCAATTTCCTTTCAGCCTTCCCATTTAGTCCCAGTGGCAACAAGTCTGGGAGTCCTGAGAGGGTCTTTCTTTTGTGTAGGTGTATGCACACACACAGACACATGTATACCGAACGCATTGTAATCTTTCTGTAAGGACTGCATGGCATCCACTTGATTTTTGCATTCCCAGATGTTCTGCTTAGGATTCTCATTCCTTTTCTTTTTTTCTTGTCCTTAGCGCTTTTTTTCTTCACAGTGTCCTTTCTCAACAGGGTCACTCAGACTGCAGTATTGCATGAAATCACTCTTGCCAGTCAGCAAAAAAGCTGTATTTCCCAGTGCAGAAGACCCGCAGAAAAGCCTGAATGACCCAGTGAAATGGAGCCCACATGTTCCTATTCACCGTAACCTGGCTGGTGTATTACATTCATTTGGGTTTGGTCTACATCTTTGTAGATCCTCCTTGTGAATGAAAAAAAAGTCAAGCAAATCAAGCAAAAAAGGGATACTTGCAAAAGCATCTTGGTGCTCGGCTTCCAATGATGTATTCCCACCTCCGTGTCTGGAACCAAAACTCTTTTCATGATTTGGCCTGATGCATTTAGGCTTCTGCAAGTAAGGGCTGGACATTTTGAAGAAGACTTTTCCAGAGCCAACACTTAGAAGTAAAAATTAGGCAGTAACAAACCCAAATATTGGTTGAAGGCAAAACAAAGTCAAGCTAAACGCCCAGTCATAATCTGTATTCAGAGCATTTTATTATTTAAAAAAGTTACAAAACAAAGCTCATTGATTTCTTGTCAACTCCTGTTTTCTACAGGAAGTCATAAACAAGATGACAACAGAGTAAAATGCTCCTGTGCAAACATCATCATCAAAAATAAATGTGTTATTTTATGTACACATAAGTTACTGTCAAATATTAACATTAAAACATCTCTATTTGTAAATGGACTGCAACAAAAATGCAGTATTGTTTTAATCTTCTAAATAAATCAGATGCTTCATCTGTGACATAATAAAGATATCAACCCCATTTCTTCTCTTTCCTCTAAGATAGTAAGTCCCATTTGAAATAACTGGGGTTAAGCATCTCAGCAGCAGCATTCTGTGCATCGTCCTCAAAATGCAACAGTAATAGGTTAAGGACAGAGAGGTGTCTTGGAAGCAAAGCTGTAATCAGAGCAACCTCTTATTTTCACATGCTCTCTCATCCTCTAGACAACACTGACTGATACCAACTCGCACTCCTTGGCCTCCACTGGAAATCTTTCCATGAACAGCCAGGCTGACTTTTCTCTTGAGTACGTTTGTGAAATGTAGATGGGCCTGTCTGAAGCCACAGTCTAATTTCCTCACAAGGATTTAAAAGTTAAAAGCTATGAATAGGCTTTTATGAGGACTCGACGACTGTCCCAGGGAGTAGAAGTACAGTTCTCCCCTCCCCAGACACTCATTAGGAACAAAAGAACATTGCATGATGACTGAATCCAGGACACACGGGTGGTTTAATAATGAACTTGCAATAGCTGGAGGAGGATTGCCAAGCTCAGCAGTGCGGTGTTCAGGTGCTCACAGATCGTGGATCCAGAAGGTTTCTGTTTCCAATCTTTCTGACAGTGCCTGAGCATTACAGGAGTTTCAAGTCTCCCACTTCTCCGTGGACACAAACACATCCTTAGCTATTTAGTTCCCCTTCCAAAGAGCCGTCCTTTGTGTATCTAAATCCATTAAGCACCACATCTGGGCAAAGCTCTGGCGTTTCCACCTTGCTGGAGAGTGGGTGAAGATGCAGGTCACTGGTGCTGACCATGGCAATAGTCACTCCAGAAGGGTGAGCATGAGCAGAACCATCACCTTTTCCAGCTTCTTCTTGCACAACTCGGTAGTTTTCTAGGGTCAGGCTCACGCTGGGGATGGTAGGGGTGTGAGCTACTTTCAACGTCTTCTTTGACCTGAACCTTTGGTAGCAGAAGAGGAGAGACAAGACTAGTGTATCTATAAGTAGCTCAAACATTTCAACTACAGACAACACTGAAGATCCAAACCAGAGACTCCATTGGCTTCCCATGCTGGACAGAAGCAGATTCTCCTGTGGAAAGAATCAGAGAGTTGTGTTTATCGAACACAGCAGAGCTCTGGGAACGTGAAATTATTGCATATTGCCAGCAGGTCAGTTAGCTGCTTGCCATTTGGGGAGTAATTTTGTGTGACTGCGTAAAGTGTGAAATTTTCAAGTCTCCTCCTTAAGAAGAAGAATCCCATCCCATCTTGGGGGCTGTGAATAATCCTCCCTCCAAGCATACACAGCACACCATAACTAATGACAGGTAACAATGTTTTGAGCTGATGTAGTGCAACCTACCGAGAGTAAAGGAGACTCATTCACAGACTGGTAGTTCAGTTGCTTGTAGAAGATAGTCACCTTGGCAATGTCCTTCCTGTATTGGAGAAAGGGAGCAGTTAGAAACGGTGGGATGGCCACATGTCGTTCACCTGGCAGAAGGTACTGCAGGCATTCTGGTTTCGACTTTACACGCTGATTGCTAGGCAATAGGTTTCGCCACTCACTCAAGCTTTCTTCTTGCGGGCGTTTAACATGAGCTTGGAAAAAGGTTACAGAAGTGACTGTCTTACAGAGTTGTGAGGAGAGATGGGAAGTTTACTGGATAACCCTGTAGATTTAACAGCTGAACCTGACGATCTTAAAGCTCTTTTCCAACCTAAACGATTCTGATTCTGACTTTTCTCTTGTCCTCCCTTTCCAGTCTAACAAATTCTGCAGGGATGAAGAGTTAACCCATAGTTTTAACAGGAGTACCTTCTCGCAGTGACTAACCTGTTGCTGGTAGAGTTATATCCGTTTTGATGCCTTAGAGCTTGGCGGATCCAGTCCTGCAGCAGAATATATGTATGTTAATGGCAATCCTGTCTTCTGACTTTTTGTATGTTTAATATTTTGTAAATGTAGATTTCATAAGCAATAAAATGGCTATTGCAAATAATAAAACAGGATGTAATTGATTGCTTTATAACATATAGCAATAGCTATCAAGTAGTAGCTGTATTTGGGAGAATAGCAAGGAAATACACACTGATATTTTAGGTGCGTATAGTATTCTGGTTCTTAAATCCTGCCTTTAATGGCAACCCCACCAAATAATTTCCTCTTTTAAAATGTATTGGTTGTATTTACAGCTACATTATCATCCGTTCCACATGAATTAATTACCTGGTCGTACACCCTGAATGCCCATTTAACATTAGAACATGAGAAATGGCAAGAGGTCATCTCTTGACTCACAGAGTTTTCCATTGCAGCCCTGCAGTACCTCACAAACAGTAATAAGTGAGTTGTTACACCACAACACCCACTGGAAGCAGAAGGTCATTAGCACCATTTTGTAGGTGGGAACTAAAGCAGTGAGGTGAATTGCTTAAGGTCACAAGGAAGTTTGGATTGGAACTGGAATTGAACGTGCCTCTCTAGCATCTTGGTCTGGCATCTTAACTACAAGGTCGTTCCCTTGGGCCCAGGTTTTGGGCCAGTTTGCTTTATTTGCCATTTCCATTGCTGCTGCCCGAGTCATTGTTTTCACCCTTAACTTTAATGTCCCAACAGCCACAGTAAATACAGTCTCCCCTCTAAACATAGCAGTTGTCTGTATGGACTACCTGAGACTTCGCTGATGGCCATTTAGCTGTTCCAGCAGACACCTTGTACAGTGATTCCCTGATAAGATAAAAACGGAGATTATGATCACGATGACTCTTGGCATTTAAAAGTGAATACATGAAGGAGTTTAACAATACTAACTACTTGCCCAAAGCAGAAGTTCTGGGGGCAGCTCTTGAGAACCTTGGAAAAAGCTTTGTAAGTGAGCTTAGAAAATATAACCAGAGGTTGCCTGAAAACTGTTCAGGTTAGGAGGAAAACTAGAATGGTTTCAAAATCCTGACAACTTTTCTTTGATGCATTCAAATAGTCAATATTTTGCTTTAAAATTATGTCTTTCAATTTTGAAATTGACCTACAATAAAAAAGGCGATCCAAGAAAAGTAATATAGATTGAAAAATGACACAAATGATTTGGTTTGGGCTTAATAAAACATTTCAGTGTGATTAAAACAATTTCCCCTCTCTGCTGTCATGCATGCACAAAGTTCTTATTGAATTTGTCTAATGCTGTTTTTTTCCTTTTCAGCATTGGGGTTCAAACACCAAACCGAAATCTCTGGTTCAGAAAATGTCATCATTCAGTCAGCCGTTTGATCCATAAATTTTCCACTAAGCTGCCTACGCTTCCACTGGTGTAATTTTCCTCTGCAAGCTGGCACTTACTGTGCTCCACTTTTGTGACCTACCGGCAAGGCTTGGGGCACTGGTCAAAACAATTCAGGTGATGATTTCTGAGCCTGTTGTACAGCTGGTAAAAGCAGTGACCTGGTGAAAGAAATGGGAGGAACACACTCAGACACTTCGTCAGGAAATGGAAGGCTACCAAAACCTCTGCCCTCACTTGGCCTTCCCAAGCATACAGCACTCTCTGAGAGAGACTTGGTTTTGCCGCACTCTCACTTTGGGTTGGTTCCAGATGGTCGGGCTAATCACCTGTGTGCAATGCAGGTGCCTTCCCTGTAAGGATCTGCTGAGGATGGGCCAACCAGAAAACCAAGAGAAGTTATTCAAAGCTTTGGCTTACACCAGCACAGCCACCAATATTGGTAACACGAAAGAGCTTGAACGTATATTAATGTCCTTAATAAAGGGATGCTTGATAGCATCGAGATTTTTTATGCACTAACTTGATATCCATGCAAATACACAGAAAGGTGTCTGCCATCTGGCTGGATTCAGTGATGAGAGGAAATAGTCTAAGCAGGAAATAGGCACAAAGTAGAAGGGCAGTAAACTAAGGAGTCATGTAACCAGGGACTATTGTAGGAAGGCGTCCCCTTCCGACAAGGACTGGACAACAGTCTTTTGCTCTTACCCCATGCAGGCTGCTTATTGTAGTCACAGTATTCAGCACCAGGAGGCAGTGGGTAGTAGTAATAGCCACAGCCACATTTTCGAACCATTATGTGCTGAAAGCAGGAATGCAAACAAGCCTGGAAAATAAAGAAGGTATGAAAGTTTGGATAAGCCAGAAATTCTCAAATGCCCAAATCTTTGGTCTGTAGCATGTAGCTACTAGGAGACAACGATTTTGTTACTGTAAAAAGACACCAGCCATTACTAGAGCATGATGATACAAATGGGTTTCACTTTTCAGTCCTTGTCTTTACCTCTGAAAATAGTATTGAACTCAGTGAGACAGAATTTTCCCCAGCTGCCTTTCTCATTATGCCCAGTAACATCTCAGTTAAACAGCCCAAACTTACAGAGCCAGGAGCAACTGCTTACACATATAAAGACCTGATGACCCAAGAATGTCCTACCAAAACATTCCAGCTGCCTCGACCGGCTCACTGTCTGATCTCTCTTGTGGTACAAGGAGGGGAGAGCCCCAGTGTCTGGGACTGAGTATCCCCCACTCAGTAAAACACATTCCAAGTTATAACACCCTGTTTGCGAGCTTCTTTTCAGAGGGGCATGAAGCGCTCTGTTATCTCCAGCAATGAAGCTGCTGATTTGTAAAAGCTCTCTGGAGAGTAAGGTATGACTTGTTTGCTATTCATCCACTCTGAATAAGCTGGGGCCTCAGCCAGCCACTCTGACAATACCTGCAGGGTGTAGGAGTTGTTGTATAGGAGTTTAACATTCACATCATTGCCATTAGTCGTGCATTTCCCATAATTGCCACCCAGGCGATTCACCTCATCCTGTGGACACAGAAAAGAGGCCTGAGTGATTAGGAGGTTTAATTGGACCTAGCCATCACCATCTAAACTTAACTGGATGGAGCATCGTATAAAGGACAGGAAGTGTAGCAATATATGCGAGTAGCCAAGCTATCCCTTGCTAATAAAACATATAGAGTAACAGGGCAAAGGTAGGAGAGTGCATGTGGTCAGTCACTGTGGTTTAGCTGACAAGCAGTAACTCATCATGTCAAAATAACTAAATCACTTCTAAATGTCTGTTCTCATCCTAATATACACATGCAGCCCCCCTTTATTGGGCTGGAACGATATGGAAGAGGCATAAGAGCCTCGGTGTAAAACAAATCAGGGCCCAGTGTATTGGGGACCAAAAGGACACTTGCACATTTGGAATAATGTTGGAACCTGAGCACAGTGAAGAGAAAAGAGGCTTGCGTAAATATACATGGACAGTTAAGAAGTGAACACAAGAGTCCTGCAAGTCCGTTGTATGAGTCAGTCACAGTGTTCAGCTCCTCACGACTTTCTGCAATAAGAAGGAAAAGAAACAATGCTCTTGAGCAAGTGGCTAACCTGCTGAATGCCTATGGTAGTTGCAATGCCTGGTCTGATGTCAAAGCCTTCATGCTCAAGGAATGGTGTCTGATTGTGGTTGTGTATCATCACTTTCACACCTGCCACTGTAGACAAGAGTGGGATGTGATCCTTCTGCTCTGCTTTCAGGATAAGGGAAAGTCCTGTAAACCAAATAAAAGGGAGGCATATAACAACTTATTTTGGGCCAAAATAGGAACACCACTATGTCTTGAATTCTCAGCATTGATCAAATTGCTGCCTCAGCTGATAGAAGAGCCATTCTTTTTCCTTAGAGACCTGGTGAGTGGTCAAGTAGTGACTGCATCAGCCTATTCCAAAACTGTAATAATATTCTGCTTGAAAACTAAAATTATATTCTGCTTGCTATAAGTTAAGATACGTCTGATACGGCTACCATATACATGTGGCTAGTGAAGCAAGCAAATACAGTTTACAATTTTTGCCACCAGACTAAAAGAGAGGGCTCTAGGCCAGTAAGTCACGTGTAAAAGACATATTTAATCCAACACTATATTAACTTTAGCTCTTCTTCCCACCCTTTGTCAAATAACATACCGTAAGGAATTCCTGGTTTTGTAGCTGTCCAAAAAGAGTCTGTTCCCTTGCTGTTAAAAGTATAGCAGCTTCCAAAGACGGGGTGGTGAAAGTGAACATAATCACTGAAATCAAGAGAGATTTTGATGGGTTTTAAAACAAGTATAGCAATACCTTTACTTCTGTGTAGGATGTTTTGTGTATATGTGTGTGTGTATGTATGTACAGAAGTGCCTACGGGGAAAAGTTCTTAACTCACTGGAGACAAGGAAAAAAAATCAGGTGTACAAGGATTTACTGCTCACCCGAAGTTACAGCCAGAGTGGCAAACACAGGAGTCAAATTCAAAGTTCTGACTTGCTTTTCCCTCCACCAAGTAGACTAAATTTTTCCCTGCTTTATCCAACCAGGTGGGTTGAAGTTCTATGCTCTAATTAACAGCAGAAACCTATTCTGTGCTCTAATCAATAGGAGAAACCGATTCTCTCTTTCATTTTTTCTTAAAAATTATACCACTTATTATGATCATGCTGAACTTCCCTGGCCAAGTCAGCCTCCACATTCCATCAGTTTATAAAAGTACTGAAGAAGAGTTGGATGAACACATGTACAGAAGTGACAATGCTCACCATCAAGTGCACAGATGGAGATATATTACATGAAAGCATCAGAAACACCAAGTGCAGAACATAAGAGTCAATTTCCTCCAGGAAAGACAAGACAGGACCTTATCTTGTAAAACGATCTACAACAAACTTTGCAGACCCCTCTCCTCTTTGCTGAAAGTTCTCAGAAAAACACTTAAATTCGCCTTCTGCTTATTCTGTGTCACAGCTGAGTTCACTGCTGCTAACTTTGTTCAAGTCATCAGCTGGAAACAAGCAGGCCAGCAAAAGGCTCAGGTGTGCCTGAGGCACAGCATTGTCTTGGATGGTGTACGTCAGTTGTATTTGGAAGAGCTTCCAGCAGTGGAGACCATAGGCACGCGGGAAAAATAAGGTACCCCTTTGCCGTTGGTATGTGCAGCAGGCTCACTTCTTTGCCTCTACAGACAAAAGGACGCAAAAAGACCATCTGACCCTTTCGGCATTAACCGAGTCCTCCTGGCATAATAGTTGAGAACAATCCTTGTGCTCAGGGGCCAAGTGTTACAGTAGAATCGTGAGAGCCTTCTTCCCTTTCTCTCCCCCTCTTTCATTGTTACAGCAAAAGGAGATCCCACTGTTACCTATTGGATATCTGAGGATTCCTGCTCCTTTCCTCCCATGCAGACAGGCATTCATCATTTACCATTCAATACAGTCAATGCATCTTTGTACCAGTAAAGGTTTAATTCCTGCTGAATTTCTCTTAGGCTTCTCTGACACGCTAAGACACTAACTCAGTAAGTCATGGCAGAATGCTAATTTCTAGGTTCCTGCCCCCATGCTCTGATCATGAAAGGCTGTTCTTTCTTTCCGTCCGATTTCCAACAAGGGCTAAGCCTGGCAGTATGCCATGAGCTGCAGCGCCTGCACTGCCTGGAAATGTCGGCTCAGTTTCAGTCTCCCAGGTCCTAGAGTTCTGCTGAAATCACAATTATCGCCTCAAGCAGTATCATACCTGGGTCTGCAGGGCTCCCCATCATACTGGCAGGAGTAGACCATATCTTCTATTTGCTCCTCATGATCAGAAATGTTGATGATAACTGGGAGCTGGGACATGATATTCATGTAGTGAAACCTGTACCATTCGAGAATTGCATCCATCCCAGATGGATAGGTCTTGTAGAAGCAATTCCCACCTGTGGCATTGCACTGGAGAAAAAGAAGAGAGCAGTCATTCAGCACAGCCAGGACATGACAGCCTAAAGGTAACAGAGATCAGAGGGTAAAGGCAATACTAGATACAGGGACAAGGGGAACCTTTGTTTTTCCAGAAAGTAAAGTCTCTGATCATTTTAGTTATCACAGAATCACAGAATAGCTGAGGTTGGAAGGGACCTCTGGGGTTTGTTTTGTTATGTGCTAAGCACCTTCTCTCCTTGAAGCTGAATTAGGTGTGCTACTTCGTCTCAGGGGAGTGAGTGCAGGGGAAAAGAGGCAGGAGAAGAAAGCAGACAAGCAAACTCAAGTACCTTGGGAGAAGGAAGGACAGGGCTGGTGGGAATTATCTACAACTCATGAATCATAAACCAACTCCTGAGACGCTTTCTTTGTTCTTACTCAGGCATTAGGTGAACACCTACAGATTCTGGTGAAAGTGTGCCTGGTGAAGGACTTCAGGATAGGGCAGGACGATAATAACCCAGCAAAAACTGCTGGCCTTTCAAGCCATGTCAATCTGTCTCTCATAGCTTCTGCTCTTACACCTACGTAAACCCTGTTTTTCATATGAAGAATCTGAATTATTTGCATTATTCTCCAAAGTGACAGATACACATGTATTGTTTTCATCCTCTTGATTAGTTATTGCCATCTTTCGTTTTATCTGCAACATTTCTAGTGCCCCAGTACCACAGCATTTAGACACTGAAGGAATCCTCACATGTTGTTTCTCTGTTATTTCCAGGCTCACCTGCTAAGTCTAGATATTTTGTGTATTTTTAGAAAGGGGTACAACGATTCCCATAGCTTGCTGCTAGCATTCTCTACTGAATTTGTCACTGCCAGAAAGACTTTACAAGTGGGTGGGCTGTGAAAGGTCATCGATGTTGCTATTGTTTCACTTCACAAGAATCCTGGCAATCAGCATAAACTGTTAGAGGCAGGGATGGACTCTCCTGAAACATCCTCCAAGCTGTCATTACACAGCACTGAAACTAGCTATTTTTTCACTCATTTTTTTGAATGTACCTTGTGAGATCTTTGTCAGGGCCCTGAGTGCATTGTTAGACCTTAATGGCTCTGAGCAGCCTCACCTGGGGCCTCCACCCACAGCCTCCATCTGTGGCCCCAGGAGCTCATTTAAGCTCAGCCCGGGAGCTTCAGCCTCTCTTTGGACTGTAGGGCTGCTGCTCTCCGGCTAGGCTGCTGCTGTGCTCCTGCCTCACCGCAGACCCCATTGATCCAGTGGGTTAACCTCATGGCCTGACCTTAAACCTGCCTCATCACCACGAACCTGCCTGATGAGATAGACTCTTGGTTGGACCTGACCACCATCTGTGAGCTTTCCCTGCTCGCTTGCTCAGGTACTGTGGGACGGGGCCCCATCCTGCCCTGCCAGCAGGGTCCCCCTTTGCCCCTGTCCCTTGAGGAGCAGCCAGTCCCTGCTGCTCCTGTCCGTAGCCAGGTTAAAATCTCAGAGGACATGCACTTACCAGCCTGAAGCCCACGCTGGAATGCTTCCTCCCTGACCTGTTGGTGTGGTCAAACATTCTCAAGAGTGAGAAGTTTTGGCTCAGCTTGAAGCTAGATGTGCTGAGATTGCCGATGTTTGACAAGTCTTTTACACGGGTATTTTTCTCATTCACGTGGAATAAGCTGGCTGATGTCTTGATGCCATACAAAAAAGTGATTGATTCCTCTGCCATGCGATCCAATTGAACCAAATGTTCACTAACCAGTTCAAATCTGCAAGGAACAGAAACATTAGCTATTTGTGAATAGTCACATTCCTATTAGACAAAAGCACTTTATTTTATGTACCCCCATGGTATCTGTGGAAAGGCTACTCTCCTGGTTGCTGCAGACCTTCATGTCTGTGTGAGAAAAGTCAGCAATTATGGTGCCTATGCTTAGCATACCTAACTTCAATAAATTAATTTATTAGGAGCTCCAGTAGCTGCATTTCCAGTTGCTGGATCCTCCACTGAAAACCTCAGAACTTGTAGCTGTGCAGCATCAGCTGCACAAACTGGCCTTTCTGTCAGCCAATTAGATAATTATTCTGAGGAAATTACATAATTCCTTTACTATGTAATTTGAAACTTCTTGATAACTTGCCACTACTGTGTGAGCCTTGTTTGACAAGCAGAGCCACACAGACTTCCACAGAATTTGTATTGTTTCCTTAAAGCTATTCCGTGGTACGAAAAAACAAGCAGAATCAGCTCTAGCATGCATCACTCCAAAGATCGTTAGTTTATTTAGGAATGAATACACAGAGTGGCCATGTTTTTCAGCGAAAGACTGTTTTTATCAGAGCACAAAATCAGTTAGCAGCTCGAACCAAGTCACAAGGTAGAGTTCCCTCTATCCTGAGTCAGTGCATGAAATAAACTGCTACATGCTGTTGCACAATTCCCAACAAGATCTTATCTTAAAACCAGTTTGGAAATAACAATAGTCCCTTTCCAACTCTGTGAGGCAGAGAGACCTCCCTCTACCTTCAGCTTCCTCCAGGCTGCAGTCATATGGTTGCTGACCCTTCCTGAGCCCTTATGAGTGTAAAGACATGACTACGGCCAAGTGGCAAGCAGAGGTTACCTGTACGGGTCCAGATTGCAGATGGTAATTGCTGGAAACATCTTGGGCTCTGAATGCATTGACATTGTCAGGACAACAGGGTAGGCCCAGTACTGGCTGAACATAAGTGCAAATTGCCAGTATAACATGCCAAAGCTGGCAAGTAAAAGCAGAGTCCAAAAAGCTGTTTTCATCCTGTTGCTGTCGGAGCATACAAGGCGGATAGTGCCATGGATTGTTGTGTTCTTACAGAAGAACTCAAACATATCCTTGAAGGAATCATAAAACTCAATCAAGCCTTCTTTCTTTTCTTCTTCTTCTTCTCTTGCCACTTCCTGCTCCATCCTCGAAGTCTGTTTCTGTTCAATAAAAAAGAAAAAAAATAATCTTATTAGCTTGTTAGAAAGACCACGGCCAATCTATGGACTCTTGCAAACAGGGCGGCAATGAGTTTGTTGTTAGCAAAAACTGAAAATAACTGTAAGCTGACACTCATCTGGCTTTCCAGAGTTTGGACACCAGAAAGTAGCAAAGAAGTCAAATATTCCACATATTGCTGCCTCGGTAACTTGAGGGATTCTACCACACTTACACTATGACTGCTCTGTTAGTTTGGATATGCAAAGTTAGCAGTGACTAATACACAAGTTGCTGAGAAGTCTGCAGCCAAAGGGGTGACACCAAGGACCAACACTTAATTCCAAAACATTGTGCGTTGTGCACTAATACAGATCTTTCAAGTGAATGAAAGGGACAAATTAGAAATATTAATTACTGCCATTAACAGAAATTTTGCCACCTCTCTCTTACATAAATAGTTTCTTCCAGGAATCTAAAAATCTACTCCTCCTATTTTACAGAAGTGAAAAGAAAGCACAGAAACTGAAAGTAACCCAGGAAGAACGGCATAACTGGAAATCAAAATCCGTATCTCCTTTGTCACAGTAAGTAAAACATCTACTATGCTACTCTAGATAATTTCAGACTTTATGCTGGCAAAAAGCGTGAACATTATTTATTTTAGACAGCACAGACTGAGGACATCTTCCTAGGTTTTAGTACCAGTTCGGGACATGGGACTTAATGTTGACATACTTCCACTTACTGAACATGACATCAATTCCTGTAATACATGAGTTTCCAACATTACAGCACTCTGTGAATCACCCTACCTATTATGCTATTAAGAGAAGTTTACTGAGTACAACACTTTGGTCCAACCTTAACTCCAAATATAAATCTTATAAATACAATAACAGAGTTTGAAGACAAGACAAAGAGCGGACAAACAACTGAAGAACGGTTGCAAGTGGGCTCTGTGATAAGGAAATGAAAGCTCAGGCACTTTAGTGAGTGCCTTGAAGCTTTTGGTGGGGGCTCAGTCCGAGGTGCCACTGAGGTTGCCACAGCTCAGCTGATACACACTACTGCCCTGACTTGCGATGCCTTCACCCTCATCTACACCCCCCATTTTAAACATGGCTTTATTTCAAAGGTCCTTGGAATAGGACTCATCAAATGAAATGATATCTTAGAGTCACAAACTGCTAAGACAGCCTCTTCAGTGTACCTATTCATGTCAGAAGGATTAGGAATAATTCTTAAACAGTGAAGACCACTCCAAAAGCTTTACAATAGCCTATAAAAGTGTATCATCTCACAAGGAAGCCCAGTTTGTCACAAGTTATTTTCCCCAAAGGCCGTAACACATACCATGTTTGTATTTTCTAAGATATTATTTAACAATAATAAAAATTAACTCAAAGGCATATGCACTCCCTTTATGCTTTTATAATCAAACATGACAACTGATTTTTTCAAATTTCTTAGATATACTTGCCATTGCATAAGTACAGAAAGCCCAAGCAAAGTAAAATATTAAAAAAAGGGCATGAACAATTAAAAGAAAACATGTATGATAAAGAACTGAAGTGGGAACTGAGGAATTACCCTTTTCCTACAAGGAAACGCTGTTTTTCTGCATTGTGTGTGTCTGGTTAAACTGTTACTCCCACACAGACTACCCAGAGCCAGAGTACTCTAAACCACTGGTTCCAAATCTTATCAGCCAACCTTACAGCTGAAGGCTTACATCTGAATTCTTCTTCAGTCAAAAAAGGACTATCTGTGACAAACTCGAAAAAAGAATCCATGGTAGTCTTGCTACCCCCTATTGTTACACATTTATCGTTACACATTTTTCAGATTAAATTTTTATGCTAAATCATATGTTCAGCCTTTATCTTATTCAATCCTTTCTTTCTCATTTTATTTAGATAAGAATAAATGAAAATAAGCCTGCAGTGTATGTTAAGAAATATATTGGATGAGTCCTTAAATATTTATATTATTTTAAGATAGAAATGAAAATTGTGTGAGAATAAAACAGGCAAATTTACTTTGTTACTACTGTACTAATCTCACTAGTCAGCCTTGCTCTAATGAGAAAAAGTAGATTAAAAGGCAAAGTGAATACTAAATCAAATCTATCAAACACACTTTTTCTATGTATAATTTTGAACCTAAAAAACCACCTGTAAACATTCAAACTATGGCTTTCAGAAACAATCCACAGTCATTCTGACGTGGTTTTTAAGGCTATGGCTAGTTAGTTCACACCATTTAAATCCGCATTCTCAAAATAACTAGAAAGAAAAGGCATATGATAATGTAAAACAACAGAGGGAATATTTCAAAACGCACATGTGTACAGGCAACAGAACATCCTCCCTCCACTGGTTTCCCAGACCAGCCTACCACTAATTTATTTAACACAGCAATTGCAGTCAGGGACTTAACAAAACGTGTAAAAGCAACAGTGACCAATTGCCTGTCCTGTCTGTGGGAAGTGCCTGGAGAGAGGCTGCAGGTTATAAGAAAGTCAGTGGAAGTTATACAGCAGTGGCAAACAAGTATACGTTCATGTATTATCACAGCAACTCAATGCTCAACACATACTAAACGCTTACACATGAATGTCACGTAGACAAATATTTAACCATGTGTATAGATATCTATAGCTACACATCAATCATACATACATACAGAAATACACAGAAAACCAGCTAAGACCAAACTGCAAAACACCCCACTGTACCTTGGCAGAAACTCTATCTTTGAGTGTTTAGAGTAGCCACTAAACTCAGCCTTCGGCTTTGTCCTGAACAGAAGACAAGTCTTGGTCCAGAGGTTTCAGATCTCCTTTCCCACCTGAAGCTCCATGGGAGCTGTCCAGCCTATATGGATCAAATCGATGACATCAAAAGGGGCAGGACTTAAGAAACAGATCATGGAAATTATTCAAAGCATGATGCAGGGAATAATAGGAAGTGAATGAACTGGACAAACTAGTTAACATTAAGGTTACGCTTGAGTTAAAGTTGGTTTGAGTGGTGGTGCTAGCGTTCGTTTTTATTTTTCAATGGCTAGAATAGCTTTTTAGCCAAAATTTTTATAAGTACCTAGTGAAGTAATCATGGATCCTGTACGGTTCTTTCCGCTCTGAACTTTCCCATCAAGGAATTAGCTTTCTGCCTGCTTTTCATGGTTTCCGGAGGCTTGCATGATCACTAGTAATTGAAGCCATTAAGGTTTCCACAGGTGTGCTTGAGGAATTACATACCTCAGTGTAATCTGAAATGATCAGCTACTCAGTCTAAGGCACACGTGGCAGTGGATTTCTTCCTGCTTCTCCAAGACTATTGCTCATCTGCAGTGGGCTATCCCATATCCATTAAGAATACAGCTCTTCAGATGTTGAGACTTGAATAGACTAAATAAACTATGATACTCAATTTAAATCACAACACCCCGGTTTTGTAATACCGCTTAGTTAAGACTTGCAAAAGTCTGCACAAGTAATGCAGAAGAGTCAGAATTCTGGGGCTGCTAAAACACAAGCACATCAGATCGCTTGCTTAATTAGTACTGACATCTGCCCAGCTGGAAAACAGCTCTGCAATGGTTTTTCAAGAAGCTTGTTATATGAAAATATTGATACTGGGGGTATGGATAATGTTTGGAGCTCCAAATCAGACCAGCAGAGCTCCCGCCTCCCTTTTAAATTTGGCTGGAACTGGATTTTCTTTTACATTGGAAGTTGCAAAATACTGTCATTTGCAAAGACAATTGAAATTTCTTGTGAAATTGAATTCAAAAAGAAGGGAGAAAGGACAAAGATTTCGGTTTTTGACTTATTTCAATCCTGTTTACATTTTTAACAATTGCTTTGTGCTGGATTTTGTTTTAGAAAACCAAAACATGTGGAATGTTCATGTCAAATTTTAAAACAATTGTTCTAATACATGAGAATCCTATTAAACAGCTGCTATTAATGCATTTTACCCCTCTTTGGCTTTGGTATTAAAAGGAAATGTAAAAAAATATTTGGAAAACATTTTAAATTTTTAAAACACCAGTATTTTGGGGTGTAAAAATTAAACTTCTGATTAAAAAAAAATCCAACTGGCTCTTGAATGAATGGCTACAGCAGAGGTACTTGTCACTGATCGATGAAGAGGTAAGTAGCTAAATTCTCAAGAAAAAACTCAGAACTGTGAAAACCTAATTCTGTCAGATCCATTTATTTGTCCCCCACCCTTCTTTCTCTCTTCATTTTATATTGTGCAATAGAAAATGGCAACAATAAATCCTTGACAATGAAATTATTGCACAATGAACATACACAAGACAAATTCTGTTGCTTCATTATGGCTGCAGGCCTCAGTGTAGAGATTCTCTGGCAACACATCAGAACAATACCTTCTGAGCCAGCCATGAATTTTTCCTGCAGGAAATGGAGAAGAACTGGATATGCAGACAACGCTGACCCTCAAGCAAGATACCGTTTCTGGTTGCACTTGCTCATTTGTTATCCTGTATCCTGAACTGGGAGGAGAGGGGAAGAGAACTCTTTCGCGGTTAAAAAGTAAGTTGGTGTTTCTTTCAAAATACAGAAACAGATTATGGAGATAACATTCATGAGAAAGTCCTTCAGGGTTGCAAAAAGGCTATGCTATAATTATTTTCAGTGGGACAGAAAATGTTTATTAGCGCTCGTAGTACTGTAATGGAGGGAAGTAGTAAGTATATTGCATGCCCTGTACAGCAGCAGCAAATGTCAATGGCTGAATACACCCTCTGGACAAGTTGTGCTTTACACAGAAGGATGTCTCCCACACTGTAAGTTTTCAAACCCCCTTCCCTGAATTGCAATTTGTTCCCCAGCTGGGCTTTAGGGAATCGCATCCCATTTAGTTGCTCAAGACAGTACAGGTAAACAAAACAAAGGGATCTTGTCATTTTGCTTTTAAGCTTTTACATGGCTGTCACATATTAAAGGAACTGTCCAAACTCCACACTTGACCCTTAGCTCTACACTAGCCTTGATTATTGCGTACGCTCAGCATGGATGAGAACACAGTTCTCACCCATTCGACAGTCTGCTGAAACAGAAATGAAAACCACGACTGTACAAACATGCCTTTGAATATATGCCTGTCTTAGTATCAGCACCGGCTCAGAGTAACAGAAGAGAGGTACAAAGAGTATCCTGCAGGCAGAGAGAAGAGACTTTAGCTGCTTCACATGGCCCAAAGACTTACTCAGTGAATTAATGCTCCTTGTGGAATGGACTCAGGCACTTAAGGCAATCTACTACCAGACAATCATATTTTTTTTTTATCCTTGAATATTTCCTTACAGCTGGTGCACATGAAAAAGTTTTGTTCTCTATACAGCAAACCTCTCTCATAATACTGACTTTGGCTGTCATTAGCCACTAAGCAGATGAACAGCACAATGTTCAGCATGTAGAATATTCAGTGTGCTTGCCCCTTATTACATTTGCTGTTGGTACAGGCTTGAGTAAAAGAGCCACAGAGATGAAACCGGAGCAGCTTAGTGATGATCTCTAGCTAGTCCCTCTTGCTGTGACTGGCCAGTCCTCTAGAGCTCAACTACTAAGATTTTGTCCTGTCTCATTTTAAATGTCCAAAACAAGAGGTGCCACACTGTCTGGACTTCTTGTCAGAACACTGAATTGCAGTGGGGTGAGTCTGACCAGACAGATAAGAGCAAATCACGCTCTTTTTGGCTTACACAGGAACAAGAGAGGACACTTTAGCTACTCATTCATGAAGACTTCCCCAGTTGGTTGGAAACTGCGTGCACTGAGAGGCCGAAAACAAATTAGCAAAGTGAAATGAGACATCAAAATCCCCCCACTTCCAGCAGCTTTCCCTGTCGCCATACCATACTGTGAACTCCACTGTAATTTGCTGTCCACTAACCACACAAACTGTCTTTCAGTTATTAACTTTCTCCCTTGCTGCATTTGTTTCACATTATCGCGCTCTCTCACAATTAAGTATTTCATTACTATTATTCCTCAACTCGCCTGTGTATTCCGGAGATTCACTATTCCTTCCTCTATGTTGTTCTTCAGTCTGTGAGCTGAGAAAAGCAGCCTTTGGCTCACTTCCTCTAGCAGTGAAAGGGATATGGAGCAGATCCTGCACCCTCCTGCCTTCAGCAAGCTTTGTAGATCTACAGTTTAATCTTAATTTTTAGCAAATCTTGCTTTACTTACGTCACTTGTTCCTGCATGAATGGCGTTTATTCTCCTGGAATGCTCCAGGTTACTCTGTCAAACCATCTTCCCACATTTTCTCCCATTACACAGGACACAGCATACCAACCCAGTTTTCCTCTCCGAAATCAGTGCGACTTGCCTCCTCTGGTTTTGTGGAAACTCCCTCACAGGGCTTTCTTCATGGCCACTGGATGAGCCAGTCTATTCCTCCTCCCACTCCAAGGCAGATGAACTTCTGTGGGCAACTATAGAAGAAGGAAACTCCCAGTGCTTCTTCCTCTTTGCATTTGTTGGTTGGCTGTGCTGTGTATGGACTTGAACCGGCATGCATCAGGCTCTGCCTCCTGTATTTTTCCCCAGTTCTTACTAGCCAGAACCACTTTGTCGTATTTTCAAAGCAGAACACAAAATTGTTTCTCGGCTGTCCTACCGGAGAAAGGAGCAGTACTTGGAGGTATTATGGAAGTGCTGACAGCTTGTTCAGTCCTATGCAAGAGGCAGAACAAAGGCAGTCCCTGCCCTGGAGAGCTTTCAAACATTGCTTAATGTCTCCTTTTGATCCTGCCCCAAATGTCGCTGCACTAACTCTGATTTTTCAGGCATTTTCCTCATCTCCTGGCACCTCTGTGTTGAAACTCTGTTCACCAAAATTTCTTCTGGGAATCCCGATGTTCATTGCTTTGCTTGTGCGATGCTGTGAGCCATGGCTGAGGGGGATCTATATCTTGAAACCACAGTGAGCTATGCCTGCAGAAATAGGGATAACGTTGGTGTACCTCGGTGTCCCTTTTGCACTGGTTTGCATCTAGCCAAAGCAGCTTCAACTGCTGCAAAGGCTGCCAAACCTGCTCAAGGAAGTGGGCAAATACGCCTTAACTTGTGCTGAGCTCCCTAGTGCTCTGGTTTTATCACCAGCAGTGCCTGAGTTAGCAAGGCTAAAGCTAGCTGGCACATCCTTCCAAAACCCAGAAATCACAGCAATGAGCACATGCGTATTCTGCTCGTCACCAGCCATTTAAACATTCCTTAATTACACCTCTTGTTATGAAGAGGCCCCACGTAACCCCTGCTTTTCGTTAAGCCTCCACCAGAGGCGCATAGGGTTAAAAGCGCAGCCTCAGTAGCAAAATCCTGCTTGCTTCCAGTATGACCAAGCATTCATTTCCACTCACTCACCTTTCTGAGTAAGACGTCTGTAGCTGCTCCTGTCATCCCTCTGGGATAACACCTGCTTTTTTGTTTCTCTTCCTGTTCTTGTTTCTTTAGTCACAGGCCTTCATAGATGATGTTCTGCCTGTTCAGACCTGTCAACCCCTCAGCCAATTTCAAAGATTCACAGGCTGGTGAAATCTTGCTTGCTAGTGGATTTTTTTTTTTTTTAATCCTATTCCAGCTCAGATGCAGTATCTGTAGGAATGCTGACACAATTAGGACTGACAGAGGTTGGAGAACATCAGGAAAAGCTTCTTGTTCTGTGGACATGCAAGATGCAATCATCCTGGAATCACAGACGCCATAACTCCATCATAAATGAAGCTCAAACCTCGCCAAGCAGTTGTCCAAGCTCCTGGAGAAAGTGGTAGATAGCACGTCCGGCTCCTATCTTCTGGCAACAGGCAAGCAGATCTCCCCTGGCGATCCCTACTCCTCGTGGTACCCAGGAGAGAGATTGCAATGCAATGCTTGGTAGCAATTCACTGGGGTTAATCAATCCGGTAACTTCAGGCTTTCCTATTGGGAACTAGAACAGATGTCAACAAGAGGAAGAGGTACTACAGTATGGCAGCTAGGAAGGAGGGGAATGAAGAAACCAGGAACAAACTGCGCAAGGGCAAAACAGTCATTAGCAAATCAGTAACTGAAACTAGCTATTACATAAGTGGCTGTGTCAGCTGTCATACCTCTTTAGATGGATGCTTTTTGGGTTAAATTCAGGCATAATACTATGCTTTCCATCAGCAAGACCTGAAGGATTCCTTCACCTTCTCATAGAACAACTCTATCCATGCCTGAGTCAGTAATTGCAAAGTCATAGACCCGATGCTCCAAGAGCAAACGTACAAACAGCTCTATACAGGCTACCAGTGCTGAAAACTTTAAAAAGCATAGCAATAATCCTCTGAATGCACGTAAACCCTCCGAGAAGCATTGTGGCTGAAGAGAAGACCTGGCTTTAAAAAGATAATTTTGTAACCTTTAAATCATGCCAAAGGTCCAGACCATCCAAAATGCCAGGCCGATGTAAGGATTGCATAGATGACTTATTTTTGATTCATTCAAACTCACAAGATTATCTGGGAGACCCATGAATGTCTCTGTGCTCTGAGTCTGCTTGCTGTGATGTTTGGGGTGTGCTTATGCACATGGAAAGCACCGTAGTTAGCCTGTAAGCCCTACAATTCGCTATTAATCACTTGTTTTTATTTTTTTTTCATGCCCGGGAAAGCTTTACTAGCCAACCAAAGGGTAGACATGCTGCCATGTGACCAGTACCTCACCATGAGTAATGTGGAGTGAATAGTCCACCTGAACAGCACAAATATTCCTGGTCTGACCTGTCTGTTCAGCACTAACAGAAACCCTCCACAGAAGAACCCAAGCAAACCCCAAAAGTTGGTTCCCCCAAAAGTTAGGAATGGTTTGTAACCAAATGGAGTTAAACTGGCCTAGCGATATTTCCTCACTGAATTTATCCCATCAGCACCATATAAAAACCCAGATAAAGGCAGAAGTCTACAAGCTCTTCACAACCATTTGTTCAAAGTCTACGTCCTGTTTGCTGCAGGGTCCCTGCTTGCCAAGGAGATTTTGTCCAGTCTCTAGCACATTTAAAACAAACTAACAAACAAAAAAACCCAACCAAAATAAAAACCAAATGCAACAAGAAGATATTCAATTTTCCCTATCCACCAGAATCGCAAAAGTAATGGCAATAAATACAAAACTCCACCCACAGGCAAGGGTAGAGTCTGCCACAACATGGACAAAGAATACCAACTTGAAAGCCTTAAACTCTTGAACTTTTCTCTTCTCTTGCTGTGCAATCTTGGGCAAATCTTTCTGCCTCTCTCTATTGCTTCATCTCTGAAATAGACATAATGACACTTTGCAGCATTGTTGAGAGGGTTAATTGGTGTTTGTATAAAGCTTTGGTGATGTAAGCATGATGATGACTATTGCTTTGATACTGCTTGTTAATTGCAACAGGATGGGTTGTAGTCATGCTACGGTATTTAAAAATATGTTTTTAAGAGATATTCCTAGATCTCATCTGATATTTAAAGATGACCAGTACTTACTCCTGTATTAGACAAAGAGGTGACTGAATTCTTTGTGCATTTAACAATCCTGCAAGTACTTTCCAACAATGTGCAAAGGGTGCTGCCTACATCAGATCCCATATATTTCGGCCTTTAGCTTTCAGCCTCATCCAATCACCTCCTTGCAATGCCCGTTGCTTAACAGAACAGACTTTCTTCTCACTTCATCAGCCTGAGAGGATAAGATCTTGAGATTATTTTCACTTCTAGACCCATTTGTCATAGAGGTCTGTAGCTCAAGAACACTATGCTGGCAGACATAAATTCTAAACATTATTTGTACCAATAGTTCCAAAGGCTTCCCTCCTCCTCTTCAAGCATGCATTTTCCTGCAAGACTGCAGCATCTCCAAGAGCTTGCATCAGTAAGTGAACTGTTTATCTACACCTGAACTGATCAGAATCTGGCTGTAAAAGACTTCATGTGCTTCTACACTCTGTCTGCTCCAACCGTTCTGGTGGCATTCACTGCATGCCCATTTCTCTTCGCGGACGTAAAGAAAAAAGCAGATCAGAAGGTGGGAGTGGGAGAGCAAGGATTTACAACTCAGGCTAAATTTAGCAGGTACTCTGTGTTGCTTAGTAAACTCTATAAAAGAAATATTTTATCGTTGAAAGGCTCAATTCCTCCTTTCAGCACTGGAGACAATTCTTCTAGGTAAGGCAGAGGCATATCTGTCAAAGAAATTTAGCAAAGCAGCCCATTTACTGAGGCTCATTTTGTGTCTAATCGGAGGGAAACAAACCACTGGTCAGCTCAGCCACATCTTCCTGCAGGACTCAATATTTTAAACCAGTCAGAAAAAATATTTAGACACAGAAAACTTGCCATGAGATTGCAAATGATGTCTGTAAAGAATGATTTATCTAGAGAGATCTGTGTAGAGATTAGCTGGCTTTAAAGGAAGTTCAGCAGTAACAAAACCACAGCCATTATAATGGCTTTTGAAGGCATACATCCATCTTGCAGGGTAATAGCTTAATAATGTTCTAATGCTAGGCATGCTGTACTTTGGATATAAAGAGCAATGTAATCATACAAATGTCAAATACTAAAGAAGAGCATGCGGAAGCAGTGAAAGGCTCGGAGAGAAAGTGATGAACAGTAAGGAGAAACTGGTATGTCATACCATTTGCCTTTGCATCTTAAGGTGATGTCATTAGAAGGCCACTTATGGCCACTGATGGCTGTGTACCAATTATCGTTTAGGAAACACTGGATGGAGAGGTAAACGGGAACTGGATCCTGGTAATGGAGCTCCTTACCTAGTACCGGTGGAATAAATAAGGAAGAGGACTGACCTTTCCTCTTTCTGACTCAGAAACATGCCAGAATTATTTTCTAAGTAATACTATCTCCTTGTCAGTCATCATAAAGGAGGTCACGCTGACCTTAGCCAGGCAAGAGAGGAAATCAAAGGGAAAAAAACCCTGGTTTCAGCAAGTTTATCAGGGTTTTACCAGTGCTTCGTTTAAATTGCCTATCGTTTTATTTGGGTCACCAAAGGCTGTCTGATTGCCTGCTGCCTTTCCAATTCAGACAGTAGAGAATGAAATCACAAAAAAGTATGGTGCCTGGAAATATTAATCTGACCTATAAATGAATAACATTGATCATTATCATAACAGCAGTGACTATAGAAAACAAAGATTATGATTCATGTTTGGCACTTGCTGATGTGGAACCTTTAGTCCAGAGAGCTCAAAACAGGTGACACTCACCAAGTGATTAAGCATGCATGCTTTCAGTAAAGCTAGATAAATAATACTATCCTTTCTTTATACAATAAGAAAAATGGAGCTTCAAAACAATTGAATGATTTCCTCATGATCAACAATGAATCAGTGAGACTCAGGAACCATCATAGCCCTTCTCTGAAATTCAAGATAATCGCCCATGTTGAAACTATTTATGAACAAGTTATCAGTTTCCACTGAAAAAAAAAAGATGATCAGTTTCCTAGGGAATCAAAGAGTTTGGGGAATTCTATAAAATAATATAGTTCTACTAGATAATAATATACTATACTTCTGTAATACTATGAAAGAAACATGCACTATAGTGACAAAACATTCACTGTAGAAAAGTTACTCAGTAAAAGCCAGTATAGTAGTTAAAGCAATAAAGCCCCTCAGAAGGACAAAGTACCAAAAATAAGAAAAACAAAACCACACAATACCTCTAAGTTGCCTTTTGGACAAAGATTAAGAGAGAGCCAACTTGGCAGCACTTTGTGAGAAAAACAAAACCAAAAAACCCTACGTTGTTTCATCCGTCAATGAAGTGGAACTACTTTTAGATGGGAAATCAGCAAGATGTTTTAATGCAAATGACATTGCACGTAGTTTAGACCTGGAAGTGATGCATCTCATATGCACTTGAAATTGGAGGGGAATTCAGGAAGGCAGGATATAATTACTTGAACTAAATCTGGCCAAGACATCATTAATGTCCTGTACTCTTATAAAAAGATCTCTGAAGGATTATTGGTCGAGGATATCTCTTGGTTTGAATGCAAGGTCAGACAGTGGAAAACATGTGATCAGTTAGTGCTGTGTCACAAACATGACCCTGGGACAGTGATTTAGTTTCTCAATGACACAGTTCTCATCTGCAACACAGGTAGTTAGAATTGCAGCACATTCAGACCTTGGTGATGGAGATTCACTATAGATTGAACAGTAAATATCCTTCTGTCTTTAATAAAGTTCAGAATTCCAAATTTCATTTGTTGAAAGCCCCTCCCAAAAAAGAAAAAAAAAACCTTGTAAACTTTAAAAAGTTAATAGTAAATACAGTTCAGCAATATTTATTAATGCTTAAACACAGTACAAAACCAAAACCCTAACTATGGCCTTTCAGATAACAGTGCTCGGAACACACATTTCACCTAGCACAAATGAAAAATGGCTTCACCAGCATCACTGAGCTCCTTGCCCCATCTTTGGCAAACACTGACAATAGCCATGCTAATAAATGGTGCTCCCCTGCTCAGTAAGAGAAGATGTCTCTGTGGTTTCCTGAGCTAAATCACCTGTTACTCATGGGATGAATTCTTCAAGGTGATTGTTCAGATGCTACTTCTTCCTTAACAACATCCTAAAGATTCATTCTTTCCTTCCGCATGGCTTTGCAAAGGTTCAGCCACATGCCTGACTTACTTCTTGATAAGACGAGGGGTAATGGCTTTAAACTGGAAAAGGGTAGATTTAGATTAGTTATTAGGAAGAAATTTTTCACTCTGAGGGTGGTGGGACCCTGGCCCAAGTTCCCCAGAGAAGCTGTGGCTGCCCCATCCCTGGAGGTGTTCAAGGCCAGGTTGGACGGGGCTTGGAGCAACCTGGGCTGGTGGGAGGTGTCCCTGCCCAGGGCAGGGGGTTGGAACTAAATGATCTTTAAGGTCCCTTCCAACCTAAAGTGTTCTATGACTCTTCTAGCCCATTCAGATCAAGATTGCCACAGTCCCCTTTGTTCTGAGGCCCTTGAGTATTTTTTCCCTGTTTGTTCTCTCCTTCTGTGTTCCACCCAAGTTTCTTGCCCCTCTGTCCAACTCCACTCTCACCTTTACTGTGCTTGGTAATCTCCACCCACATCTCTCCTAGTTGGGTGTAACACTCCCAAACCTCCGTCTTTACTGATTGCCACGGGTTTTGCTTGCTCTGAATCTTGGTTGTATCTTTGGTTATAGAGCAAGCTGCCAGGCGAGACTTGCCCGGCACCTTCAGTTCCCTGAGGCCCCCTGTTCTAGGAGGTGGTCAGGCATGAGAGGCCACATGACCCTCTTGCATTTATTCACTGGGAAATGATTTCTTTAATGCATGTTGTGCTTGTAGGCAGTAAGTTCTTCACAGCTAGCAAATTCTGCTTTTGTACATCCAAAATATTTATGCGATGCCAGTTAACAGTGGCTTTAGACAGCAAACAAAATGAATAGATGAGTAGACTCACTCTGCTACATGTCAGGGAACACATTATATGTATGTGTAAAGAGAGCACATTATAACTGACTGATCTTCCAATTCCACAGGCTACAGAGACTGAAACACTAGTAGGCCTAGGCAGTAGTTCTCTGTATTTAGGGTAGAAGTAAAGATTCCTGTTTCTTTCACTATTTAAGCTGAGAGACCTATCTTGGTTATCTGAAGCAGCAACGGGTTTAATGGTCAACCCACGAGGCAACTAAAGAAAAAACCTGCCCATTGAGTACATGAGTTATGCAGTTACGTTCTCTCCTGATCCCACGGTAACGTGGCTGTTGGTAACAGGACTCGGGGAAATTGCTTTCCCAAGGATGTATCAAATGTATTTCTGGGATACAAGAGCTTTCCATTTCATCAGCATCCTCAGTTCTGAGCAGCCTTGAGGCATCGCTGCTCTTCCAAGCGTTCTCTGTCTTTCTGGACAATCTAAACAGAGTCGCTCAGCAGCCACAGTATTGCCACATTTACTGGACAAGATTATGTTTGAGTACATGTGAACACTAATTAACCATCACTACATTCCTCGGGGTGCATTGTCTTTCTCAAATTATTTCTTCATCCACCAAGGTCAGCCTCAAAATACTCATATGACTGCATGTGTGGAGTAGTGCATAAAGTGCTACTTTCATTTGACGGAGAAACCCAAGCAAAGGCCTTACTGAAAGGCACC
Organism: Himantopus leucocephalus; assembly: GCA_003993805.1. Lineage (NCBI taxonomy): Eukaryota > Metazoa > Chordata > Aves > Charadriiformes > Recurvirostridae > Himantopus > Himantopus leucocephalus. The sequence goes on along the minus strand of RSEF01000021.1, from coordinate 3,259,184 downwards.
TTCAAATAGAACAAATAGAACAAATTCTGATACCTGTTATTTCTATCCGACCTCAAAAATTTGCAATGCTTTTCTTAGGATTACAATTAAAGGAAAAATTTCTGCAACGCAAAAGTCAGACAGCTATGTATTTTTAAAGACTAATACAAAAGATCTGTGTTCATAAGCACATAAAGATGCTTTCATGTCCTGTAACCACCCATGTGATCCTGCTGAGGGGCCCTTAAAAAATTAAAAACCAACTCCAACCTTTATGAGATCGTGAACTGTCTCACTTGTCTCTGTCCTGGACTTAATCATTTTCCAAGTTAATTTGGCAGTATGTACTTATTTACTTGGTGCATTTAATGATTTAAAAACATACATTTGGAGCTTCTAGTGACTTCTCAAGCCCAGGTTTAAAATATGCCTTCAAGATATGATAGCTGTACACCGAAGATACTCTACAGAGAGAGGAAACTCTATAGTGTGATTCATTCGCATGTTGGAAAACAACTGGGAAGAAACTACTCTGAGAGAGAAGTCTCATTCTACGCTATCATTAGTGTTGAGAATAACATACCAGAAAGATGAATGGAATGTTAATGACAACACACTTATGTATGAAATACTTTGGGGTTGGGGAATATTAGAGAGAATGACAGAGGTGTAAATATGAGCTCTGGAATCCCTTCAGCATTCTGGGGCCTTTATTACAGTCTCCAGGTTCACATGTTTCTCACATTTCTAGACTTAGATGATTTGGTAGGAATTCCAGTGGAAATACAAAAAAAAAGACAAAATGGTGTGGCAGAGGAAAAAAAGGTAATTGTCCTCAGGTCAAAGGGTATAAACCTAGGTATGGGTTATACTGCATGAGTTGCCATGGGCAATTTATTAGGTGAAATACATGTAGGCTAATACAGCATTCTAATAATACCTTGTATTTATACAGTGCTTTTCATCTTGAAGCACAACAATGATTTATTACAGACCTCATTCTGTTCTGCAAAACCTTCAAGCATTTGTAAGCTGTGAGCTCAGATTAGATACAAGGATGAGCAAGTGTAAGAAATTAAAACAAAACAGATCAACTATTACTTCTTTTTTGAAGCAAACCATTTTTCCGTGAAGCATTTCAAGGCACCAAAATTAAACCAGTTCAAAGAAAAAGGGTACAGCTTGATAAACTTCACTAACTCAAAAAGTCATGATGTGGCCAGAGGTGGTACACGTGAACACTTTGTGTATGAAAGATCCCGTTTTTGTGATTGAAGTCTGAGGTAAAAATATTAGATATTTGAAATGAAACTACCATGAAATTAAAATTTTTACATCCCTCAGCAAACTGAAAATATTTTTTGTTTGGTTGGTTTTTCTCTTCATTATTTCAGATTGGCTTTTTTTTCCTAAAATCTCTGTAATTTTCCTACTTCTAGAAAAGTATTTCTTGTCCATATTCAAAGCTTAAGAAACAAAAATTGTTGCATCTCTCAGTGGAGTTCTGTAAGTCCAAGCATCATTTCAGTTTGCTGCGCAACTGTAGCTCTCTCTGGGGTCTAATACAACTGTCACTTTGCATTAACAATCCTCCCTCAGTGCTTAGGACATAAATGAAAACTACATACTAAAACCGAACAGACATGCTCGAGTGAGTTATTCCATGAGCACACAGTATTTTGCAATCCCCAATGTGTAGAAACAAGGTTTCAAATTTGGTTTTGGCCCATAGGTACTGACATCACGGCCATTCTTTTTCCCCCCTTCTTGCTGTTGATTAACCTCCCCAAACCCATGACAGGGAGTGCAAGTCTGGAAAACAGCCTGTGCTACTCACAACAGACAGAACTAAGAGCTGAAAAAGTATGCGGGCTACCACTGCCCTCTGTTGGGTACCAGTGAAGTGCTCAAGCAAAGGAGAACTGCGGTCACTGCAGGAACTACTCACATGGAAGATGCCTGCATTTTTTGGAACAGTAAGAAAAATTCTGGCCTTTTTTGCAGTCACGCAGTCCCGTCTATGAGTCTGTTGTAAACTCTTTGGGCAACTCAATCGTTTTCTTTTCTGCCTTTTCGTTTCACCTGAGGCAATAAAGCAAGATTATTAGCCCAGTGAGAGAGGTACACTTTTGCTTAAGCTCGTACATATGCTAATAGTTAATGAATATAGTACGGTGACTATGCTCTACACCTAGAGCGCTAAACACGGATGTCTAAATCAGGAGCCAATCTCTTCCTTATCTTTTTTAAAATTAAATCTTGGATAATCAAACTGCATTAATTCCCTCTCACAAACGTTATCTAAATTGCAAGTTTCTAAAGCCCTGAAAGAAACGCATTGGAAGGGAGTAAACAAAAAATTCCTCTCAACTGGGATACAATTCAGTATACAGGTGACAACTGGAATGCCAAAACATTGTATGTTAACCACAAATAGGTTATTTCTTAGTCTTTTGAAGAGGAATTTTTAATTTGTTTGTGATTTTTGTGTGTGAACAAACACAATAGGAAATACAAATATTCACATTCAATACAGCTGAAACTCAGTCTTGAGCTGGACTCCGATAACCAGATAGAACAGATCAGCCCAACCCTGACAATGAAGGCTGGGCTGAAATCCTTAGAGAAGGACCGTCGTGACTGTTGTCTGCTAAACCATCTTGCACAAAGTGGCATGTAAATAAGATTTAGTGCAACTTATGCAACATGCTTATTGTGCCAAGAATGATGTTAAGGCCAGGTGGAATTTTGTGTTTTACAAAACACTCCACAACACCCACGTTATTAAAATGTTTAATCTTTCAAGCCTAGGCATCTCACATAACCACTTAAGGGCAAGGGTTGTGTGCCACTGTGCTAGACAGCGAGCGAAGGATCCAAGACAGCGCAGAACTCTGCTCCTTTCAACGGAGCAACATTTTGCAGCATTTTTCTTCTTAAAATGGCCTGGATATGTGATCTTAAGTTGAGACTGAATAGACACTACACCTTCCTGTCATATTTGGCCTCCTAACTGTAAGGGAGTAATTTGCTTTACTCTTCTTAAACATTACTGAAGCAACAAATGCAGGAATATGACACACAAAATCATTTGCTGTATTTTTATGGCCCTACCGGTGCAATCCTGGAACACAAAGTACTGCCTGTGCGCTGAATGACCGAAAGCAAGGTTGGACTTATCCACTTTATGAGCACTGGGAGTTTGAAGAAAAGACTCAGGAGACTTATAGCAGAAAACGACGTATAACGCGCAGGCGTTGGGCCGCCCCCGGCCCCACAGTAGCCATCGGGCCGCCATAGCGGCGGCCGGAAGCGGAAGTCACTTGAGCTGCGAGTGACGCACCCGCGCCCCGGAAGCGGGGCGGCTCCTTCCCGGAAGTAGAGGCCAGCGCCGCGTTGGCCCCGCCTCGCCGGGCCGCCATCTTGGCTGGGAGCCGCGGTCGCGCCGCAGCGGGGAGGCGTGGGGGTCGCGGCCCGGCCCTGCCCGCTTTCTCTTGTGGCGCTCCCTTCCTTTCTCCTTCCCTCCCTCCTTCTCTCCCTCGCTTGGCCGCCGGTTGCAGGCAGGTGGGGCGTCCCGGCGGTGGAGGGGCCTGCTCTAGCAGGGAGAGGTGAGTGGGGCCTGGGCCGGCAAGGCCAGCCCGTGAGGGAGCTGAGGGAACAGGGAGCCTTGCCGGGCTGGGAGCAGGGCTTGGGGGCATCGTGCTGCTGATGCTTGGCTGGCTAAACACCGGCGAGTTGCTTTCTTGCTTGTTTCTGGTAAATGGTATACTGGAGGTGGGGAAAATAGGTTTGTGGTCGTGCCGTTTATTTTCTGCGTTTAAGATACAAATGTTCTTTCATATAAGGCTTGGAGGGGTGTTAAAATCCCAATAGCTACACTTAGTGCTGTAAAATAATTCAGTGTGGTTTTGCAGTCCATAGTGAGGGGCGTTATAGCAAGACTACAGAACAAATAATTGTGTTAAATTAAAAAGATATGATTTAATCTATAAGTTCAAAAGTGACTTCTATAGAGAAAATTCTTAACTTTATGATTTCAAGAGTGACTTAAAAAGACGTGTGACTTCCTTCAAGAAAAAATACTGTATGTTTCAAACACTGATGTACAGTAATTCTGACAAAAGCCAGAGTAAACGCATTTATTTTGAGTAGGGTTTGAATATTTGACCACATGCAATTGTTGCTTGTGGTTTAAATATTATTTCTTTAATAAATTGTACTTGGTTATCTGTTTGAAGTACAGGAATAGAAAGGATCATAGGCATTTAGTATAATTTTCATGTCAAATGCTGCTATCATATTGCAAGCATTGTCTTATCTCTTTATACAAGCTGTTTGTAAAATATTTCCTTTTTGTTCTTGCTTGAACTTCGAAGTAACTTGCTAAATTTCTGGGGGAAAAGTGACTTAAATAGCAGTTGTTAATTGGTATGTGTTCTGTAGGTGCATTGTAAGGGCTAATGCTTTCTTTGTCTTGTAAGCAGCATGGAATTCCCTTTCTTCACACTGACTTGTCTCATTTTGGATGAGGTCTTTGTGTATCTGGAAGAGAATAATCTGGCTCAGAAGTTCCCTTCTGTAAATTCAACTGACTCTTAAGCAGGCAGCAGATTTAATTTAAAATCCTTCACCTCAAAGTCTGTAATAAGGTTATTGTGGGGGGTTTTGTTTGTTATTTATTTCAAATAACTGTATGTGTAGAAAGAGCAAACAAATTTCAATTAGGGACAAATTTACATAATAGATATTCAGACTGAATAGGAAAATTAATTAGTCAAGAAAACTAAGCCCTTTGAAATAGTGTCATGATGTGTATTCAGCCTAATCACAGGACTGATTATTAAGAGCTCAGGTGGGTTCTGTAGTGCAGCATATTTTCATGATAGCACTTCACTGTGGTATTTAAACAGCAGTGTTCTGGAAGGAGTATTTTCCCATTTTGGCAATATACAGAGTCTCTTGGGAATGTGTTGGTTAAGATTTTGCATGGTTCTTGCCTCTTAAAAGTTATGATAATTTATATTTTTAAAACATACTCTGTAAAGTAGATTTTGCAAAAATCTGGACCTGTGTTCAATGAAGCATAGTAGCTCTGCATCTATTAAGATTTTATTGAGATTGTGTTTATATATATTTTTTAAAAACTAGATGAGCAACAACAGTAATAAGAGAGCACCAACGACAGCAACACAGAGACTTAAACAAGACTACCTTCGAATTAAGAAAGATCCAGTGCCTTATATCTGTGCAGAGCCCCTCCCATCTAATATCCTTGAATGGTAAGAATTAGAATGAACTGTTCACGCACTTGCAGAGAGAACAAGATTTTCCAGGTCATCAAGTCAGACTCCCTTACTCCTACAGATTGTATGAGAATCTTGTTTTTGGGAGGTGGAGTATGAAACTTCTGCTGAAGTGATTTTGATTTTCATTTTTCTAGAGAAATTGGTGGTTGATTGTGTGATGGCTTTCATACTGTTTAAATTTCCCTCTTTATCTTAGGCACTATGTTGTACGGGGACCTGAAATGACTCCCTATGAAGGTAAAAGTTAGCATGTAGCCAAAGCGTGCATGTACTTTTTTGTGATTGGTATCCCTGAGTAATTACAGGACTGTTTGAATGGGCAAAATATAACTACTGTAAGTAGCGCTAAAAACTGTTAGCACAGTTTCAAAGCTGTTTGTGACTTGTGTGATAGCTTGCTGAAAAGAGGTAGTGGTACCATTGTCTAGTAGTAATTTTTCTGTTATCAAGGATTCTAACAAAACCACATTTAGGTTAAACTGAAGACAGATAACTTCCTACTACGTAATTGCTAAAGATCTTGGAGCAGATAACTCACTTCAGATAGTATGTGACAGTCAAAGATAATTGCAAAAAACCCCGTTTTGTTACCACATAAATTTTCTCAGTGAACTGAGATGTACACTCTCTTTGTGAATTTCTCTGGAGAAAGTGAGGAGCGTAAAAGCCTTCTTAATTTGTTGTAGTCACATAATTCACAATGCCTTCTGGAGCTTCTCACGAAACGCTTTTTGAAATCGGATTCTCCGTAGGATTGTATTTGCAGTTAGCTGTGTTTCTGGAAAATGAATCCATTTGTAGTCTAATAAATACACTTTGGCTGGTTTTCCTGAAATGTATTACAGACTTGACAGCAGCAAGTACTGTTTGTAATATGCATGTGAGAGAATTGCCTCCAGAGTAAATCAGCTGCAGGTGTGGATCATTATTCCTGTGCTTTAGAGGCACAAGATGATGAGCTTCATTTTGTTAGTGTGACAGGGAGAAGGAGACAAGTAAAGGGTTCTATTTGGCCCGTTTTGAGTAGCAGCTTAGGACTTCATCTTCATGCAAAATAAGTAATTCATCTCTTTATGTAATGCAGGTGGCTATTATCATGGGAAACTAATATTCCCCAGAGAATTTCCTTTTAAACCTCCTAGTATTTATATGATTACACCTAATGGAAGGTTTAAGTGTAATACAAGGTAAGGATTTTCTTCTAACACTTAAACAATTAACACCATTTTAGCAATATGTATAATGTGTAATAATTTTAATGGCAAAAGTAAAACATACTTCCTGTCTTACGCTTTTGAAGGTTGTGTCTTTCAATCACCGATTTCCACCCGGATACATGGAATCCAGCTTGGTCAGTCTCAACGATTTTGACGGGCCTTCTTAGTTTCATGGTGGAAAAGGGCCCCACCCTGGGCAGCATAGAGACGTCAGAGTTCACAGTAAGCTGCAGACTGTGTGGTATGCCTTTTGTCAGCTTAGGGAATATTGAACACAACCTTGAAGTTTAAACAGCAGCAGCAGCAGCTGGCAATTAGGTATTTCATAAATGAATATGTTGTTGCCTACTGCAGAGGATGGGCAGATGCATCGAGTCGATTTTAGGTAGTGTGGGGATGGGGGGAGGATTTCTTAAAGAATTTATAATCCCTTTTAGTAAACAGTATGATAAGGACTTTCTTTCTCCTTCCTTCCTTCCTTTCTTCCTCTTGAAGTGTCGGCCAAGCAGGCACACTAGTACCGAACACTAATCCCAGAAGATGAGAACATAACTTATGTCTAGAAATGTCTATCGTAGTTAATAGCATTCACAAGTATGAAGTTGTAAGTGTTGGAAACTATATGGCTAGTGGTTTGCACCATTGTTGTGGAGAAATAATCAGATGTTGAATTAAAGTATATTAACTTCATTTATATGCAACTGCTGATAATTTTTGTTTCCTCCACAGAAAAGACAGCTCGCTGCGCAAAGCTTAGCATTTAATTTAAAAGATAAAGTCTTCTGCGAGCTCTTCCCTGATGTGGTGGAGGTAAGGGAATTCATATATGCAATAATTTGGTTTTCTGTAGTTTTTAAACTTCTCTGTGTAGATGTGTAAACTAATTGTTTAGGACTTTTCCCAGACAGTAGCTACATTTGTTGATCTTGGAAACCTTTTAAAAGGCACTTTTGCTACGCGTAAGAATTAAAAACTTGAATCTTGAAATGGAGTTGTTTTTCTGCTGCACAAAGATCTATCGTATATAGAATCGAATATGTGTATTTAAAGTTGGTATCATAGCCTTAACATGCAGCAGACGTGGTTGCAGTCCTAATATTTAAGAATTGTATGCTGTGCTTTCTTTACTTTGAGTAGGACTAATCTTTGTATATCTGGACTTGATCCATCAATATCCTAGACTTCTGATTTCTCCTTTAAGATCAGAGACTTACATTCTTCCTGTTTAACTTCTGAGAATGGGAGATGCCTTTTTTTTTTAAGGGTATATATGTTCCTTGCGTAACACTAACCCTGTAAGTGTGTTGACAGAGTTTATATTGTCATATATAGGTAACAGTTGAATGTCTTGTGTTCAAAACAAGCTGGACATGCAAGACTTTTGATGCAAGAATTTCTCATTTCTGAAAAAAGGCTTCTCAAAAAATGTACACACGAACTGAAAATAAACTTGGCCAAATGATTGTTACGGTTAACTACTGAAGTAGGTCACTTTGGAAGGAGTTGGGGAGACTGTACAAATGTATGTAGTGCAGTTAATTTAGTTTAAAAGACCTACAGTGTAAAGAAGGGTACCGTATCCTTTTCCTAAAGTCATGTAAGAACTTGGGTTCTGAAATCTTTTCCAAATACCCAATAGCTTCACCGCTTTCACTTCCAACTATTCAGTTTTCTTTTTTCTTTCTCCAGGAGATTAAACAAAAACAGAAAGCACAAGAAGAGCTCAACAACAGACCTCCATCCCTCCCTTTACCAGATGTTGTCCCTGATGGGGAAGCACACTACGGTCAGAATGGAATACCCCTTCTTAATGGGCACGTACCATTGGCACCTGCCAACCATCCAGGTCTCCAACAGGCCAATCGTAACCATGGACTTTTAGGCGGAGCTTTGGCGAACTTGTTTGTTATAGTTGGTTTTGCAGCCTTTGCCTACACAGTCAAGTATGTACTGAGAAGCATAGCGCAAGAATGAGGATAATAAAAGAAATCCAAGACCAAATTAGTGGTAGTTGCAGAATGGTTGGGACTCTTTGGGCATCTGACTCTGACACTGGGATAAATATTTGTTTTACCAAGTTGCAGGTAAAACATTGGTTGGCTCATGGGTTATGTTTGGGAAATGGAGTAGTTTTGATTAGTCACAAAACTAGAAGTTCTGCTCGCAGATCCTCTTGTCCTTGCTACTATCTAGTAGTGGCTCACAAACAAGTCAAAGCATTATTGATGAGATGCTAACATCTCTAGTGCTTTGATTTTTATAGCAGTTCTCCATCTGTTATTTGAAATTTGAAAATCTTAAGCAAATAAGGCTTTTTACTTCATTGAACAGTTTTTAAAATTTCACAATTTATGCATATCATGTTCTATTTTCATTAGGGAAGAGTCTGTCCAGGTGTTGAAATGAGTCAAGTAGAGATTTCACGTGGACTTGGTAAGGGTTTGGTTAATGTGAACATTGATGCTACAGAAGATTGCTGGTTTCTTTTTTAAAATAGAAGGAACATCATTGCATATCTAGTCAGTAGTGATTAGATGAGTGGGAAAATAACACTGTGTGTGTTAAATGTGTTGTCTAAATTGTCACAATGTAATTGAAGGTTTTATTTGGGCTATAAGAAGTGCAGTTGTCAGCCTTTAGGAATGATTAGCAAGAAAAAGCATTTGAATCAGTCTATAGTGGGAATACCCATATCCGGTATTGTTTTGGATTTGTTCACTTAAGATTTCCATTTTGGGAGATGTTATATTTGAAAGCTGTAATACTTAATTTTGATCACAAGGTGCCACTGTTGAAAAAGTAATAAAACTGCACACACCAATGGAGAGTTGATTGTGTATTCAGAAAATCTTCGCTGGATTTCTTGGGCTTTGGTAAATGAAGTAACCCTAGCCCTTGTGAAGATAAAGACAAATGAGTCTGAGTAATAAACCAGCTTCTTCAGAGTCAACTGAATTAGTCAGGAGTGTCACTACCTGAAGTAAACCCTTAAAATTAGTTCTGCTTGCTTACTTGAAGATTTGCATAAACTCTTAAAAAAACCCACTACCAACAAAAAACGCCAAACCTATCTAATTTGTCTGAGATTCTAGAAGCTTTTTGCTTTTAGGTGCAAGATCATCACTGTTCCCCTTCAGATGATTGATGACTGAATTACGTACGTTTGTTCATGGGATTACAGGTCTGTGTGTGGATAAACACTAAAGCTCCTACAGTAGTTCAAAAGTCTGAAATTACTTTTTTAACTGAGTTTGCTTGGTTTTCCCCCACTGCATAATTTTATTCCAGTGCTTTTTTTCATCAGAGGCAAACTTCCTGTGCCTTTCATAATTGACAGTGACGCCTAGTCATCTGGGAAAGAATGCACTCACTGTTACTGGTATAACAGACTGTCAAAGGTGATAGCAGGGTAAAAAGCTCTGTATCTAACTGCGTAGTCTTATTTTAATTATTGTGAAGAGCCCAAATAAATATTAGCTCAGTATCTAAGATTTTATTTGAAACTGTTTTATTTTCCCTTTCAGATTTGTTCTCTCTCTGCTTGTCCGTATCTTGAATTGTAAGCAAAAGTGTATTGTTAACCCATGAGCCATGCAGCTTAGAGCATCAGTAAATGTGACCAATTCTCTGCATTATGTAGGAATTATCAAAACTAGCAGAACAGCTCTATACTAAAGAAATCTTAAAGCAGTTCTTACTGAGGTAAGGAAGGGAAGGAGGAGATGGGGCGTGTGGGGATGGAACTTGGAAAAGGCTGGATTTTAAAATGTATTTATAAATCTTTGAATTTTTTTTATTTTGTGGTTTTACCAAATCTTATTTATAACTATTTTTAATTTACCTCTTGTATGTGCTTAATCAGCTCTTATAAAAAGAGAAGCACTATGTTCTGTCCGTCTGGAAGTGTGCTGGAAAGGAAGGGGGAGTGTCATGTCTTTCCTGCAGTGATAGGATTTTCAAGATGGCTTGTCAGACTGGTATTTTTTTCTGAAAGCATTTGGACCTGTAGCTGAGGCTGTTCTGCCTCATAGATCTTAGTATCATTCAAACATGTTTGTGTTCTCACAATGCCTTTTATTACCGTTGACATCGCCTACAGACAGAAGCTTATAATTGGTTACCTATGTTTATCTTCTTATCTTACGGAAGTTCTTTTGTCCACTTAAATAAAGACAAAGGCAAGGAGACCTTGGGCATGGTGTGTTTGCATTTTTTGTGAAATGTACCTAACCAAGGTAAAAGAACTAGTAAAATCCAGAGATGTTGAATAAAAGGCATTTTGTTATGTGACAAGAAGTTGGCCTTAAGCTACACCCAAGTATTTGAAGGTGGGTGTTATGTTTTTAGTAAGTGCCACAATTGGAAATAAAACAACTTTGGTTAAACCCTGGGCATGCTGCATTTTTTTCTGAGAATTGGTTGTATTTAAAAAAACAAAACAAAACTTCCAATTGCAGTTTCCCTTCAGTATCCCGGATTTGGAGAGGGACTTGACTGTCATTTCTAGGAGCAGTAGCTGACTGAGCCCTTGCACCTATTTTGATACATCTCCTTGCTCCTTGCCTTTGGTAACGGAAGATTTCCTCCCTTTTGTGTAGGTTTTACTGGTTTGTGTTTTTTAAAAGCATTTATAATAGTATGCAATATCTGATCTTTTTGTTACCAAAGTCATTAGATGGAGTAAACCATTCTTTGCCATGCAAAAATATTATCATGCCCTGAAGCAGTGCATTACTTAGTGTAATAAAATGAAAGCTGTCCCTCAGTATATGATACTGAACAAATGTTTGGCCCTTCACTTTCACGCTGCAATTTCATGATTTCTGTAGGATTGTTATACACAGTAGGTAGGGGGGTTTTGCAGCTTGAATCAGAAGACATCTCAGTGGTCGCCTTTAAAGATATGTTGATTTTTTTAAAATCATGGATTTGTGTGTAGTCGTACCTTTTCTCCCCGTAAGATTTCAAGGTCATGGAAGTTACCTTCAAGCATGTACTGAGGAGTAGAAATGACTGCATTGTAAAGTTGTTTGTTCATAATAAAAATTCATGATAAAATTTATACTTTCTGTGGGACTGTTTTTGGGAAGAAATCTAAATGGATATATACGGACTAGGAAACAAAAACTATGGCAAAACTGCATCTCTGCCACCTCCAGGTTTTTGGTTTTTTTTTTTTTTCTTTTTTCTCCTCAAGTTAGTTTGGTATCCCTTCCGTCTGTGGTAAAACATCTCCAGGAAGACCTACAGGTAGTAACTTCTTTTAGATCTTTTGTTTGATAATGCAGTTCCTTTACAGAGAGGTAGTCATTCCATAATGACGTAAAAGTCACAACTGTCATCATAGTGCAGTACCTGTTTTCAGTACCTTCTCTGAGACATGGAGGCACTCTTAAGATGCTGTTCCACTGTTTTTGCCAACAGTGATGATGTGTCTGAAGAAAAAAGTAGATGGGAACCTTGCTACTAACTCAGCAGTTGCTGTTTGAGTACAGTTTGACTTCATTCTGCTGCCATTCCCGTAACATCTGGATGGCTGCTTCTGTGGTATGTAGACAGCTTCAGTTCTGTGTGAAGCAGTAAATGTTACTCGAAGGCTGTCTTCACTTTTGACATTTAGAATTTGATTTTGGGCTGGCATTCCAGCTGTGTGTGTGGATCCAAAACATGGTTGTTTCTAATAGCAATTTCTTTATAACTTGATGGAAATGAGGTTTTTTTTTTGCTTGACTGACATCTGCCAAGGCTAAGCTGTTGTCTCTAATTTGTTTTATGAAATGATGCGTTTTCCGTAATAAAGCTGGTATTTCCACCTTCTTTTCTTACTCAGAATAGTTCTTGTGACTGGAGTTCTTTTGCACTCCATTGTTAAGAGCTTTTCATTTCTCCAGTTGCCCTGCTTCAGGTTTGTTTAGTGCTTGCATCAGTAAGGAACTAGTCAGGTGAGGATAGCCACGCTGCTGTATTTTGGATCCATGGAGTCATACAGGATTCTGACTGAGGACAGGCATTGTTCTGCCCCTGCCCTAGGCAAATTCTGTAGGAAAAAAAAAATGCTCCTATTGCATTTTACGTACTTGGATTTGAAACTGATCATGGGTGTTGATAGTGTCTGTCTAGCAGAGTATTAAACAGGAAACTCTCCCATCCACAGAAGGCCGAAGAAATGAGATGCCTCTTGCCCCTCTCGTGCATTCGCCAACTTGCCTTAAATGTGTAAGCAGTCAGCAAGTGACACGCTTTCTTTTCTTCAGAAGAGCAAGCTCATAACTTGTAATTAGAATTATTACCTTAAGCCCTGAGCTTCAAAAAGTAGTTTTTGAATCTCTGAATAATTTCTGCTACTAATTTGTTGCTATTGGTGGCTTGTTGTCTTGTGACTGGATTGCAATATAAACAGTATACAAGATGATACTTTTTTGCTGCCCAGCAAAGGCCAGATCTTCTTAAAGCAGAAAAATCATATTTTCAGTGTAAAAATTGCACACACCCCCCTCCAAAAGGGAGGCTGTTGAGCATTAACTAAAAGCATTCATATCTCATGTTATTGAAAAGACCTCTCTGGGCAACGAATGAGGATGGCTGATTAGGGTTTATTAGGAACCTTTTATTAGTGGAAAAAGCTTTGCCCCCAACAACATTATTTCACATCTCGGACGCTCCAAAGAGCCTACTGACTGCAAGAGAAACCTTACAAGCGGCAGCAAGTGTTTCCCCGTTCTGCCCGGCTTTTCCGTGGGTTTGCCAGGAGATGGCGTAGCGATCCCGCGTGGGGAATGCGAGAAAGAGCCCAATGGAGAGAATCTCTGAAACGCGGGATACGGGGATGTTGCAGAAGGCAACTGAGGTGGCCATAAGCTCTTGGTCTGTCTCCCCAGGGCTGCTCTTTTATCTGCTGGTATGTTTAGGTTTGTTCTAACAGCTTTTATGTATTAACCCAATCAATAAGCTTGAGTTTATATGGGATCAGCATTGGAAATTTTAGATTTAAACCTAAGGGATCTATCATAGGAGTACTCTAAACCTTTATCCGCTATGAAGCGTGCGCACGTGTGTGTGTGTCAGGGAATGGTAATGTGCTGCCTTTTGTATTGGCTTAAAAAATCGGTATCTATGCACCAAGGCTTAAGAGTTGTTCAATATATTTACAGTGGGCAAGTCTGGGAAAATCCTAGCTTTTGACCTTTTGCCCTTTGGATATTACTCTTAGCATAGTTAGGTAAGGCCTATCTTGAGTAAAAGGTGACTTGCGTAAGCAGAGATTGAAAGATCAAATCACAAGTTTCTTGCCTGACTATTCAGTTTCCTCTCCAGCTTTATACACACTTCTTACAGTGTTTGCAAACACTGTATTTGGGTTCTTGCCCACAATTTTGAAATGTAAATGTGGCTGCTTATAATATCTTTCCTACTTCAAATCTTTCCTCATGCAGAATAGGTATTGTTGTGTCCTTAACTATTCCTGTTGTGGTGCTGAGCTCAGAGAAGAAACTCTTTGTCCTTTCAGTCACTTTGAGGTCCTTGGTTTGTTGTGCTATTAAGTGCAACATTGGCCTATTCCTACTTTTTTGCAAATGGGGGTTGAATGTTATTCATGTATTGGCAAGGCTCGGATGCTTTGGCACTACTGCAAGTAGGATGTGAGAACAGCAGCAGCAAGGTGCGCCATTTTCTATGATAATACCAATGCTGAATTGAAGGTTGGAGGAGAGGTAACAACTGTGCTGACACTTGTTCCAGCCCAACATAGAGAAAAGTATACAGTCAAGAGTTAGCTACAGTCAGTTTGTCCTACTGGACCATCAAGTAACTTCGCCTTGTGCTTGCAAATGTGTTTAGGATTCATTTCCCCCAAATCTGAGGATATAGTCTTGGGATTTGGCTCTTGGGATGGGAAAGGAGATGTTGCAGGCAGACAGCAGGCCAAAAAAGTGATTGCCCCATTCCAGCCTTGAATGTCATTTCTTGCCATGGTGTGTGGATCTGTCAAGCTGTTTAGCTGCAATATGACGGATTGTCCTATTAATGTGTCATCAAGTGCACTTTTACAAATTCATGGCTTGTCTACAACTAACCTGAAAAAAGAGGCTTAAGTATGAGAAGGCGCCAAAGAAAGTTAAATATTATTAACAAATAAAGTCTGCCACGTAGTTTTGATGGAATGTGAGCTAGTTGGGGGAGGGGTGATATGCCATTAACTATTTAGCTTCTGTGTAACTTCCCTTCTTACTCTCCCTCTTTTCTCTTTCCCAAACTCCATTTTCCTCATAAGATGCTTTAAAAAAATTACCTGTATTCTACTTCTTGATTTTGTGCTCGGATTGTTTGTGCCTCAGTTTCCCTGAGCCATAGATTATAGAGCTGTTGCTCCTGATCCACCCTGGCTGCCGTTAGAGTCCGATGAAGAACTGTGCTGGCATTATGACTTGGATTACAGAAGGCATGGTAAAGGGATTGTTAAAAGAAAGCAAATCTGTTGCTTGCTGACTGCATAAGGGACTTCAAATTATGTCACCTTTTATCATTCTTGGACTTTCTCATGATACAATCTCAGCTAAATTTTTGCATCACTCTCCATATTTGTAGAAAGAATAGGAATATTTGTTCTAGGTGGTGGGGAACTGACAGATTTGAAGACTATCCAAGTACTTCAGGGTCTCCCTTATGCAATGCTCTTAGGACATGTGTAACCTCTGGTTTTCTGTTATTTTTAATAAACAGCCCACCCTCCTGTAAAGAAATGGGAAAGCCCCCACTGAGCCAGCATCTAATGAGAGCTAGGGGAAAAAATTGTGTGGAACACAGCTAACGAGTATAAAGCAGGAGTTCTGATGTATCGATGTGTGGTGCGATGCTGAGTGCATATTCCAAGCCACATATTTTTAGCTCTACCACACACTCATGTTCAGTATTACAAACTTCCCAGAAAAATGGTGATTTCTCTGAGATAATGAAGGGGAGGTACAGAATGGGGCTGAGGGGAGGGAGCAGGGAACGGGCATTGATTTAAATCTGCCTGGCACACGGGCCAGCTCCACTTATCAGTGAGTCTAATAGGAATGTGAAGAGAATAGGCTTGACA
Organism: Himantopus leucocephalus; assembly: GCA_003993805.1. Lineage (NCBI taxonomy): Eukaryota > Metazoa > Chordata > Aves > Charadriiformes > Recurvirostridae > Himantopus > Himantopus leucocephalus. Next base: position 3,243,600 of record RSEF01000021.1, on the reverse strand, counting down.
GCTCATTAGAATGTGATCCCTCCTCCTTTTTTTCTTTTTTTTCCCCTTTCTTGAAGTTGATGGAAACTCATTCAGGAAAGAAGTACTTATTTGCTGAGGTAAAGCAAAAGCTGAAGAGGGTTTTGCCAGTGTGCAGCTGGGGAAAGGAGCAGCGAGAAAAATCAGACGTGATCTACACACAGAGGTACCTGAAATCTTGCCTAGTGTGACAGGAGGTGAGGATGAAAAAGACACAAGATTCTACATCCTGAGAGCTGCTTGTGGCATCGGGACTTGCTGCTCATCATCTCATTAAAGAAAAGCGAAGATAAATTCAGCTAAAGAGGGAGAGAAGCTAGACTTGGAAAAACTATCTGCTCCTAATGGACCTAGGTACATCTTCAGATTCTTTGCTTCTCCCTGTTTTAACTTTTATGATATGAGACATTTATTTTCTCCTTAGAAGGCTGAGCGCTTGGCTGAGCTGTGATGCTTTCAGCCTCTTCAGAAGAGCAGTGGTTGTAGCAACCTTGGGTTGCAGTTCCCCAGCATCTTGAAAGGAAAGGATGAGGACTTGTCACTGAGGAAAGGGCAGTATCATTCAAGAGAGAATGGATGGAACGTATTCAAGCCTGCTTTGAACTGAACACAATGCTTCAAATGACAGAAACTGAAATCTCCTGTTGAAGAGGAGCAACCCAACAACTCCCCTAATGAGTTTGTGTTGTCAGCTCCAGCCTGAGCAACTGTTGCCCTGAGCAATTTGACTTCTCTAGGTTTCATAGTTGAGTGCATTTTAAACGAGTCTGAAGACTTATTGGGGCNGGGGGGGGGGGGGGGGGGGGGGGGGGGGGGGGGAGACACTTCAAGGTGGGTGGCAGGACTTTCCAGGGCCCCTTGTATTTATGTAAGCTTCAGGAGGCTGAATGGACTTACCTCTTTCTTCGAGTGAATCCAGATTTTCAAACAAGTTTATCTATACCATTTCCATGTGTCCTGCTTGAACAGAGATCTCTCCAGCAACCAGCGCATCAGTGCATGCCGCTCATTTGACATTGCATAGCCCAGAGGATCACCTTTAATAGTTCTAACCTTTTTATTTTTTATTTTTTTTAGAGAGAAGTCTGTGTCTATTCCTATTATTGGTGGTGAAGGTTTTTGTGCTTGGAGAGTGCCCTTCCTGACTTGGCCCCTCCCTTTTCAAAATGAAGGGGTGCACCTGGGTATTTGTGGCAACTTTACTTTGTCAGCAGTTTTGCCTCTTCAGAGTTATGGCAGCGAAGAGAGAGAGAAAGATGAAGAAAGAACCTAATCAGTATACAGAGCCTTTCAATGCTACCCTCTCAAACAGTGAAGAGCTGCACGGGCATCCCAAGGTAGGTGTTTACGTGTTGTCAGTGCTTGGTAGAACTTATTTCTGGCAGTAATGTGATGCTGGTTCCTTTTTCCGATGATTGAGGCAATCTTGCCAAATTCGATTTGATTTTAAAGAGAAATGTTCTCTCTTTTGCCTGTGCATGATTGATTTTTCTAGCTTACTGAAGCAAACACTGGAATACTGTGATTTATGATTATAATTTATTTTAGAATATGCATGACTGAAGTTCCAGTCCTATGGTAGCTGATTAAGTGTAAATACATTTTGGAGTTCTAGTGTATGAACACTATCCTGTTCAGAAACAAGTGATTAAAAAAAGGCAAGTGGGCTATCGCAGTGCAGTAGTGATACTGGAGTATTAATGTATTGCTTGCAGGCAAACCCTTTACTCTCTGGAACATTATTTCAAAACTGTCTTAGGGAACAGTATAAACACCTGAGCACGCCTGAGCTTTCTCTGCACTGCACCTTCCACCACAGAGGCTGCGGTGATTGAAAATTACAGATGAGAAAAACTTTGGTGTAGTCAGATGATCTGTTTAATGTGATTGTGGCTCTTGTAGGAAAGGATTCAGGAAGACTACGACACTGAGAAAGGAGGGAGTCTCCTCTATCACGCAGCCCCTTCTCTCTCTCTCTCTCTGGTCACACAAAAATGTCCCTTGTTTCAAATGGAGGTGACCTCTAAAACATGACTTTGATCACAAGCATTAGGGATGGCAGTCACTATAGCAATAGAGGAACAAACCTGTCAAAAATTGGGGCATGGCAGAGGGGGCAAGTTAGAACAATTGGGCTGACATTCTAAATATCCTATTCAATGCTATTGTGAGAGTAATTGGTTAAGGTTGGGCAAGTCTGGGAAACAGTCCTCTATATAAAAAAGCTGGCTGCTACACTTAAAATTATCATTAGGGGACTGTAAGCAGCGTTTCTTCAGCTAATTCTTTGTTGTGTATTGCAGGGCTCTGTCAGGACAGGTTGTATACATGCTAAATTCTTGAGGTGCTTATAATCAATCACTTTCTTCTACTCTCTCTAGAAGTGCTTCATTCTGCTTTTGCAAAAGGAGCCAGATACATACCTGGTGCAACTAAATTTCAGTCTATTCTGGAATTAATTTGGCTTGACGTGAAATGTGTTGGACTGCAAACACAATATATTCTGATTGCAAAAGCAAGCAGAAACTGGTCCTGGTTAATTCTGATATAGTCATACATACATTAGTGCTAGAAGAAACACAGTACTCATTCGGAGGCTAGTGGGCATTCATTAAAACAGACATTGTTTGGAAGCTGCAGTTTCTGTGTTGAAGTACTTTGCTTTAAAATATCCATGGCAAAAGTTTGGCTGCAGTAAGAGCTGGCGAGTTCAGTGAAGGCAGGTTCTGTTTAATAAGGATGGGATGAAACCAAATCTTTGATGTAAATGCTTGTGAGCTCTGCTTGATATCCACTCCCAAATTTTGCAGTGTGAACTTTTCTCCTTGGAATCTATTTGAGGTTGAAGTCTGGGCTCCAGTTCAGTGTTGCTTCTAAGTGTCATGGGTTGACTGTATTGTGTTTTATATTTATATAGCACCTGCCCAAGCTAATAGATTATTTTACACATACTATAAATGCAGAGCTTAAGAATTGCCGCCATTTCTGGGGTAAATGACAGCACAGAAAGCATCACAATTTGTATTCACTAAGGGAAGAAGTAAACTAATAGTGAAGCTATCCTTACCTAACCTATCAAGTTAAAGGAAGGTTGAAAGCAGTTCTCTGCCTCTTTGAGCCTTGAAGGTACTTCCCTGAGCAGGTTTGCTTCATAGAATCATAGAATTGTTGAGGTTGGAAGGGACCTTTAAGATCATCAAGTCCAACCATTACCCTAACCTGACAAAAACCACTTCTAAACCATGTCCCCAAGTACCTCATCTACCCTTTTTTTAAACACCTCCAGGGATGGTGAATCCACCACCTCCCTGGGCAGCCTATTCCAATGTTGGATAACCCTTTCAGTGAAGAAATTTTTCCTAATATCCAACCTAAACCTCGCCTGGCTTAACTTGAACCCATCCTTCATGAAAGGATGCCCTGCACAGGAAAGTGAAACAACAGCAGTGTCCCATTTCATTTCTTTACAGCCCCTAACAGGAAAGATGGAATTTTTTTTGGCCTTGTACAGTAAAAATTAAGGTTGTGTTTACCTTGGAAGACTCTGTGGCCAGCTGGTAGGTTTATCAAAGCAGAAAGAGCAGGGAATGAACTATTAGCTGAGGGCAGTGATTTTTATTTATACTGTTGAAAAGGTAGATGTGTTTTCCTTCTAATTAAGCAAAACAATTTGGGACAAATTTATCTTGGGAGTTCTTTTCAAGTAGGAGTGGAGAAAGCTCCCCTTTAACATTCACAGGGCACGTGGTGAAACCTCTACCTAAAACAGGGAAGCAGAAGTCACAAATCTCCTGATAAACCTGATATTTCCAAGGAAATAGTAAGCGTGTTGGATTTTTTCATTTTTCTAAGAAATTTTTTCCTCCAGTCTTATCTTTGCTGAGCTGCTGTCAATGTGATGTGCTTGCCAAGGACATGAGAGTTTTCTTCTCTGACACAAATGGACTAAGAGAGAGAACAGAACATGACTGATGGATACGGAGATTTTAATTTACAGGACCTTCTTACTTTGAGTGTGTGTGACTAAGTACCCGCAGCTGCCACTTGCCAGGCTTGCCTTCCCCTTCCCAGGCATAGATCTTGTCTTGCAAGATGTGATATTATACTAACAGGGGTTCAACAGTAGTAGATTGCCCGGTGGTTATATAGGGTTGACACTGGTCAGGAGTTACCATCTGATACCTGAGTAGAGGGAATAGAGGTGGAGTCAGGTTCTTAGTGCCCGGTTAGAGGACAAGAGACAATGGGTACAAGTTGAAATACAGGAAATTCCACTTAAACGTAAGAAAAAAAGCTTCTCTACTGTGAGGATGGTCAAACACGGGAAAAGGCTGGACAGAGAAGTTGTGGAGTCTCCATCCTTGGAGACAGTCAGAACCTGACTGCACGTGGTCCAGAGTAACCTGCTGTAGCTCACCTGCTTAGAGCGGGGGCTGTTGAACTAGACAATCTATGGATGTCCTTTCCAAGTTCAGCTTCTGTGAGCTGCTTTTAGTGGTAGTTCAGCTAAGCAACTCAGAGGCAGCATCCTAACCTGGGGAAAATTATTGATGCAACATCCCTGAGAAACTTCAGGGATAATTTCAGGTCAACAGGATTTTACCTTCGTGGAATTTCTGCAAGAAATAGTGTAATGCTTTTAATTTAGGTACCTACTATGCAGCCAAGGGGTCCTTGAAATGTTATTTCCTTTGTGATCCTTCTATCTCTGTCAAATATCTAGGGCTATGTCTACCTGGTTTATTACTTAAACCTCTCTGAATTATTTCTTTGGAGCCTTTTGATTCCAATTGAAAACAGCAGCTGGTTCAATGACATTGCACAGATTGCATTCCTCCTCTGTAATGAGATTTCAGTCTTAGCCTGAAGTGTGTGATTGCATGTGTAATTGAGAAAAGTATTTCTGGGCCTGACAAGTATTAAAGCCACAGCAGAGACTGGACCGTGACCTGTCTGTAGTAGAAGATGTTATCTTTCATGTTTTGTATCTGTCATCATTGTCAGCCTTGCTCTGGCGTATTATGAACAAGAAGGGCTATAACAACATGTTCCCTAGCAGTTCCTTGTGACCCATGTAAAATAATGTTGGGATTCATACATCTGACTCAGCATAGCAAATAATTCAGTGCATGGTCTCATTTCTCTGCTGTTTATAAGATTTTTAAAGCTCATTGTTAAAGTATGTAGTCCTACATAAAGTATGTAGTTTTGTGTGCTAGATGCATCGTGCTACACCTGTTCGGTTGGTGCTCCTCAGTTCCTTCCGTTTTTGTGTTGTCCCTAAAGACAGAACTCTACTGGTACATCCAGGGGTGGCACTGATAAGCATTTCAGTACAGCTCACACAGCAGCAACCATCATCTCGTTTTCTCACTCAGAGTAGCTCTTGCTCACATGAACTGTTCCATAGATTCGTTAAATTCATTGTGGGTGTGACCACTGAAGGCAGTTTGCGTTTAAGTGGAGGGGAGAAGCTTTTTGACATAGCCATTTAGAAGAGTGAAGAATAATTTTGCAATCACAAAACAGAGTGGGAATTTAGGTAGGAATTCCATTTTGGATTTGGCGAAGATACCAAACCTAACACTTCTGCTCTAGGGAAAATTCTTGAGAGATCTATAAAAACCACAAGTGGTCAGGATCTTGGTTTTACATCTCATTAATAACCAAGAGTGTGTATAACCATAAGTTATTAGCAGCTGACATAGGATTTTTCATGCTAAAAAAAAAAAAGTGGTCTGTCACTTTTTAACCTGTTCCAAGTAAAATACACTGCTGAAATAAATAATTTGCTCCTAATTTCATAACGAAGCTGACAATACTCTTGCTGGTGTAAATCAGATATAACAACATAGAAATTTGTGGATTAAGATAATTGAAATGCTTAGTCAGGTCCATCTTTTTGTCTGGCCACTGCTTAACTACTAAGCAAAGCATTCTTAAATATAATTCCATCACAGATGGACAAACACATGGATACCTGAGCAAAACTTGCAGGGCAGTAACTTCAAGCATGAAGACTGTGGACTGGAATGGTTAGATATACATTCTTGGATACACATCTCTAAATAATTACAGGTGGAAAGGATGCTGTCCTCTCACACAATTGTAGCTTTTCATGCTTTCTTTCCATCCTCTCCCACCCTGAGAAATGCTTAGGTGTGCCTGAGAACACTTTTGAGATGCTTTGTGGTGTACAGACTTGCTCACAGGTAGCATTGACTTCTTTCTTTCATTCATCCAGGCCCTGAAACTACTTCTGTCCATTTCATTTTGGGTTTTAGCAGAGATACAGACTAGATCCTGCTATCCTTGAATTTCAGGAAAGTTCAGATGCAGTTCAGAAATTTGTCAGGATCCAAACTCTGCTACTTGACTGTAGATTACTGCTAGTAGTTTCTTCCATGCTGGCTGAATCTTGGCCAGAGACTGTGTGTCTCTGGGCAGTGCGTGCTGTTCTGGGAGTTAGAGCCAGAAAGAACCACAGGTTCTGCTTGTGTACAGCAGTCGAAATTACAGCTCAATTTGTCTGTTGTTGTGAAGGAAGTCAAGGACGGAGTGGACTAATTTCTCATCAGTGTCACAAACTGGTTCTGAAGTGATAGGTACCGTTGTATTCAGATTCCAAAGTAATCTTAAAAGACCTGATTGAAAGTTCATTAAAAACTGCTGGCAAGGCTTCTGTTGATTTTGGAGGTACTGTTTCAAGCGTTAAGGAGTGAGCCTGATTCCACTGCAGTTAACATGAGGATTCCTCCTGACTCCTGTAGGTTAGCTTTGCTCTGTAAACAGCACCCCAGGAGGGACAGGTCCCCTTTGCTGGGATTCCAAGGCTGTTCTCAGTCCTGACTGATACCTGAGTTGGCTGCAAGGTCTCTCTGGCTGCTGGAGGCTGCTGCTGCCAAGAAAAATAGAGGCTTGCATGCTTATTGCTGGGATTGCTTATGCATGCCATAGTAATTAAATAATAATACCACAAGGATGGAACATTCATTTTAACTGTCAATCATCCTTGTGCTGGAGAAATTGGGGAGTGCCATGACTGTCTTGTAGAGGGATTTGTAATTTAAGCATGCCACTGGAGAGGTATGGGATTTTTTTTAATTTTTTTTTTTTTTTAAACTTCGGGAGTTTTTCATTTATTTTTCTGGGATGTGCCATCTGGATTTCTTTTTTCTCCTTGACAAGATGTCTGCTCTGGCCTGTTTCTTCACAGCTGGAGCTCCAGAAGGCTGAGGACATCTGTTTGTCTTCACAGTTAATGGTCAGAGTCTGCCCATGATTGCTGGCTTCTGCTTCTAGCTGGCCTGTTTCCTCATTTTTGCAGTGGAGGGGAGCTTATGCCTGTCTTGCAGCCTGGTGGAAACCAGGAATATTTGAATGGTCTCTTCCACATCTGCAGTAAATGCTGCATCCCAGTTCCTAAGACTCTGCTCTTATTTGCTGTGTTGTAGAGACTGCACTTCTGAGTTCCTGCCACATGAGCCAGCCCTTTTTGAAGGATGGACTGACTTTATTTTCCTTTTCTCTGCAACCCAGCTGTTCTTTTGCTGGCTTCTGTTACAGCACTGAGGGAATACTCCATCCTGCCTAAATTGGGTGCTTCTATTAATAAGTTGCTTCCTTCTGTTTTGTGAACTGTACTGCAGCTTTACCACGGAGCTGTCAGTTCCATCACTGGGACAAAAAGACGTCTCCTTCCTTTGGGCAAAGCACGGGTAGGCTTTTACCTGCTTTACATTTATAAGCTATAATATAATATTTAATAATATAATAAAATATAACGTTCATAAACACAGTTCTCTGCAGGTGTGACCTTGTGCGTGATGCTGCTGCACCCATCTGTTTGCAGATGAAGTGGAGTAGGAAAGCATTACCTTCTCCCATCAGAAACAATTAAATCTCCATGAAACTCTGATAAATATGTTGCATATTTGTTGTAGAAATCAGCTGCACCTCATGTGCTGTTCTCAGGACTTTTGCAAACTTTATGAACATTTGCCTCTGGACTTAATGTTTACATGTTACAATAGATGGAGAGGTTTGCACCAAAAGACCTTCTTGGTCTGTCTTTGACTTCTTATGCTTTGCAAAAATCTGCAGTCAAGCGATCTGTGGGAAGATGATAGTGTTTTAGTGAAGTGATTAATCTCACAATACCAGGGATTTCCTATGGTGCGCAATTTATGTTACATTCCAAGGAAATTTCAGAAAGCTATTTAAGTCCTGGGTGCGGTAAGTAAAAAAGGCAAACAGTAATTTAGCTAAAACAACCTACTAGAACCCCTTGACTAAACACACAACTGACAGCTGACTGTAAAGGTGGTTATAAACATAAAAAGCCTGTTCAAGACTGATTTTGGTACAGAGATAATGAACTAGATTGTCATGATTAGTTTGTCTTGTTCTTGTTTGTGATACACGCTAAATCTGAGCATCGGTGGGAATGTGCATAACCGTACTCTGGCAAATTGTCTCTGGATATCCTTGCTTTGGCTTAAAGCACAGACGCCCGCTACTCTGCAGCCATCTAGCTGGAGGGAGGATAAGTGGACTGCATGAATAGAGCAATTCAATAGGAGTAGATCTTTCTGTGGGCTGTGTCTGAGCAGTAAATCACCTAAGATTATTTGCTGAATAGAGAAGATAGAGTTGGCTTCACAGAGGTTGTGATGTATGTTTAATGAATACCCTTGCTCAGCTCACAACACATTCGATTTCTGGGGAGCTGCTCGTAGTCTGCTGGTTTGTAAATCATCTGTTGACCCAAGCTCTTTGAAATAAATAGTTGTGATCACATCAGCTCAGAAATCTATGGACAAGTGCCTTGTACTACACCCATGTGCCTGGATGCCTGCCGGAGAGAAAGCTTTCCAGGCTCTGCATCAGCTTAGAAGCACCAACATTCCTTGCAACCTCAAGCTGGAACTCCAGCAAACTTCTAAGATTTAATTTTGTAACAATTTATGCTGCATGGTTTTTTCGTAGCAGATCACACAGACTGTGGTCTTTCCTCCTCAAAATGGGCTTGCCCTGATGTTTCTAGCTGGAATTTGCAATCCGCTGTCCAATTCCTGTTGCTCTTAGACAGTGACATATAGTGAAGTTATTGGGACCTCAGCTGCATTCTAGAAGGTTGTTTTCTACACGCTTCTGCCAACTGTTTGGTGAAAGGGAATCTGCTTATAAGTGGTACTGGAAATGTTATTAAAACTTAACATGGTTCTCTGAGAAGTGGCAAGTGCCACTTCAACAGTTTATTGCTCTTGACAAGAGTGTGGCAGGGTATTGGTACCAATGATTTCTGGTGCCTTTTTTTAATTTGAAGTTAGAAGTTCATTCCTAACCTAGGAGAACAAAAACAGGTATGGCTGTTTGATCACTTCTCGTTGTCTCTGGGAGGTGACTAATGGGAACGAGGGAGTCTAATAGGAAGTGGACCCAAACAGATAATGACAAATCCTCTCTTCTGTCTAGACTTTGTTTAGAAGGGATCCAGAACTAGGCACTGTAATGTCAAAGCTTCTCTAGATAATTTCTCTGTGCCTGTGATATACTTGCAGAACATAAGAATGGGCAAGGTGGTTAAATTTGGCAATGGACACCTCTTCTGTGATCAGACATGGACTTAGTTTTTCACTGTGATCCCCCCCCCCCCATGTGGACATTTGTCACTCTACAGCCTGTGATTTGAAAGTTATGGAGCATTGCAAGGTTTTCTGTACGTTTTAATCTCCCTGTATTGCTTGATTGATCCAACTGATAAATGTCAGATGCCAGTGTTGAACAATCTTTGGCAGCTGGGCAGGTTTTCTGTGGCACATATTAGGACTGTTAGAGGGCTGAGAGTCTCAGTAGCTTGAGAAAGGTCTCCGAGGTACACTGGCTCCCAGCTCTTGGCTCTTACTGATTTCTGAAGCAAAGGGAGCTGGGAGGCCCTGCAGGTGGTGGCCTATTAAGTTATGAGAAGGCATTTTGATGATTTAAGGACAGCATCTTCTGGCTTTTGGGACATTTCTCCTGGCAGGCTTAGCCTGTAACTTAAGAAGAAAAAAATCCTGCTGTAATGGGAGTCTTTGAAAGGCTGGTGTCTTTCATACACTGTGTCAGAACTCAGATTGAGTTGCATTTGCATTTGTAATGCTCCTGTCAAAAAGTAGCATGGTACTGGATCATCCAAACTCAATTGCTTGTTACAGAAGTGTAAGATCCCATTTTATCCCACCTTCGCTGTCCTCCTGAATGCAGTATATTTGGATGAAGGATGTGGTTTAGGCACCAGACAATAGTCTGGTCTAGAAACTTTGCATTCTCTGAACCCATGTAGGGGCCAAAGAGATACAGTGATATCAGTCATTGTTCTTGTTTCTCTTTAGATCCTAGAATCTCCAGATCCTCGAATCACAGATCCACGGCGGACCTGGATCTCCTTTGTTCACCGCCCAGATGATGGCAATACCTCTAAAAGGAGATGCAAAGGGAAAGACAAGAAATTAGTAGGTTATTGCTAGATTTCCATCAGCTAATAAATGTGCACTGTGGCTTCCCTTCCTACTGCTGATATTGCAAGGTGTTTTGTATGCTCCAGCTTTTGCCTTCCCATCCCAGAGTGTGCTGCGTTTTCATTTGTTTGTGTTTAATTCCTCAAAGTATTTTGAAGAAGTTTGAGACAGTAAGTGCTATATACTTTGGAATTCACATACCTTATCTTACACTGTCAACATTCATTTTTGTTTAAACCAGCTGTTTCTTGGACTGAGCCTTTTTTGTTTTTTGTTACTGCACAGTAGAAATAAAATTAACATTTTTTTCCACTAGATAAAGTCCATGTATCTCAAAGGATATGTTGATCAAGGTGTGGACAACTCGTTTATATCAAATTAATGAATTACTGATTATCTGCTGAGTGATACTTGGTCACGTGTGCACTTTTAATCTGCTGCTTAGACAATCTTGAATACTTTTAATAATATCCTTTTATTTCTCAGTGAGCTGATAGGCAGGAGTGCTTCCATGGAAGTTTGCTGCAGTTTAGTTAAGGAAACAGGAAATATACATTAAAATAGCATTGATAACACTGTTGTATGTTCATACTAATAGTTTAAAGCTCTAATGTGTATGAGGCTAACCTTTACAGGTGTTCTGAATAAACTGTTTCATTTTTTTTTTCCTGAGAGCTCTACTGTGCACCAAGCATTCATATATGTGATTGTTATGTCTGAGCAACGTATATTACTAATGTAAAGTGTGTCTAGATGGCTATTCTAGTTTGCGAATAGGCAGAATAAGAAGCTTAAAAGCTAGTAAGTTACTTTGGTCATAGGAGAAGATACAGAAGCAGCAAACTTAGTCTTGTGCCTGTTGCGCTTCACAGCATATGTATGCACTTGAAGAACCAGTTTGTGTTTACCTGAGCAAAGTTTATCCTCCCACATAAAGACTTGAGTAAATTCCAAGTGCTGGAATTCACAGCTGGCTGGAGGGTCAGTTTAAGATTTACTGCACCAGGCCTGTAGCTGAACCGATAGTGGGAGGGGGCTGCTCACGTGGCTGACAGCCCTGTAGAACTGGCTCATGGCTGAGAGAACTTTTGGTCTGTCAGTGCAGTTTCCTGGTTTTAATTCACATGTTTTTCTTTGGCTACTTCCTTAGCGTGGCCTTGTTGGGCCCCCAGGACCCCCTGGCCCCCAGGGACCTCCAGGAGCACCTGGTGCTGAAGTCACCCGGGAAGTCCTTCTGCGGGAGTTTAAGGAGATATTAAAAGGTAAAGACTGTAAGAGCGTTGTGCTTTTGTGATCTGCTTCTTTTGGTAAGCATCATTGCAAATAAAGAACTGGCTTTGCAAATGGTTGCCTTAAAGCATTCCCCTGTCTGGCAATCAAAAATTTGAAAAAATGTTTCCCCAGTGCTGCTTAGTTTGAGTTGTAGAGTTGAGTGCAGAAGTCTAATCACGCAACTAATGGCTTCATAGATGAGGGTCTTAAACTAAGCCTTTATTTTCCCATACTTTTTCTTTTCTCCTCAGAAGCCATTGAGCGTCGAGCATCCCTGGCTATTTCAGCCCATCCCAGCCAGCTGCCTCCACTCCTGCTCTCCTTGGAGGAAGTTTCACCCCACAGACGTGTAGAGGAGGCATTCCATTGCAAGCTAAAAGGACAAGTCATTGTAGATAAGAAGACCCTGGTAGAACTTCAGAACTTCCAGTCGGTGAGAAGGGATTACAGACTGAACCTGTGCAACTCCACAACAGCCATTGTGCGTAGATCAGCTATAGTTGCCCTAGTCTGCAAAGCTGCTAGGTGGCTCTGTAGATAAAGGTGTTTCCTGAAAGGGCAGACTAATCCCAGAAGCTTGTCTTAGGCTTGGATGCTATGAATATAGCACTACCTTTTTTGTGATTGACGGAAGTAGGGTCTCATATGGTGATTTCTGCACTGAAGCTCAATTGCAGTAAGATGGACATTTAGCTTTGAGTCATCTCCTTCCTGGCAAACCCAAAAGGCAGACTTTCTTCTCTCTTGCAGCCCAGCTGAATCTCATTACAGTTTTTACTGAAGTTCTAACAGGTCTGTGCAAGAGAGGGCTGTCTCACAGGTCCAAACAACAGTCTTTTTATTTCAGTTAATGATGGAGAAAGGCTTGTCCATGTTTGGCATTAGTCTGAAGGATCTGTTCTTTTTTTCAGTGCACACCCTGTTTAATTCCAGAGTAATGTTCAGATGTAGAAAAATGTCAGAGGCAGACAGAAGCCATTGGTTATAGATTTGTGAGCCTAAATAAGAGCCATCATTTTGTTAGACGGGCCAGTGCTGATGCTCAAATTCTTTACATAATGTTTTGTAGAAGACTAATAAATGTTACCTATATAATTTCATTCTAGTCGTGTTATAATGACAAGCACACCATCATGGGATGCTGTAGGTGGTCATAAGCATCGTTACAAGGAAGTGGTTGAATTTTATATTAAACCTTCTACCAACCATTTCTGAAACAGTTGCAAGTAGATTCTGAATTTGAAGTTTAAATGTTAGGCAAATTAATAGCTAAAAACAAATAGTTACTTGGTAATGGAGGAGGCTTATTCTAGACTTTGGAGTCACAAAGACTATCTAATAGCACAAGGCCTTCAGATACATGGTTGGTTTTGTGAGAAGAGGAGTATGAACAGGGAATATGGCTCTCCATCAGCAGGGTTTGCTAACACTGCTCATGCAGTAAGGTGCTGAGCTTTCTTCCAAGGTGCACTGAGTCCCATTTCTGAATAATCTAGTCCAGCAGTTCCTTTCCCATGGAGCAGTTTTGCTGCTAGGACTTCTCACAGCCACAGGACTAGAGGCAGTGGTTGTGTTCTAAACAGGGTGCTTTCCTGGATCTTTCCCAAATACACTTGTGGAAGCCTGGTTTGACAGCACTGTGGGTGCTGGCACAGAGGCAAGATTGTACTTGAAGTGTGGGCAGGGCTAGAGAGATCCGCTGCCTCATTAATTAGGAGGGAAAATGTGAATAAAGACATCTCAGCAATCAGTGCGTAGGCTGATGCTTCCCATGCTTTGTTATCATACGCCTAGCTTCTTTCTAATTGCTTCTGGCCCTGAAGCTGATGTGGGAGGGCTGGCAGGCCTCTGGATGCCAGCCTTTCATTTCAGCTTTGGGACAAGAAGTGTCTGGTTTTAGCTTGTGCTCTTATATAGGGGAATTTAGCAGGGAGTGAGACAGTGGATGCTCTTGAAAAGATGAAAACATTGTCTTTAAACGGTCCAAAGTGGGAAGAGAGAGGGAGAATTCCCCTCCCTCCATTCTGTCAGTTTAATTGTGTGAAGAAGTCAACAGTTTGATACTTCTCAGGGAGATGATAGGGACTGACTCTAATTTCTGGATTTGGACCTTACCCAAAGCATTTTGAGATAGTGGAAAGAACCTGTGTTGAGAAACAGCCTATCACTTCTGTACTGTCATTTGAGTATCATGACTAAGTCACTGTGACCTTGAGAACTGAGAGAGCATGATGGTTTTCTCATCCTTCCGTGCTAGATTTCCTCCAAGAACATTCCCTCCCTCTCTTTCTCTTGCTCCCACAATTTCCTTAGTATCTGGAATGAAACATGTGATACTCCTTTGCCCACACCTCTTCCTCCTGTGTCTCATGCTTTGAGTTTTCTAATGATTGCCTCTTGCAAAAGCTTTCAGAAAGGTACTTTACACAGCGAGAATTGAAGTAACTGTGGCCTCTGACAGGCCATGGAAGTGGGATTTATCTGGGGCCCAGGAACATCGCTGCAATCAGGTCATTTAAGGCTAAGGTGGCCTATGTGCTTTTCATGGTGGAAGATCCCAGAAGGAGTCCTGGTGTCTCTTGTGCCTTGAGGTCAAGCTAAATGTCTGCCTTTGGCAGTTGCATTTTATTGCTGCTTCAGAAGATTGGTGCATCCCCTGGGCGTTGTGGTTGCTGTACAGGCTGCGTTATCGGTTTCTTTAATAACAGATAAGTTTATGCATTGCTTTCCGCAGTGTTTATCACTGAACAGCTAAACTGGCAGTTCACATCTCGATTCTCTGTGCATGGTTCCTATTTTCCACCCAGAAGTAAACTATGGAGTGCGTGAGGGAGACGTGGGGGTAGGAGATGAACTGAGGAAGGGAAGCTGACCTTGGTTTGTACAGAATGGCTGGATATGAACTTGTTTGTTTGCTTTTGGCCTGCTAACTGAAATAACTGTGTGCAAGTAGTTAGTTTCTCAGATATAAATCCCTGCAGTGTTCGAAGCAGCTAGGTGAGTATGTTGCTGTGAGGCAGCAAATGCAGCAGGGAGCTCTAATTGGCATGGGGTTTAATGGAATATTTTGCCCAGAAAACCTCTCCCTGCATTGTCTATTTCTATGAGCAAAGAATAACAAAGCCACAGAGGGCATGAAGAAACAGGAATGTTTTATCAGTGATAATTTACTTGTGCCTAAAATTGCCTTCCATGCTCAGCCAGTGGTTTTGGAATTATGTTGCTGATTCTGCTAATAGCTGTAACAAGAAAGGAAGGAATTAACTACACAGTACAGTTTTGCACATACAGGGCTTGGATCTGCTCTTTCAGTGAGGTAAATCAAAAATAGCAGTAGCAAAAATGATGGCCTAGTGATAGCATAAGAACGGAATCAAGCTCCTTCCATAGTCTTTGTTGTTAGGTTAGCTGTTATTTTGTCCGTATGTGTATACATAAAGAAAACAGAGCTCCTTTTTTGTGTATATATGTGCACATAGGCACACATCAGTGCACACTGATAAATATAGAGGCTTAGAAATCATTGTATGAAACACAGTTTTTCTGCAGTTCATTGTTACTGTTTTCCCATTATACATACGTAATCTTATGAGAAATGCCACTGCTGTTGCACATGGATATATTTTCACCACCATATGCATACATAAAACATTTCTACTAGAGTTCTGTGAAATTTAAGACTATAGTTAGATCTTGGTAAATAAGGATTGGGAATTACTCTTTTGTGAGTGTTGCCTGGGATTTGTTGAATAAAAGCAGGTTAGTCATTTCACTCCTTCTACCATGTAGTAACTCTCTAAACAAACACCCGCAGACCCAAATATTTGCAGCCTTACTTCCTTTCAAAGAGAAAGCTAAATAAATTATTCCTACCCTGCAGTGTGAAAGCTGGCAATTTCTGGTTGTGATGAACCAGAATGGGGAGGCAATTAACTTCCTTCTGGTACTTGAACAAAGGTGTTCCACTTTGTGGTTGTTTTTTTTTTTAGTGTAATAGCACCTGTGGCGACACTGCTACAAATTTGTTCACTATGTCTCAGGCCCCTTTCACCATCTAGCATTGGAAAGCATACTCAAATGTTGGGTTGTTGAGATCACCCAATTTTGCGTCGGTGCATGTTTTAGGGATATAGCAGTGTGTGTGGCTTTACAGAGTGGTATTTGAACGGCTCTTCTGTCCCACAAGAGCAATGTGGGGCAAATCTCTCAGGACAGCATTCATGGGAATGCGTTCATATTGCACAGAATGCCCTTGCGGTGGAAGCAGAGTCTGACTAATGTGCTTTCTTGGCCCATGGATGCCACTCCTGCTTCTCCCCAGCTCTAGCCAAATTCATATCAGGCAGGCCAAAACTAACAATAAACATTTCTCGCAGAGTTTATTTTAGTCTGAGTCAGATAATCTGCTGTGAGTTTGACTTCAGACTGCTTCCTTGCCATGAGGAAAAGCTGCATACTATTTTACTAGATTTTTGCCTGGTCTGTAGAATGCAAGGCTAGGAAAAAATGAAACTAAGTATGGAACCTGTAAGAATCCAAGCAGCTGGTCTTTAATAGCATCAAAGCCACCTGACTTAGACCTGAATTGGGTAGAAGACCCCTGGACACTCATATGAGTGTTTCCACTGTACTTGTGTCACCAAAAAAGGTGTGTAAGGTTCCGGGTTTTTAAGCCTGGGGGCACTGCTTGGTCCCATCTGGGAACTCTTTGGGAATAGTAGGGACCTCTTGAATCAAATAATGGGAGATCTTGTATATCCAAACATCAGTGGAGGCTAGAGGCCACTAGGACCAGTGGAGCATAGGGATGCAGTAAGCACAGCCTGAGTCAAGATGAGTTAGAAGAGTTGGGCAGTGAACAAAAAGGGCATTTTCATGTCTCATCCTGATCATTTTGCCTTTTGTGGGACCAAATGCTGAGAGAGCCCATCTGGAAGGTGTGTTCTGGGGAGATAAGGCAGTAGCCTTGCAAATTTTTTCAGCTTTGTTCTCATGCACGTATGCTCTTTGTCATAGGCAGAAGTAATTGTTGAGAGCGCTGGGGACTTTTTCAGGTTCTACTCTTCTTATCTTACAGCCTCTGGCCAAAGGAGCTTTTCTCCGGGGGACAGGATTAAATCTGGCAACAGGACGTTTCACAGCACCTGTGTCTGGCATCTACCAGTTTTCAGCCAATGTCCACATTGGTGAGTGTTGTCCACAGAAGCCTTTTCTGTACTGCTTGAGAGGTGCAGGGGGGAGTCCTGGGAAACTCTGGGTCTCTGGGTCCTGTTTGGTTTGAAGCATGTGCAATAGCAGTCCTTTGCAGTGGTACCACAACCAAAATCCCGTCCTTGGAGCTGGGTACTTTCACAGTCTGATAGCCACAGCAGGCTGCTCCATGCAAACCAAACAAGTCAACACTCCTCATGGAGGATGAGTTTAAGGAACATATATATTCACGTGCGGAAGTTATGGCTTCCATAAAAAACTTTAGAAGAAATGAACATGATTGATGATGTAGAACTGCATCAAAGCGGTTTTGACTATGTTTTGTCACCAGTGCATTTGTTCAAGGGCTTTAAACATTCAGGGATGAAGTATTTTATAATCCAACGCCAGAAGGGTGCTTTCCTAAAAAGTCATAAGGTTACTGGTGTCTCTGTTAAGCCAAACGTCAGCAACTGGTGGTCTGCTATGTTGCAAAAGTTCTTATATTTTTTCCACTGCTTTCCCCAGACCACAGTGAGTTGAAGAGTAAAGTCCAACTCCGAGCCAGAGATAATGTCCGGGTGTTGATCTGCATTGAATCTCTGTGCCACCGATACACGTGAGTTAGTGCAATGCTGTCATGGCAATTACTTTTCTGAGATGGGCCAGTGTTTCAACCAGCTGTGGAAACCAGGTTTACCAACAGTGAATTTTATACAATAATGGCTTGTAGAACTTCTCTGAAGAGAGTGATTCCATCTGGCCCTTAGGTTTTATGTGGGTTTTTTAATTCTGTTTTTTAACCTTTCAGTGCTAATTACTCTAAATAGATGAATATTGCATATGTTGAGAGAATTGTGAATGAAGTCGGCTGAAGCTGGATATAGCTAAAGGTGCTGAATGCTCAGCTATCATCATAAATGTACAGAGCGAGAGAAACACTTTAATTTTGTGCCAGAGGTTGTTAGCTCTATTTTTATAATTTCAGCTGCATACTGAATGGATCATAGCATCTCACTCATGTTGCCATGAAAGCGTTGGAGTGATGAGGAGAATGAATAGGTGGAAATTAGAGGTGAATGGGTCCTGAGGCAGAAAGCTGCAGGGCTTGCATACAGGTACATGATACCTTCTCACAGCCCTCAGCTGCCTTGTGGAGCTTGCTCAGATAACCATGCTGAATTTTCCTCTGCTGGGATCCATTAGCAAAACCTCTGCTAACGAAACACTTTTTGTTAGGTCATGGCAACCTTGGGTGCTGCTCCTTATGCAGTGGGTCATGGCATCAGCATACTGTTGGCTGCTCTTGTTTGCTTCTGTCATCCATTCAGCTGCGGCGTGTAGGTGCCCTGTGTCTCAGAAGGCCAGCTCAGGAGGAGTTTGGCAAGCTTTGCTTGGAGGAAGGGGCTGGGTAGCCCCTGGGCTGAATTGCACCCAGCAGAGGGCAATGCTGCTCGCAGAGAGTGACCACCGCCTCTGCTTGCGGCTGGGCCCTTGTCACGGGAGGAAAAATGCCTGTACAGGGCTGTGCAGATTTGCTCTGCTCTGCCTGCAGCTCTTCCAGCGCAGCTGTAGCAACACCCTTGCAATAGCACCGCTGAAATATATCCATAAAACGACTCCACAGGTGCAACTTAAAACCCACAAAACCATAAATTTGCTGCTGGACTGGCTGCTTCAGCCCTCGCTTTCCCTGCTCCATGAATGAGTCAGAGTGCTGCAAATAGGACTGACCTCTCCACAGGCATTTCAATTTAGATGCTTTATTGGTAGGTGAATTTGACGTGAAGCCTCATGTAATAAATAAAGCTTTCTTAGGTTTCATTGGCCTGTGGAAAAGACTTGATTGGTATCTGAGCACCCGTTAGTAACGAGGGTAAGAGGGAGCTGTGCGCCCACTGACCTGATGGGAAGTCAAGGAGCTTGCTGACTGGAGCAACTGGCACCTCCTCGGCCTTGCAGACTGTTTTATAACAGTCTTTTTTGATTGCAGCACTTAAAGTGAGGCAGTGACAGACTGGCTGCAGTCACAATGTCAGGAGAAGAAGCGGGGTGTAACTTCTTGCCCCTTGAAGGGACTCCTTATATTCTGGTAAGCTGCAGAACTCACAGGACATTTCAGGTCTGGCACTTGTGAGAATTCCTTTAGATTGTGCTAAGAGTGGACCTCAGCCTGATCTTGAAAACTGGGATGCGTGTTGACAATGAGTGATTTTGGGACAGCCCAGGCCTTTAATCACAGGGGTGGAACAGGTATGAGTAGGGCAGAGTGTTACTGTCCTTTTTACGAGTAGTTCTCACAAATTACCTGTGCACAGTGCAGATCCCGATTCCTGTCCTTTACTCTGCATGGCAAAGATCAGTCAGATTCAAGTAATCAGCTTTTTATTTATTTCAGCATTGGTGCTTTTTTTCTTTTCACCTACAACCATCTCCTCTCATCTTAGCAATTTCATCAAGAGCAGGACTCATGCCCCTCGCCCTTGGATTCCCCATGAAGAGAGACTGCAAGTTCCATAGAACCTTTTTCGACATGCTTTTGGGATGTGGAACGATATTCCCCCTTGGGATGTGGAAAAATATTGCCAGTTGGTTGGTTCAATAAAGATTTGAGTGAATGAGTGGGTGAGATTTATGAAGCCACCTAAGAGGACTTAAAAGTGAAATTGATCCTGCAGATCTTCAAGAGTGAAAAGCAGTTCTCCCATCCTGACCTCCGCTCTACGTTGTCTTCAGTTATAGAATCATACAGAAAATCTAAATTCCATTTAAACCATTTTGCAAAATAACTGAAAAATGACAGTGTTGAGTTTTTCTTCCTAATGATTCCACAAACTCCCAACTGATTTGATTAAGGCATTTGAGAGAGAACAAAGAGTTTTTCTTCAGGAAGGCTCACTTCTGTCTCCAAGGACAGTGTCTCTCTGCGTCTCTTTCCTTTGCAGTCCACTCAGTCAACGTTACAGTAATATTACTAAAGAATAGATGGCAGTTTCTGCTTTCAGCATAACTTTAGTCTTGCTTCCTTGTTCTGGTAAATGCAAGCACAAGAGTTATCTGAACAGGAAGCTTCCCTGGGGGCTGTGGAAACTACTGTGCCTTCCTCATTGCAGGTCTTCTTAGCAGAAAGCTGCTGGAAAACTGTTCTGGTTCTAGCTGGGATGTGTGAACAACTTCTTTGTCACATACAGCCCAGGAAGGTTTATTGGGATGTTTTGAGATTAACTTGCCATCTGAGGAATTTATAGCTGCATTCTCCAAAGAACAGTAACAGTAAAAACTTTTTTTTTTCCTTAGAACTGACCCAGATGTTAATCGTTTAGATAAAGCTCTCTGATGTCTGACTCGGAGTTTTCGTCAGTTGTCCAGGGTTGCAGTTTAGGATTGGTTTGTCCTGCATGGACAACAGTGAGTTGGACAGCAGTGGGAGTGAAGCAGCGTCAGCACTGGCTCTATGAGAGACCCCTCTCTCTCACGTGGTGGGTGAGAGTTTGACTGGTCTGTGGCATGGAAGGAAGATGGGTGGAGGGATGGGAACCTGTCTGGACAGACATTGTGCTGGCACAGGCTGAGCTGCTACCCGGGCTTGTGGAATTTCCTGGGGATGTCAGCGTACACAGTCATTCATTTGTGGGAGCTGAAAGAGCCCTGAGGGCTTTCGGCTGAGATAGATGGAAACTCGGAGGCAAGGAGACAGTTGGAGTAGAAGAGATTAATGGTGGGAAGTTCCCACCCGAGTTAAGGTTTTGGCAGGATATGACACACAGACTGAGCTCTTCAATCAAGGTGGTGCCAAGTGGCTTGCTCTCTCTGGGCCAAATTGCCCCTACCTTTTAAGCACATTATTTCCTTGCAAGGGGGCTGGAAACAGCACGTTTGCACTTGCTAGCTTTCGTCACCACCTCTTCATGGAAAAAAGGGAGGAAAGGGGTTGGTTTTCTTGGGAAAACAACTAGATCTGCTACCACTGGCTAGGCAGATTTCAGAAGAACCAGCCAGGCATGGAGCTCTGTGCTTTCATATTGCTTTGGAACTGAGCTTACATGGGTTGTTCTGATTGTTGATGTCTCAGGCACCTCCTTCCACCCTGAATCCTGTACAAAGGAGCTGAGTTAGAGTTCTGTAAACAGAGGGTGCCACAGAGAGCAGCCATCCTACATCTTGCTCCTGCAAGGAATGTGATGGCTATTAGAACATGGTATTAGAAAAGAACAGTGCTTGAGTGGTGATCTGGAGCTCTCCCTTGAATTTTAACTGAAGTACAATTTCTTTATTTTTTTGGCTTGTATGTGACCCCTGATGCTGTCCTCCCAAAACACCTTTCGGCTGCAGAATATGTTCTTTCTTGCATAGGCTGACTATGTATATTGTTAAGGTGAAATGGGTCTTTCACTCCTTGAAAATGAATGAACTGTTACTGGCAGGATGCATATAGCTAGCTCTTTGCAGAAGAGTGCTGCCTCCAGCTGAGTTTTGCATTCACAATCCTGTATGCTCTGTAGGTCTTCCGTTAGACACTACAGTGAGGACAAGGGTCTACTGTTCTCTTGTCAAGGCAGCCGATTACTGCTAGAATCAGGTACAGATGGGTGCTAGAACCGCCAGATCCTCTTTCTAGGGAGGTCATGAGACTATTGTCATTCCACATACAACTCTTGTGACTGCCTTAGGTGTTTAACCTGTTTATTTTTCTTTTGCTGCTGTTTAGGTCTCTGGAAGTCATTGCTGGTCTGGAAAGTAACAGCAAAATCTTCACTATCTACGTACACGGCTTACTGCAGCTGCAGGTAAGCCCATGCAGACTGGGAATCCCTAGTGTGCTTGGCAGGCTGCAGAGTTATTTACTGGCAAGGATGAATTCTCACCAGGAGGTGGGGAAGTTTTTATTAACCTTCTTTCTAAGGTTAATGAAGTTAAATACCTTACCTGGGGTGACTAGAGAGTGGCAGGAGGAGGAACCAAAGCTAGACTTGTGGTGCACGTTCTGATCTTAAGCCACAGAAGTAACCTTCCCTCTAAGAAATGATAGTGAACGCTCTTCCCTCTCAAATCTCCCCTTGCATTGTCAAGATGGCAATTGCATTTCCTGTTTCGTAGGAGGGAGTCTGAAGCACAGGTGGCCACTTGACTAGTCCCCCAAAAAGATGCTAGTGCAATAAGGATCTAATTAAGTAATAAACCTATAACACAGTTTCACTACAGAAAGTTTTTCCCACTGACTCAAAGCTGTACTGTTGCAGTAAAAGTGTTTGGTCGGATCCTATTCCCAGGAGCCACGGCAAAGGGCAGCAGGCTTCTGTGCTTAGTTGATGGTAGCGAAATGCTTTTTTTTCCTCCTTTTACACCAAGATGAAGTGTCAGATATTTTCCTTTCCCTCTTGTTCTCTCTGCAGGCTGGCCAGTACACCTCCATATTTGTGGACAACAGTGCTGGAGCTCCCATCACCATTCAGAATGGATCCGATTTCATGGGCATGTTAATGGGCGCGTAACATCATCTGCTGCAGTGTCGCAGGGAAGGATATGAATTACAGCCTTGCAGTGTATATTTGACTGAAGAAACCTTTACTTTGACTCTCGAAGACTGCTTCCTGTCACTGTTGGCATCTTTTTAAACAAGCAAAGAGCCTTTCCTTTCACAGATACTTGAGCTTGCTTTCAGAGGCTACTGCTTTTCAAGGTCCACACGAGTTCGCTCATCATAAAAAGTATACCTTTGTAATTCAGAAACAAACTCTGTAATATTTAATTTGTGCTTCACCAGATGCTCACTAAACAATACACTGAGATTTGGAATTTGTTACATTATAACTTTATTTCACAATAGCACTTGTAATCAGCATGTCTTTTGGGATTGATATTGTGGGGTGTTTGAGTTTGTAAATGAAGGATTGAGAGGGGAATTAAAATAGTGGCTATACTCTATGTGTTGTGGAGGAAGGAGACAAGGATTTGCCAGCAAAACTGCTTTTTTCGTACAATTGTAAATGGTATAGGCCCTCTCTCATGTTCAGAATTGCATATATTTGACGAGAAGCACGTTGAATTCTCAGACAATGCCTGCTTCAAAGATGGGAGTCCAAGGTCTGAACTCTTTAATTGTGGTTCTTTATATCTAAGTATTTCCTTGATCTTATTGATGAAGCTGTATACCTCGCTGCCTGTGCAGTTTTGTTTTTATGAAAAGGTAAGGCCAACGGCACCAGTTCTAGCATGAACTCCCTTACTTATGTTCTTATGTTTTAGTAAGATATACATGTGGTTTTGGACTGCATCACATAAACAGGGTCCTCTCAGGTGCCAGATAATAATTTGTAAATGTGTCAAATGCATTACGCTGGTTGTCAAAATCCTGGCAAAGACAGTGAGGATAGCAGCCTGGGATCAGGCGTGTCACCTATTTGGTGCTTGTTAACTGCGGTGAAATAATGAAAGAAAACACGAGGCAAGGCTTACTTCCGTCAGGTGGCCAGGGTCAGAGGGAGTCTATCTGAGCTCTGCTTGGAGGTTGAAAGTGCCATCAAAGACCGTCTAGTGAACATTTTCTGGATCTCTGCAAATGTAAGCATGTGATTGAGCCCCCAAAGCACCTTTTCTTATAGCTCCAGGCTATAAACTCATTTTAACAAAGTAAAAGGGTGTTGACGTTTCATGGGGTTAAGGTGTTACCGAAGGTGTGGTAACATCCTTGTGATTAAGAAAAACCCCACGCTCATTTAGTGTCGCTCTGTAGCTTTCCCTTTCAACAGACACCTGGCCCTGTTATTGATTCAGCTTAGCTGAGGCAAGGGTTGTGTAAGTGTGATACATCGATGGTAGCAAGGCCCCCAAAAAAGTCCGGATACTTGTTCTTGGATGTTTGCAGTGAATGGAAAATATTCCCTATAGAGTATTGCAATTTTGATCTTTGTGCAATGAAAACAAAGACTGCTGGGGACAGCAGAAGGCATGAAAAAAACATGTCACCCGTTGCTGGGTCTGTTGTTCAGGTGGATCAATATATGATGTTTCCCTGAGCTCCAGTAACACTGCTGTTGAGGTTGGTGGTACGCAAAGATGTCTTATTTCAAGAGCTGTGGAAAAATCTGCTGTAAAACCCACATGGCTAAAACTGTTTTTTTTTTTCATCTCCATTATAAATACTTTGAGACAGATCTCTAAGGGTAATAAATGGTATTTTTTCCTTTGTGAAGAACATATTAAAGTGATACCTATTGGAGGAGGAAGGAGAGGGTACAGGGAATAATTGAGTAGTGCTGCTACACAAGTGAACAGAGGTAAATTCCACTTTCTGGTCAATGGAATGTGGTTGTTCTAACTGCACCTGTGTGACTGTTTAAAATACAACAGCTACCAATGTTTATATATTCATTCTTGCTCCACAATACATGCCAGAAGTCCTATGGATTATTTTTTTTTCTAGTATGCTTTGGGGAGAATGTACTTTTAAGCATAAACGGGGTGCTCGGCTGGCAGGGGAGAGTCCACAGCTGTCGAAAGGCATAGCAAGGAGCACCAGCAGTCGTTTCTGGAGCTTCAGAAATCATGTAACACACGGGAATATCGCCAAACCCTGTCGATAAAGGTTTACACTGGGTTTTGATGGAGGAAGAGTAGTCAGGGCAAGTGGCCTGTATCCCAGCATGTATTACTATACTGTACTTCATACTGTGTGAATATTTGTAATAAATTGGGCTGTTTCATGCATGACTTACAGCAACATAATCAAAGTGTTGTGACCTTCAGCGTATGTTGTTATACCTATAGGTTTTTTGAACCAAGTCTCACTGTTCTTGGCAAGTCAGAGTTGAAATATTTATTTTGTTGTAGAACTAAAAATGTTTGTCAGACTTTGTTTTGGGTTTTGTGACTTTTTTTCCCCTCCTTTGTTTTTTCCCCTCCTGTGTTTTGCTCTTGTGATCTCCTTAGTAGGAGATGAATTGTTCTGCCTTTGTACCTGTTCTCCCGTATTTGTATACGGAGCACTGTCCTGACAGGCGTTTCCCCGGTGCGCTGTCTCCATGTACAGTCAGACGGTCCTGAGGAACACACAGCCCGAACAGGGAAGGCTTCAGCCTCCCTGGGTGGAGAGCATGATTTACCTGCGGGCGCTGTCAGAGAGAGAAGTAAACCTCTCTCTGGAAGCCACATGGCCTTTCTGCTCCAGGCAGCAGAGACAGCTCGTGTCCAGCTCGGGGAGCGCTGGGGAACAAAGCCAAATTAGCAGAGAAGACAGACATCGCATGTCTTGATCTGTCCCGAGTTCACTGTCACCACTGGAAAGCTCATGATGTTTTGATCAGCTCTTTTTATCTCCCTTAAGGAGCTTTCCTGTGCATCACTGAGGTCTATTAGCAAAAACACTCTCTTTTTTTTATTTTTTTATTTTTTTTTTAATTTTTTTAAAGAGTCTTTTAGCTCTGAGTGATGCTACCAGGCTGCAGTTGTATCCTGGGGCTCCAGCCAGCGTGAGATTGTCTGTCCAGCAGTAAACTGGGGCAGAATGGGTTGAAGGAGCCAAGACGCGAGCTGATACCGGTCCCGCCGTGTTGAGGTGCCAACGCACAAAACTCCTGACTAATATGGACAGGACGCTCCTGGCTGGGCCGGCGCTGAGACAAACACTCTGCGAGGCTTCCGCGCTGTTTGGAGAGAGGAGATTAATGGTGTGCGAAGCAAAGTTCCAGTGCTCCTCTGGAGTCATAAAATTTATAGTCCAAGAAAATTGGAGAACTCAGGAGGACGTGGTTCAGTATGAAGAAGTTGTTTATAACAAAATAAAACCCACGTGCTTGAGCCTATGATTTAATGGCCAAGTGTGTTAATCCCACCCAGTGGCAATGGCTGTTTGTGGCGTGCAAGGGGAGAGGTCTAAAAGAGGCGCAAATTAAATGGCTGGGGTTTTTTTCCATGGGTCGTTCCGGTGTGCTCAGTGCCCTGCCGGTACGAGCTGAGGGGGGAGGATAGGATGGGGGCACCTCGCTGCTGAATTCTTCCTAGCAGAATAGAAAACGCAGACGGTTGCTGTGATTTATTATTTTTTTTTTTTTCTTCACAATTTCTGAGAAGTTTAGGGTTTCGGGAAACTGGAGGTGAGGAAAAGTACATCTGTTCTTACTGGAACGGGTTTCTTTCTTGCCCTCATCTTTGAGTTCTTCACAGAAATGTTCGCCACAGAATCACCTTCAATAAGTTTCAAACACTAACAACTTGTACCTGCAGTCATAACTGTCCAGTTTTAGTTCAAGAACACTCTCTAAAAGCTTATTGTGACATCCCACACAGATCAGTTCATATTTACTAAAACTTGGCTGTCTCCCCCATGCCCTCGCTCTCTCGTCTTCCCCCCAGCCCCTTCCTCCGCAAAGGCCTCACACAACCGTTGCAGCAATCGACATCAAGCTTTTTGCTGGGTATATGGTTCAGATTCAGACAAAACTGCTGCAAATTGGCGTGGTTTTGTCGGTAATGCTCTGTGCAGGTGTCTCAAACGAGGGAGTTGTGTTCACTGTTGAGGGTTTTGAGATCGCTCATGTGGATTTTTCCTACCCGAGAGCTTCGTGCTTCTGAGATACTGATGCAGAATTTGATGCTCCAGTCCCATACGACTCTCTGGGCTCCGTGTACTCACGGTTGTATACTGCATTGCTCTGGTTGGTACCCTTCCCTCTTACACGGGTTGTGATGGAAACGGACTGCATTGCTGCTTAGCTTATGTTTCAGGAACAACAAACCAAACCATCCTAGGATAAGCTTTGACCACTAATTTCATTGTCTATAAGAGTGATTATCTTCACGCGTAATTCCTTACCCTAAACAGAGTCCAGCTAAAAGTCCCCATGCTCGGAAGGGCACGGAGCAGTGCTGGAGCAGCCCTCCAGCTGCGGAATCTGCAGCGAGTTCTTTCTGTTTAATTCACACGGGGCCTCGAAGTCGCGCTGGGACAGGCTGTGGTAGAGTCAGGAGCTGAGCAGAGCTCCCTCCGTAACGCCAGGGCTGTCCCGTTTGCGCCCTTGCTCTCTCTGCTGACTGCTTCAGACAAACAACAGCATCCTCCGGGCACTCCCTGAGTATTTTCCCTGGCGGGGAGCTGACAGGTTGTGGGGTTTTAAGTTCTATTCAAATTTCGCGTTTTGTAAATGATGTCGATGCCACACTCCAGACTGACTCCAGGGGTATTTACGTTGGATTAGCAGCAGATTGCCTGCCTTTCCTCACGCGGTAGAAGAGAGCCCGGCACATGTAAACTCCCCTTGAATGGCGGGCTATTAACTGTCAAGCAAAATGATTAGTTTGTCATATAAAAGTCTTGTTATAAATAGGCGCAGGTTATAAATCAGTCCCGAGGACAACGATGAAATCGGACAGAAAGAGAGACCCTTTCCAAACCTCTTCTCTGGGAGAAGCCTGCAAACAGAAGTGAGCAACAGAATGTTTCTTTAAATGCTTAGTCTTCAAGGAAAACTCAAGGGTAATTTGAAAACCATTCTGAATTGGTGACTGTAGAGTAAAATTAGCCCTATATAGGCACTAATACTATATGATATTTAAAAATTAATAGCATGTGTTTTGATATCGTAACTGCTGTGATGGAGAGAGCCCATAACAGCAGATCCCGAGGAGCTGAACCTGTTAAGGTTCCGTGGAAAGTTAGGGAGCCAGTGACCCTCTAAAACCAGAACTAAGCACCAAGAAGACCTCGAGTCTTTATTGCTTCGTGTCCTCGTATCTATGGAACGAAGGTGTCAAACTCTCATTGATTACAGAGCTGATCCTCACTCAGCGATTTTGCTCAGGGCTCCGGTTAGGCTGGGGTCAATGAAGACTAACGAGCTGTCACGCGAGGGATTCAGGTGTGCCGAATTCCCTGCGGGACAGCTAATTTCCTGCAGAGCTTCCAGGACTCGGTATTCCCCTGATAAAGAACCAGGGGAGAAGGGCTGGGCTGGCCATTTGTAACCATGGTGTTGATGAGCAGGTATTGGAGCCCTGTGGAGTGGAGAAGCTGCGTCTGCTGGTCAGTCATGTCATTCTACTGTTCATTTGATGTTTGGGGGGAAAATACTGTTTTTTTTGTTACTACCTAAGTGACCTCTATCTCCAGGCTTAGAAAGGGCACAGTGTTTTTATTTCCTCTATGGCAAGCAGTCCTGATTTAAAATAGCCTCTGGGCTCCTGGGTAGTCCTCTGAGAACAGACAGGGCAGGCTGTAAGAGTTGGAAATGTCTCCTTCCTTACGGCTCTTTGGAAAGCTTGAAATGTCCAGGAGAGCTGCGAGACTATGCCTTATCATCTCACATTCTTCACAGTGGAAATGTTTTAGTTCCCTTTATCCTGAAATACAAGATGGGAAAGATGGGCTGCCAGCTGGGGCAGGGATCTTCTGCCCTTGTTGCTGAAACTGTAGTATTCCAGAATAACTGACCGCGCTATTAACGTAACTTCAGTTCAGGTTGGGGCTGATTCTGTTGCATCTCACAGGGGCTTGGTGTGCAGGGACCAAACACGTGTCCTTCTATGATGTCTTACGCTGAAATTCCAAATCTGAAGTGCAGTGTTGAGGCACCTGAGCTGGGTTTGCCTCCAGCGTAGACTCAATGGAGAGGTGTCCACACACACAAGACCCTGGGCTTCTCCCTGGACTCCCTGGTGCTCATTGTCTGTGGGCAGGGTGTTCCCATGCTCTGTTTTAAGGTGACCTTAGGGGGTGACAGGGGT
Source organism: Himantopus leucocephalus (assembly GCA_003993805.1). Taxonomy (NCBI): domain Eukaryota; kingdom Metazoa; phylum Chordata; class Aves; order Charadriiformes; family Recurvirostridae; genus Himantopus; species Himantopus leucocephalus. Next base: position 3,214,900 of record RSEF01000021.1, on the reverse strand, counting down.
AAATGGTTTTGTACTGGAAGAGGGGAGATTTAAATGAGATATTAGGAAGAAATTCTTTTCTGTGAGGGTGGCGAGCCCCTGGCGCAGGTTGCCCCGAGAAGCTGTGGCTGCCCCATCCCTGGAGGTGTTCAAGGCCAGGTTGGACGGGGCTTGGAGCAACCTGGGCTGGTGGGAGGTGTCCCGGCCCAGGGCAGGGGGGTGGCACTGGATGAGCTTCAAGGTCCCTTCCAACCTAAACCATTCTAAGAGTCTATGGTATGCTTTTCAGAGCTTGTTTTCCTGAAGGGCCGATGGGAAGAGGTGTTAAGGACAGGCTGGCGTGGGGAGCTGGGTCTGTTCTGGGTCCATGGGGCGCAGAAAAACACAGTGGTCAGGACTCAGGGGAGGAAAGGAGCAAAGCTGCGGTCTGGCTGCTCCTGTTGGCTCTCCCTCGGGCACTCACAGCTTATTTATAAATCCCTGACAGCCTTTCCTAGTCTTTTTCTTTAGGCAAAACGTAGCTGAGATACACTGCTAAGACATGCAGAGCATCCCTCCAGGGGCTGACTGGCGCGCAGCTCCGGCCGGCGAGGACGGGCTCCGTCCTTCAGCCCCAGCTTGTGCTGAAGCTGGGCACAAAGTTCTTGGCAGTACCAGCCATGATCCTAATTAGCTGGGATGCTTGCGTGGACAGGAAACCCAGTTTCTGTAGATGGGAGAGTACTCTTTGGTGTAGCTCTAGTTGTGAGAGGGGGGAAAAAAATAATCAGAACCAAGTTAAAACAGCTGAAAACTGTCCTTAAAGCTCTCTCAGGTGTCTCCTTTGACAGGGTACTGAACGTCTGCTCCGTGTGTGTGTTACACTTGGAATCTAACAAAACTTTACAGGATGATGAAGTTGGATTGTTTGGTTTGTTTGTTTGTGTTTAAAGCAAAGTTCTCAAGGGCGGCTGCAACTATCAAGCCCTCTTTTTTTTTTTTCTTCCCGAGCAAAGGGTGCTGGGAGCTGCCAGTAATCTATAAAACAGGAATGACAGTCAGTCTGGGGGAAATGATCTCAAAGAGTATAAATATCTCCGACCAGGTTTTGGTTTTAAAGTCTTTTTTATGAAGTGATAGCGATTCTGGGGATGTTTTTACAAGAAGCTGGGCAGTGAGGAACCGGGCAGCTCCCACGGGTAGCCATGGCGTTGCCCATAGCGTTGAAGCCTGGGTGCAAGACAGCACGGTCTGAGACGGCGGCTGGTGTATCCCGAGGGGGGGACGCTTGTCTGGGGGAGCAAATATGTCTGGGAGCAAGAGAATGGAAAACCTGGGTTCTCTTTCCAGCACTCCCATTGACCTGCTGGTTGACCTCGGGCAAATTCCCTCCCTCTTTCTGTGTCCTACCCTGTTCGGCCGCTAGCCCTTCAGGGAAGGGTCTTCGGTGGGTTGCAGCAGCCGGTGTGTTAGGCTCACACCAGGCTAAGGAGTTCTACAGCGCTCTTAAGTTGACCTTAGGTATCATCTACTATCCCTGATGACCAACAAGAAGGTTGTCTTTGTGAAGAGCGCTAGCGCTTTACAGGCGTGAATAACTCCTGTTGACGCTGCCACAAGTTGTGAGAGCATTAATTTCCTCCTACTGCTGAGAAGAAGGGTTGGGGTACTAAATAAGTTCAGGGCTTCTGCATAAGGGTACTAGCACTGAAGGATCATATCTCTCTTCCACTCTGGGAAAGAGTCGTCAGCCTTCCTGAAACCTCCCGGTGAAAATTAAATGGAAATTGCTCTGGGAGTGTGGGGGGGAGTGTCTTCTCTGAAACCTCTCTGGGTAACCCACCGCCACCATCATGCTGCAGCCTTTGCACTGCCAGAGGTGTTCTGCAGTCGGAGGCGAGGAAATGCTGACCTCAGAAGATGATCTTTCCAGTTCCAACCACAGGCAGGAGCTACTGGAAATATCATCCCTTTGAAGGTTCCAGTCTCGCTATGCTCTTTTCTGTGGTTTGGATAAATCCCTGCAACTAGATCCTCACCTGGGGGAAACCGGTGCAATCGGGGGCTGTACAGGAGTTCTGGTTCCTACAGCAGCGGGTGCCCAGCTGGATCAAAACACGTGGTGATCACTTGTTGCGGGTTCCTAACTTTGTCACTACCTTTAACTGCAGAGAATCCGAAAGTGGAACGTCAGACTTCTACCTCTTTGATCTCGTTTTCTCTCTCTCATGTTGTCATGGTTAATGACAGACCCTTTTAAAAATGCTGCAGTGTCTGACTAACGCAATCCGAGGGGTGTGCAGAGCTCCTTATTTCCTCCTCTTGCAGACCTGCTAAGGGATTGGAGAAGAGTTTATTTTCCACTTCAGTTTGACAGAGCTTTTGAGTGCCTGGGGCAAGGAGGGGGTTAACATTCTCTGCTGTCTTAAATGTAACTTCTTTTTTTTATCAATTAATTGCATATCTTTCATGGTCAGAAAAAGAAACTAAAGTATGTGCGATATCCAAATTCTGCACATAAAAATCCCATTTTGTAATAATAAAATGTCTTGGGTTACTTGTCTGGAGGCTGTTCATCTGGCAATAACATACACGTAGCAGTTAGCAAGTGCCGCCGTGTCCCTGCACATCTTGTCACCGCAGTGATGACCTTGTGAGGCTGTACCCTGTCACACGTGTTCCGAGAGCCTTCTTCACACCACAGGTGACCAGGGGCTGTACAGGGTGCTCAGAAGCCATCCATTCGTGTGCCCCTGAGTCTCCGTACCAGGACAAACATCCCCTGTTCAAAAAAGATCTCGGCCATGAGGCCGTTGGCAGCAGCTGGAGGTGCTGGGTGGCAATGGGCAAGGCAGCAAAGCAGTCAGTCTGACTCCTGCAGAGCTGGTAGTTGTGGAATTGGTCTGTACTTATCTATTTACTCTTTCCTTTAAAGAAAAATGCCAGGGAAAGAGGGACAGAATGTCAGACAGCGGTGCTAGACATCTCGGTACCGCATCTCCAGCCCTTGCCCCTTGCCTTGCTAGGGCTCAATGGGTTACATTCTTCTCGCCTTCCCCCTGTTTCAAACAAAGAGGAGCTGGAGCCTTAGGATATATTAGAGGGCGATAGGGATCTTCACCGCTAATACCATTCTGGGCTATACCCGAGGAAGCCATTAGCTTAAAACTCCCAATGAACGGGGTCTGATAACGGGGGAGGCAGAAGGTGGATGGGGGGGAGAGGAAGACCATTTTTGGCCGTTTGAGGTAACGCTCCCCACCAGCGCCCACAGCCGCTCTCTCAGGGCTGAACGAGAAGGGAAGGAGATGGAGAGCTTTCCGCAGGCTCGGCAGGTACGTGGGAACTGTCTACGCAGCCTGGGGGGGGGTATGAGAGGACTGAACAGTCAGGTATAGGTGCACACACACGCCCACTAGGTCCTCTCTTGGAACTACGGCTACCTGTCCAGAGAACCCGGTCCTCCTCCTGTGCTCTCCCCTGCCTCTTTTTCTAAGCCGTCATCACAGAATCACAGCGTGGTGGGGGCTGGAAAGGACCTCCGGAGATTGTCCAGTCCACCCCCTGCCAGAGCGGGGTCACCCACAGCAGGTTGGGCAGGAACGCGTCCAGGCGGGTTTGGAGACTCCACCGCCTCTCCAGGCAGCCTGTGCCAGGGCTCTGCCACCCCCAAAGGAAAGAAGTTTTTCCCCATGTTCAGACGGAATTTCCCGTGTTCCAGTTTGTGCCCGGTGCCCCTCGTCCTGTCGCCGGGCACCACTGAGCAGAGTCTGTCCCCATCCTCGGGACAGCCGCCCCGCAGATATTGATCAGCATTGATGAGATCCCCTCTTGGTCACTAATGATGTTACAGCTATCTAAATGTCTGTGTTTTAATGTTAGCTCTCATTGCTTCGAGTAAAACCAGTAAGAATTCCTGTTTAAGGCCTGATGAACTCCAGCCATGTGCAAACAAGGTGCCGCCCAAAGTCAACCCCCTCTCTGCGCACCACCAGCACTTCGAAACAGCGCACGGGGTGTTCATGGAGGAGGTCTCTGGCACACCAGGGACGCCTGGGGATCTGCCGCCTTTCCTTGCCCAGCTCTGCCGCTGCACAGCGACACTCGGCCGCTACACGCGGAGCAGCAGGAGCTGGGCCGGCGATCTGGGAACCACCGTCGTGCCCATCTCCGGAAGGGGCAGTTCCAAAGTAGCTCTGTCTCCACTGGGCCACTGAGACCAACGTCCTCCTTCCAGCTGGCCCAGCTAACCTCCAGGATCGCTCTGGCTTCCCCCTCTCCTCGCGTGCCCGGTGGAGTCACGCAGGCATTTGGGGCCATAAGGAATGTGCTGTTTTGACTCTGAAAACTCAGCGGGAGCGCTCGCGAAAGGCACAGCGTAGTTGTATCGGGACCAAAAAAAGGAGGTGTGGGGGGAATGGAAAATATTACCCTTTCCAGCTGCAGCCAGGTTCCCGCTTCCCGTGTCCTCGTCCTGCCAGCAGCCCTGCCCGGGGACCGCTGCCGCAGCTTAACGACCCTAACGAAACAGCAGAGTGTGGCGTGGAGCATGCGCTGCCGCCACTGAGCCTCCCTTGGTTCGCCTCACAGGCTCGACGCTGCCGACGAGTCACTGGTTCCCCACTTGCTTAAGTGGCCAAAAGGAGCCGTTGTGTCCTGTCCCTCCTGTTGGGAGCCCCTGAGTGGAAGGGACTCCACGCCAGCCTTGCTCTCGGCATCACTCGTGGAGGCACGGAGAGCTGCTTCTGCCCTGGCGTAGCTGAAACCCCAGCATGAAAATAGCTATGGCCTTGGCAGAGCTATGCTCGAACGGCTTTTTTTGGGTCTATGGCTTTGTTCCACGCCGTGTGGGCTCCAGTTTTGACTGGAGGTTTCGGTAACTGCCTCCCCTGCTTCCCTGCCTAAAAACTCAGTCTCGTCCAATTAACAATGGTGGGAGGTAGGATGCCTGAGGTCAGCTCTGCTCGTTTGATGATTTCAGGTGGACCGTTTAACTTCTTTCTAGATGGCTGGTTGCTCTCGCTTGTTTTGTTTTGTCACGGAGTCTGGGGTGGCAATAAGGAGTTGGGGAGTTTGAGAACAACTTATTTTACTGGGGCAAGGCGCTCCCTGGTAGGAGGGAAGGAAAGGCTGCCGTTTGGCCAAAGGCACCGCCTCTGTAAATCTGTTTGTGAAAGATGCTAGCTCTGGTAGCCCGAAAGGCTGCTGGGGTCACAAAGTTGGGGGTAAGGACGTATGAGCGAGCCTGGCTGACTCTGGGAGAGTGCCGGAGACATGGATGGGGGCAACGGGGAACTTGCCTCTCGTCGTTAGTATCTAAATTATTGGCGACCCAGGAAGGTTTGGGATTGCTCAGAGAAAACGTGTAAAGTGATCCCTTCTGCCCGATCTCTTTTGATGAGGCTTTGCCAGAGGAGGCTGGGGGTAGGGAAACAAAGCAAACTTCCAAATCTGATCTTACACTTCCAAGCCTGACTTTACTCTCTGCTGTACTTTCCTTTTTTTTTTTCCCCTTTTTTTTTTTTTTGGGGGGGGGTGAGGATGTCTGCTGGTTTCCTGCAAACATATCCCTCCTAGAAAGAACCAGCCTAAATCTCTCCCATTGGCTATTTGTGTTGGATTGTCTCACATGGCAAGCAGTCTGCTGTGATTAGATATGACAACAAGGGATCTGCGGAGAGAGGAGCGTAGGGAAAGATGATAATGAACTGCAAGGAAAGCTCATTTTGGAGACATAACCCCAGAGGAGGCTGTGCCCACCTGTTTGTTTACAAATAAAATGAGAAGAGAACACCAGGGTTTTGAAGAGGAAAATAATATTTATTTTCCCTGTTCTAGGCAGCATTGGGGATAGGCACAGAGAGGAAAATGGGAGCCTGTTGCCAAAGCACCGGTGCAACTGGGGCAGGAACGGACTGGGAGGTGTGCGGGCAGGGAACGGGAAGGCTTTGCTGCGGCATATGATGAGTGATCGTACCCGCGACCAACCGTGTCTGCTGAGCTGCCTGCCCGAGTTATGTGCCGTAAGTGCTTGGCCACGAGGCTTCTGTTGAACCTGGCTAGCTAAGCACAAGGAGGATTTGCTGCTCCTCCAGTACAGTCAGTCCCCGCAGCCGTCTGGGGCTGTAGGAGTCGCGTTAGGGAGCATGAGCGTAACAGAATCTCCCCTTCAGCCCTGCGGTTACAGCGCTGCGGCACAGGGCGGTTCTTCTGCCATGTTTGTTCATTCTTCGGGGTTGGTGAACTGCTACACATGACTGCCAATTGTTCTTTAGGCGGTTTCTGACTAGAAGAAAGGAGCGTGCAATTCTGAATCTCCTGGTGTGATGCAGGAGTAGCGATAGCTTCCCCTTGCGTTGTATTTTTCATTGTGATGTTTTAGCATCTCTTCCATGTGTGTCTGTTTCGTTGCTATTAATAGTTAAGCGCAGTTGTCAGAAACATATACTAAACCAACCTCCTTCTCGCCTTCCTTTCGGATGCCTTAACGAGGCATTTAGGAAATTAGGCTGTCCAGGAGGATCTGCCAAAGGAAGGAATAGCACCTCCTGGAAATGCTTGTCCCACCCAAGGCTCTACACTCCTGCACACACCTAGGTCACGACGTATTGTCTGCACCAAAAAACTCTCGTCTTTAGTGCTTTTTTACCTCCAGGTGTCTGTCTCAGTGGGACTAGGTAGCACAACGTGCAGAAAGCTGGGCAGTGGCACTGGGGCCATGGGGTTCTCCAAAGCCTTCCCACGGTTCACATGGGCATGTACACGGACACGCAGCCAGGAGGCCTTAGTGATTAGTGTTAATCATAAACCCTCATTAGCAACCAAGACTTGAAACGTTCCTGCCCAGAAAACAAAATGACAAGAGAAACGGTGAAAATGAAACTCTGCCCCAAGCTACATTTATACCCAACTGGGAAAAGACTTGGAAATCTTCCGAATCTCCTTACCAGGGTTTTCTCCTTGCCAGCGGAAGGTGCCTTACACAAACCTATAACAAAGATGGAATAATAGTCAATGAAAGGAGAACTGCTTACTCACTGACAGGTTTGCAAATTTATATTTCATTCTTTAGCTGGCACAAAAGGCCCTCCATTCCTGCAAATAATTAGCTGCCTGGCACTCCTCAGGGGCTTCAATTACGCACCTGCATAAGTATTTGCCAAATCAGCACCTCAGAAGAGAATCAATAAAGACTACATAAAACATGTTTCTTTAAATAATCAGTTCAGTGGTATTTTGCTGGTGCCTTAGTCATAAAGGTGAAGCCTTTCTACTCTAATGAGCATTACCTTCATTTCAGCCGAGCCTTACAGCCTGAGCATATTTGCTTTGGGTAGAAACTGCAGAGGCCAAGGGGGAGCTTTTGAAAAATTCAAGTTCATATAATTCTGGCTGCTTTTGGCTTTCACGGATTCCAGTAAAAACAGAAGTCTGTTTTCTTAAGCACCTTTTTTTTTTTTTTTTTAAAAAAAGCTTGTGCTACTCCCAAAGAGCATAACTGGTTAATATTTTGATGTTATGGGCTGTCTGGAACTTCTCTGAAGCTATACAAGTAAGACCTGCTCTTCATTCAGGAGAAATGTAAGAAGCTACAAAGCTCCTTTAGAGAATCAAGTCACTGAAACTGTAGGAGCCATCAGATCTCAGGGCCTGTGTAAGACATGTCAGGGCTGAGCTGTGTCCCCGCGGTTCAGGTGCAGGAGGATGGGGCTGGCGGTTGGGGAGGAGAGGAAGCAAAGGAGCACAGATGGTCAGAAGGACCACAGAGGCAGAAAGGAGGCAACAAGAATATATCAGACACAGACGGTTAAGTTAGAGAAGAACCAAGTATGAGTATTTGGGCAGAATGTGAGCTGAGAAGCAGAAGGAAACTGTCAGCAAAGAACCTGTGTGCTCCTGGTGACGTCTGCTCGCGCGTAGGAACGCTGCAGAAGGCAGCCAGAGTGAACAGGCAGAACTGGAAAACCAAAGTCCTGATTTGCTGAACACGTGCATAAGTGTTTGCCAGGACTGAATGAGCAGCCTAAACAACAAGAAATATGTTTATTGTTAAAATAATTCTTGTGTTAATACAGAGTTATGTTAGGATGATGTGTGCACGAAACAAGGGGGCGAAAGACAAAACAAGTGGGCGAAGGAATAACTTGTGCTATAATATGCATCAGTAATGTATGTTATTTTAGACTACTACGTCAATATTATGTTATACGAAAACATCCTAATGCTGGGTTATTAATTTATGCTTTGTATTGGGAATGGAGCTGGTGGGGCACCAAGCTGGTAGCTATCAGTAGAAGAAAAGAATGGAGTTTGGATGCTCAAGCCACAGAAGTTGTCTGCGACTGTGAAGCTGAAAAATCAAGACAAAAGCCCGGCTGTATCCACAACGCTGTTGGTTACCCTCGGACAGGGCGGAGCAAGCTGTTGAAGCCCTTGTGGTGCAAGGGGTGTCTCAAACCCGCTTTGTAACGGTACAAGCAATAACTTATACTATAATGTGAGGGAGATTCAAGACCAGAAAACGCATATTACCCAACTCTGTATTTTCTATGGGCTGCCAACAGAGTCGGTTTGGTAACAACAAGCCTGCGAGTATTGTTTGATGCTTCTTCGTCTCCAGCGTAGGATATCTAGGGCTGTGAATCTGCCGAATTCCCTGCTGAGAATCCTGGCTGCTGCAGGGAAGAGCGTGCAGCGCAGGAGGGAGGGAAGGAGGGATCGCATGGGCTGTGTGTCAGGAGGGTGGAAAAAAAGGAGTCTCTTTTCCAAACCAACATCGTTGCGGAAAAAAAGCAAATCACAGTGTCTGCAAAGAAGCCCTTGAGGACAAAGATGGGAACAGGGTTGGGCAATGCAACAAATAGACCATTTTTCATCACAATCTCATAATTGCTGTCTTGTTCCCAGTCTGCTCTTATGATAGACTTTGCAATACCCACTGGGGACTCTTCTAGGACACAGCACTGTGAGCCAGAACCTCATTTTAGCATTATACCAGGGAAACTATGCGAGGCAAACTGGAGCCGCGGAGTCAAGTTTGGATCCNTTTTTTTTTTTTTTTTTAATTTTTTTTTTTCTTTTGGCTCCAGAAGCCCAGAGCAAGGAATGTAAATTGGCTTTGCAGAAGTATGTCAATTTTGGTGCCAAAGTTTCATTTGATATCATCTCTGTCTGGCACCTACACAGCAGGTGCTTCCCGAGATGACCTGAGGCACATAGGCGCAACGCAAACCTTGGGCTGAGCTCCGCGAGCCACACGGCTCGCGTGTCTTGCCCGACATTACGTGCCACGGCCTCCCTGTGGTCCTGCAGACCGTCTGCACCGAGTTGGGAAGGTATGAAAGGGACTCAGCTCAGCTAAAGCCAGCCTGCTTTTGCGGATGTTTTTCTGATCTGGAAGTGTTTGAATCCCCTAGGATCTAATCACTGAGTGCCCCAAAAGCTCCCCAGAATTTTCAAGGTGAAAAAGGACTTTCGATGAGGTTCCCAACCGAAGGAGCGTGTTCCTACCCTGTCTGTAATTGTCAACGTTTGAGAGAGTAGATTAAATTGTTTTCATGATGGGACAAGGATCCTCCATTTCTCGCGCACTTCCAGGCTCGCATTTAATCGCAAACTCCCATGGAAAGATTGCAAAAAATTCCTTGCTGGAAGATACGATTAAACAATAGTCTTCTGGTAATGCAACGGGCAGATCACTAACCTGATCCCAACCTCTCTGAGCTAATCCGTGCTGACAGGTGATTGTTTCAATTAATTCAAGGTGACAGTAACTGACAGCCTTTTATGCGAGAGGCTGATCTGTCCGTACAGGAGATGTCCTCTAACGTACCTTTGCAAATAAAGCAGTAAGAAGGTAATTTAAACAAGAGAGCAAAAGATAGCTTGTGTAAGGCAACTTCTTCCACCCTCAAAGGGAAGCCGGCTGCACAGTTTTCTCCTCTCATCCATCCCCAAATCTCCTGGATTATCTCACCTTTGTGGCTGCTCCAGCCTGTTCTTGTTCCAGGTTAACAAATCCCAGTGAGCAACAGAACTGACTTCAGTTTGATTTCTCTCTGTATAAATATATATTAAAAAAATATAGCAGAGGCAGTTATATTTCCTGCTGTTACCCACCCCTCGCTACCTAAATCCTGCACGAATACTGGCGGCTGAATTTAACCTGGGAGATGTGGTGCTTTCCTGACCGAAGCCGGGTGAAGTAACCGTTCTCATTCGGTGTTTCGGAGTGATGGGCCACTGTGTCAAGGGAAAGCTGCCGTGTTTCCACCTGAAATCATCTTTCCCGCCCCAGTTAAAGTGGAAATTCCACCCCGCTTCCCTCCCGCGGGTGTCTCTGAACTCATGGGAAATCAGGATTACCCATCTCCTACTTACAGGTAAAATGTGCTCACGTTCGGTGCCTCGGAATCGCAATGTGAGACGTGATGGAAAGGAATGGTGATATAATATTGAAAGAATGTTTCTTTTAGCTAGAAGCAATTTTTGCAGTGCTTTGTTTTGTTTTAACCAGACACAGCCCCGAGTGAAACCTTTTCATGTGACGCGAAGCGGTGTGGAGAATTAGTCATTTATACGAAAAAAGCAGGATGTAGCTCGGCAGAAAGGCGTGAGGATGGGGCGGCTAAAGCTGCGGGATTTGCAAGGAGACAGGTGAATTGTTGCACTGTAATAACATTTGGCTGGAGGAATTTTCAGGGAAGCAGAGTGTCGCCCTACGTGGAGTGCCACGCTGCTGGTAGGAAGCACCAAGCCTCACTCCAAATGTCTTAATTACCGTGTGCTAGATGAAAGTGCGTTTAGCTGCGCTAAGCGGAAGACTGTTTATAGAGGAGGTGCAAAGGAGGTGCAAAAAGAGATGGAGGAGTTCAGAGAGAGGAGCCAGAACTATGCGTGGAGACCGAGGGGCCTGTGTTTAACCCGTGAGATTGCCGGGGGGGGCAGGGAGAGGGCTGGGGAAGAAGAGGCTATTTGTTGCCTTAGCTCCTGTGCCTTTCTCCTTGGGTCCCACAGCTTTTGCCTCCAGCGCGTCGCTCTTTTTTTCAGGGCGCATCCCGCGACGTGTCCCTGGCTTCTCCTCCCGCGCAGCCAGACAAATTGGACCTCGTTAAGCATCCTCCCACAGTTGCCCAGGCGCCAGGGCTGACAGTGTTGTGATGGCTAAAGAGCCTGCTGACAAGGCATCTGCCCGCCGCTGAGTGACGGCGCTGGCCTCCTGCCCGCCGCGCCAGGAGCAGCGCCGAGGGCGGCTGCGGGAGGCAGGACAGGCTGGTGCAGAAGAGACCGTCTCGAACGTTTTGCTAAACGACGCGCCTGCTAAATGAATAGTCGCTGGCTCAGAACTCGCGCCGGGAGAACCGCTGCGTTCCTCTCCTCGTTCTGGGAAGAGGGAAAGTCCTCTTGAGTCTGGGCGGGGGAAGGGGGATGGAGGAGAGGTGGTGATGAGGAGTCTCGGGAAGCGTCATGACGCTGTGTCTTTGCTCTGTGCGCCCACGGCCACCGTGCCGCTCTGTGTTACTCCTGGTTGCCAAAACAGGAATGCAGCATAGAAGTACCACAGAGAAACCTCCGGGATGCTGCTCCGCACCTCTTTGGCATTGCCAGAGGGCAATGATTTAGCTTTGTGAGACTTCTGGGAGTTTAATAGCAGGATCATTCCAGTGAGACCGAGTATAATAATTAGCCTGTTGATTCTGTGGGGCGTGCTGTGGCCTGACCGTTTGCTTTCCTGCGATGAGTGACCAATTGATTATGATCAGTGCTGACAGCCGTAGCGAGTTAACAACCCGTGGGGACGTTGGGTTTAGCCCTTGCTTTGCAGTAGGCAATGTCCGCTCCCCCTGCCATTTATTTTGCCCTTTTTTGTAAATGCTAGGCAATTCTCACCAAAAAAAAAAAAAAAGGAGCGTGGGCTATTTTCCTGGCAGACCAAAACTCTCCTTTTCATCATAGAGACTGAGCCTGAGTGGCAAAGTGGTACGCTTTGCTCTGCACCTATACTTATATATTGTTGCACCTGTACTTATATATATGTGTTATACCTGTACTGACAGGGGAGAAGGACGTCAGGGGCTCGGAGGGCTGTAGCTGCTCGTACAGGCTGTCCTTACCCTGCTTGTGAATCAGACAACAGCGATAGTGGGCCACGGATAAGTGTCTATGGGGTATAAGGAACGTAGTTTCCTGGTCTAATACACGTGAGGCATCACAGCCACCCCAAAAAAAACCCCAAAAAACCCCAACCAAGTTTCATTCATTGGTTTTAAAGGTGCTGTGGAGCACCTATGGTGTGTCAGAGTAAGGTCCTGCTTATATTTCTCAGCTAAGCAGATTCTGATTCTGAACTGAGAAGGAAGTTTTCTAAGGGCAAAGTCTAAGGACACAGAAATTCCGCTGCTCCGGTGCGGAATGGGTGCGATGGGACTCAATTTTCCTCTGCGATGGGCAGCAGCTGATTCAATAACCCTGCGATGGGCTTTGATACTGCAGCAGTGGAGAAAAGTGACAGAACTGGAGCCTTGCAGCAGAAGTCAGTTCAACCAATTATAAGAAAAATGTACGTTTTTGGATGGTAGTCCATAATTGGAGGTTCCCAAATTACTCCAAAAGCTGTGCATTGGTCAGTCAGGGACATTTGTCAGACCTTTTTGCCAAGTTCAGAGAATCAAGGAACAGAGCTGCATGCGGGGGCCATCACAAGCACAGGAACAGATATTACTATTCCTCTTTGTAAGTTCTCTTTTTCTCCACGTGTGTGTTGATTTTCTTACTGTGTGTGTTGATTTTCTTACTGTCACCAGCTTGTGCTCTTTTCTCACTTTGATCTTCAGATCAAAGAGCAGAAGGGGACGGGGAGGGGGGAACAGGCAAAGGTGGGGGGCAAGTTGGTCACAGAATATTGGATTTCCCAACAAATGACCCAGAAAAAAAAAAAAGAGAAAGGAAAAGTGAAAAGGGAAAACAGAAGCAGAGGGGAAAGAGTCAAGATGTTCTAGAGGATGCTGATGCTTATTGCCCTGACGTGGTGTGTCTGTGCTCAGATCGGACCCCAAGAACTACCACAATGACCGAGCTGATGCTGGTTCCAGTCCCACAGAGACTCCTGGCCCCGTCTGCTCAATCTAGAGCCGCAGCAGGGATGCGAGGTGTCAGACTGTCCCCACGCAGGACTGCTGTCACTCACGTGGCAGGCAGCACCCGTGTCCAAATGAGACTTGAGTTTCTCGTGGAAACTTGAGGCAAGATCTGTGTCTCAGCTTGGAAGCAGACTTGACGGAAGTGTCAGCTAGTTTATAGCCAGTGATGGCACACCATAACTGGGAGATATGCAAGAAGTGGTGGGAAAGGCAGCTTTCTGAGACTCCAAAGGAGGATGGGTGTCCAGTTCCTTCAGACGGAGTAATTCCCACTTCGGTTTTCCTACTGGATAAACAGTGTCTGGAGAACTCAGGAGCTTCACAGCGGTACAGGACAGCCCGCTGGCTGCTGTCGCTCTGGAGCTCCCATCCCACCTCGGCCACCTGGAGTGGCTGTGCCCCTTCTGTGCCTTTGGCCTGACGGTCGGGCGAGGAGAGGATGAGGGACGGTGTTGCAGGGGGGCACGTTGGGCTTGAACGGGTAAGGCTTCTTCTAAGAAATTAAACCTCGGAAAGAGTTAGAAAGAGTCAGCTCTGTCAGTCCCAAAGGTCTCGTTATCTTTCAGCATTTTGGCGGGTTCTGCGATCTGTCCCCCAGGGATACCCGGTACTGAGAGCACTAATCGCGTGTGAAACACCATTCCGGCTCAAACGGGAGATGGCTGAAACCTCACAAGGGGAGTTGTCTTTCTGGAGTTCCCAGTTTGGCTTTGACTGGGAGAGATTTAGTGAAGCATCTTCACCAATGTCTTTCTGGACAAGTGACGTGTTTGTCTTTCTGACAGGGGCTCTGAGCGCAGTAGTCCTTTCACATCCTTGTCCTGGTACTTTCAGATATGTTTACGAGTGTGTATACAAATGCACGTGGCTCTTGAGGAACTTAGAGTTGATTCTTTCCACCTCCAGCCTGAAGGCATGGCTTTCTGGTGACGGTCCATCGAATGAAAGCAAAGCATGTGAGCTGGGTAGCTGTGAAACGGAGGGGTTTTAGAAATATCGTTCATTTTCCCATTTTCTCTGTTAAAGACAGTGCCTTTCCAACCCTGACCGTGGGCACAGAGCCAGGATGTATCATGAGTTAAAATAATAAAACCAATTTTCGCTGGGAGAGTTGGTTCCCTTCAAGTTCTGTAAATCCCTCCCTCTCTTCTCTTGTAAATAGCTTTAATACACCGCAGGCGCCAAATCACTTGACCTAGGTTAGCCTGTGAACCGGGATGCTTTCTGCTCGGCTGCGTAGGACGGAGCCTGGATTTTTCCTCCCATTCTCTGGCTGTCAATCCAGGTAATAGTCAAAGGCCTTATCTGAAACGCGTTAGACTTCCAGCGAATCGTCTGGGCTCCGGGCCCTGGGTGCTGAAGGCACTCGTGCGTGTAATGTGTAGAAGAGGCGAGACGGTAGCTTTTAACACCCCTTGCCTCATCTATTTTCTTGGCTCAGGTTCAGCAAGTCTCCACAGTCTGCCAGCAAGAAACATATCCCTTTTGGTTCAAATATGTAGGCAGCGGTAACTGATCGGCTGCGAGATGCTTCTTTGAGGGCTGTGAACACTCAGCACCCAGTTTGGAGGCTATTTTACCTAATATAGGAAAGTTATTTCATAGACGTAGATGGCTTCCACAGAGGTGACAGAAGCAGGGGGAAAGGAGAGAGGATGTGGCCTGGGCAGTTCGAAGCGGCAGTGCTGGGAAGAGTCTGAGAGTGAGGATTTTGAGAGGTGCTGGGGGTCTGAGGCAGTCTAATCTAGAAATATGCTCAACTGAAGAGTGGATATAAGGCTTCATTCAAACTTGTATAAGGCCAGGAATCAGACCAAACTTCCCTACGGCGATGGCCAACCCACAGCTCAACCCATTCTCTGGTAGAGAGAGAATTCACATTCTCTTGAGCTAACAGCTTTGAGGGTTTCCATCCTCTCCCCTTGTACCTTGGTCCAAAACCCTTTTAGCTGATGAATATGGACAGTAAATATTTAAGCACTTTCCCCCGGCAGGTGTCAGAGGACGATGGTTACAACATTTTTGCTAATTGACATGACCCTTCTTGTGTACAGTTAGGGGGGAAACACTTTTCCCTAGTCCCAATAGCTTTTATTTATGTAAACGTTCAAAGGTCAATTTTGCTTAAAAAAAATGTGTTGAACATCTTTGGAGCTATCTAAATTTTTTTAATTAAAAAAAAATGGTGGAAAACATTAACAATCTAGTAGCTTTGATATTAATGTCTATTAGCATCCATTTCACTTTTACCATGCAAACTCTTTCTTGTTGGCTTGTTGATTTGTGATATGGAAAACCAGTAGTGAATCTGCATGTTTAAATGCTAAATGAGTCTGGGGAAAGAGGTAATAACATCCAGTCGATGTTATTTACCTGACTGATAAATCACAAGGAGGCAAGGCAGAGCGAGTGTCCTCAGTTATCTGTAGATGGCACCCAGTGAACTGGTAAGTTAGCAATTTTCATGACTACCTGCAGTACCATATTTGTGCTTCCCAAGTGGAAGAGATGACCAAAATATCTCCTATGCTCAGCCTGATGCTGCTAAACCTTAAAGCACTTCCGTGCCTGTTTCAGGCAGTTCACTTCACTGCCGTTCTTGTAGTCTACATGATCTTGGTCCATGGCGATTCACATACAGTTGTCAGTGAGGATGGGATGAGTGGCGAGGGGAAAAAAGACAGATCATCCACCATCTGTGTACTTATGAGCATTGCAAAAGTGTTCCCCATCAGCTCTGAAAAATATGAGTCACTCTAAAATAAAGTGGCCATCATAAAGATTATCTGGGTAGCACGTGAACAAACAAGGAGCGCTCTTCGGGTCAGGCCCAATCAAGAGATCACAAACAGCAGCAGAGCGTGTTCCATATTGTGTTCTCTTCCAGCAAGAGGATGATTCCCAATTCATGGCCTATTGCTTCCTTAACCTTTCTGATGATGAGAGGCAAATCCAGTTGTGAGGGTGGTCTTTTTGGCCCGGTGTGGAAACTAGTTAATTGAGGGACTGCTCGGAGTACCATCTTCATACAACCACTAAACACACACATCAGGGAATTCAAGAACCTCCCGCTTCTCTGTGTAAGAAGGAACAGACATTTTCTAATTCTATTGATGACTCTGAGGCAAAGTCTGTCATTTTGTAGATATTTGCACAATGTCTAGCAAAATAGGCTGACTACAATGCAAATAATGCTGTTATTAGTGGGTCAGCCTCGATGACTGGGAAGCCATGATTCACAGATGCGTAACAATTGTAGTTGGCCAGAGGGAATGAAATAGAGGGAAAGGAAAACACATCAGAATGTCAATGCAGCAGGATCAGAGCCAGTTCAATATATGTGGTTTGGACAGCAAATTCCTAATTTGCCATGGCATACAGAGGAACTTTACAGGAATTTAGAGGTCTGTCACTTGAATCCCATTTCAGGCTTCTGGAAAATGCTGTAAAGAAGCTGTCAAAAATGCTTGTGCCTTCTTCTCAACACAGTAAAAAAACCTAAAGGAACATAAAGGATCTAGAAGAGCTGACTGCTTTCCTGCACCATCTCCTGTTCAGACTTACTTCACCCAGCCAGAACCCATGGCGCGCTCTCAGAAAAAACGCTATGAGGGCAGCGCGGAGATGTTCATAGAATGATTCCTCATGGTATTCCACAGGTACAAAGCTCCCTTCCATGTGGAGAGCTAGGGCTTGTTGTCCTGCCGGAAAAATGGACCTGATGTTTATTTTGCATTAGCAGCTGGAGACTTTGCTGTAAGGAACAGCTTCTAAGCAGAGCTGGGAGTGGGGGCGGAGGGGGGAAGGTTATCTTGCAGTGGTCTTGGCTCTGCCACAGACTTATGACTTCTTTGGGCAAGCAGAAATTAATTTTTGTGACACAGTTTGTCAAAGAACTGGAAAATGTCATAACCTCTGATCAAGTTGTGCTGAGACTATTTGTCTAATGTTAACGCATTTGACCCTCTCAGATGGGCAGAGGTCGTCTTTGCCCGGTTAACTGAGATGGTACGAGCTGGATTAGTTTGCTCTTCTGGGTGTGATTTAAGAACAATAGTAAGGAAAAAGCTGGGAATTGTGGTGTTAGCCTGAAATCAGTGTAGCCCGTAGCCTGAAAAAGTTTGGAAAGGCATGGAGCTGGAAGGACTGGGATGGTATTGCGATTGGTTGAGTGCTAGAACTGTTCCGCAGCAGATGCCGTAGCACTGTGGAACAAGAGCCAGCTTGCCTTTCCCTTTTCCCCTTCCCCTGCATTGTTTTGTTTTTCCTTTCAGATTCTAACGAATCCTCATCAGAGGTTATTAACCACTTAACCGTAATCCTGTTGGAACGTCTCTGTTTCCAGAGCTACTTTTCTCACAAGCTACAAGGTTTGAAACTGAAATAATTATTTGATTATTACATATTATTATATTTACCCAGTGATGTGAAGTGCAGAGAGAAAACTGTAGGGAACCGACACTGCCGCAATATGCCTGAGCCAGCAAGGGAAGCTGGAGGCATACGTTGCTTGTAGTCAGGATATGACAGCAGGCATGGTCAGTGCTGCCTACAGAGTGGACTTCTGCGTGTGTATCTTTTAATTTAAGCCTTTCATGGAAAGATTCTCAGGAGGGGAAACAGAGACCCTGAATTGTGATGGGAGAATCCACATCTTTGGCATGAAGTGGAGATTTCCTATTAAAAACCATTTGTCTTCCCCACTCTCTGTTCCCCTTAGCTCTTTGCTAGGCAGATAAATAAATAAGCCGTGACTTCAGCCAGTAGTCCAACAGGAGGACTTCAGCGGCCCAGAGAACCGAGGGCCAACATGTAGGTAAGTCTGTGGCTGCCGGCCTCAGGACGCACCACTGCCGCTGCTCAGCCCAACCTCAGAAGGGCAAAGCAAATGAGCAAATGGACCTGGAGAGCATGATTAGAGAAGACCTGCATGACTGCTGGGAAGACATAGTCTTGTCACACTCCTGTAGCTGGCCAAAGCTAAAATAATTATAATACTGAGCTTTGCAGCAGGTTTATTTACTTTATTTTCACAGCCCCCTTGGCAGTGGTGAGGTGACCTGAATCAAGCGTGGGAAGAATAATGCCTCAGCATGGAATGAACATGTATCCCGCAGTTTTAACCCTTGCTCCCTACATCAAATACTCCCTGGTCCTCCTGAGAAGAGTAGATGAACTGTCTGCAGACACAAAATAAGCAGGAGTGTTTGGTTCTGACATTTGAAAGGTGAAACCGTAGTGGTACTGTTGCTTGGAAAGTTGATGTGTAAGGCTCGCCAGCAAAAGAACCTTTAAGATTCTTTTAAGATATTTTTTTTTTTTTTTAAAGCAAGAGAAAACAGGAAAGTCGGGAGTTTCACAATGTCTGTGCTGAAAGAAACAAGAGACTAGGTCAGCAAGTCCAAGCCCTTGACTGGAAATCCAGAAGAAAGATTAATTTATGGTTTGCTAGGTAATCCGTATGGAATTCCAGGAGTGAAAAGGCATTCACTGACCCATTCTGAGACTGCTTCTAGTCCCTGGGCCTTGGTCAGGAAGGAAGTGAGAGCCTTTATACTCCCAGCAGTCTTGCTTGGGGGCCAAGGCTGAGATCCAGGCCACAACCACATCCTGGAGTCCCAGCCTGGGCAACAACCACCATTCCTCACCCCAAAGCTCTCCTGTGGTCGGTGCAGCCTCACCTCGGCAGTGAAACAGGAGAGGGTGTTGGGTGTCACAGGGAAGGTGTAGACTTGGATGTCCCCATGCACCTGGTGCGCTGGCAGAGATGCCCACAGGAAGCTTGCCAAAGCCTTGCCAGCACGATGCCTGGCTAGATCCGGTGCTGTGGGTCCCAGAAATAGCCACTCTACATTTTTTGTATGCACAGCAGTGTGGAAATTTGCTCTCTTAGCCTTTCCCGGGTATAACCAGAGCTAACATTCTGTGCTCGGGACTCGTGCAGGGCTGTGCCGAGTTTCAAAGCCTGGTAGGCTCTGCTGTTCCTATTGTTGAGTTCAAACATCTCAACCGTGTTTTATTCTGGAATGTTTTTCCTGGCTGTTGTCTGAGTAGACAGGAGAACGTGAAGCATGGAGCTATGTCCTCTGTCCGTTTGGATGTCGTGGTTCCCATGAAGTGCTGAGAAATGCTGAGAAATGTCAGTCTGTGGGCTTAGAACTGGAGAGGAGGGCAGGGAATTGAGTGTTTTCAGCAGTTCCAGAAGGAATTCCCCACATGCTCATCTGCATTAGCACTTCTTCCTTCCCTGCAAAAGACAATCACTCGGTGATTCTGGATCTTATAGGAAGTTCATGAACTGGTGCATTGCATAGTACAAAAAGGCTAGCTTCCCGTTTGCTTATTTCTCCCCTTGTTTTACTCTTAGCAAGGAAGGTCGATTCATAAAATTTAAGGTCTATGGAAAATACTCCTCTGTTCAAGAAGGTGTATAACTGGAGGCTGGATGTCACCTGTGTGAACTGATTTGCTAGTGAAGTGCGTGTACATCAGGTGTATCGCTTCGAAGGGTTGGAAGAGTTACGGCATTAGGGCATGCGCTTATCAGGTTGGAACCATCTTCCTGCTGCCTTCCAAGTATAGTCCAGTTTTTAGAAGAATTCCACCCATTGCCAGTAGATGGAGGGTGCGGAGCAAAACACAATGCACGCAGTAAAAAGTGATGCAGCCCTCGAATGGGAAAGAGGGTGATAATTCTGGGCAACAACCAGCAGGGAAAGTCAAAGCTGCTAACGACCCTTTCAAGCGATCAGAATTGTGACAAAGTTGTGTATTAAGTCTGTGTTCGTGAACAGGCTTACTGGAGCCCCAAAAAGTTCCCATGCTGGCTCTGCTGTGAAATCTTTAATTTTTGGATGGCATCAGACAAGACACTTTCCTTCTACGCTCTTTTGTTTACCTGCTGGTAAAATAGGGGGGCGGGGGGGGGAAGGTTCATTTCCTGGAGGTGAGATCCTGAAGATAAATTTGTTAAAATCTGCACAGCCCTCAAAGAACTGAAACAAAAGAAAAGCCCCCTTCACGAAATTCCGATGCATTTCCTTTAACAGCCCCTTCTTTCTTTAGAAGTCTGCTGCTGCCCCTTGCTGCAAGACAGAAAGAAACCTTAAAGGCATGGGTGAGAGCACAGCTCTTGCTCAGACTGCAAATCTTCCAAAGGATTAGGGTTTTACTTCAAATGGAGGAATGTAAATGTGTCTGGCTCCATAGTGGCTGGAAATTTCTCGCTGGAGCCAATGTTGGGCCATACTTGGCGGTGACGAGACGTTTGTTTGCCCACCCTGGTTGGACTACAGCTCTCGGGCTGGAAAATGTTAAAATGGGCTGTGCGTGCTTTCAGTGTCATAAAGCGGAGTTGGGTGGGGGAGGGCTCAGGGGGAGGAACTGCTTATAGGTGATTATTCTCCTGCGCTCACAGTTGTATGCACTAAGGATGGAAAGCTGGGCGAGGAAGCAGGGTTCGTTTAGTCTGACTGCGAGGCTGGCAGTTTGTGCTCATCTATCTCCCCCCCCTCCTCTGCCTTTTAGCTATCCCTGGTTCCTGGTGTTTTGCCCACTGGTAGATTCACAAGGGTATTTGGGTCTCTCAATCCCACGGAGGCCGGTGGGGATTTGGCATTTCAATGCCTTCGTGGTTTCAGGTTCTCTTTGCAAATGAAGAAAGGTATCCCGCTAGTGAGCAGGCACAAGAGAATTGTTAGCAGCAAAACCGGCAAGTTGGTACGCGTGAAACCGAGGTAAGCAGGATCCCTGCGCGGAACCAGACAACCCGCGTGTGCTGCTGGTGGATCCCGGGGAAAGATTTGAGCGCACGTAATGTGCAGCGCGTGCGCAATGAATTCAGCAAAGCTGGGCGCCTTTTGGTACGTGCAGGCTGACCAGCTGCGGCACCGTGTTAGCGCACGGCTTTTGTGAAGGGCAGCGACGTAAAATGGTCTTGAATATCTCCTGGGTCACCACTCGGCTCCACCTGCCAAGTAGGACTCGGCTTTTGCTGAATGTCCTCTAGTGTTGCTATGGGGTGTCCCCCATCTGGCCAAGGGGGGTCAGAAGATAACAGCTCTGTAGAAGGGCAAGCAGCTGGGTGCTTCTGCGCTACAGACAATACAAACACCTGATAGGAAGATAAATCTTGTCTCCGTGAAAACGAAGGCACAGATGTACAGTATACTTTGATTTCTTCTCTTCTTGTCAGCAATATGCAGAAATCTTCTTTTGACAAAGCTCTGTTCTGAAATCTAATGTCTCTATCAAAGTTATGGCAGTTATGAAACAAGCAGGGGTTTGGCTCAGAGCAGGGCATGAGACAAAAAAAAAAAGGGTCCGAAATTAATGCTTAGAGAAAGTAACAACGGGGCAAATGCAGACAGGTTCCAAGTGTAGAATCCAAGATGGAAAGCTCTGAAGATCTCCTATGATTATGAAGCAGGGGTGCCTTAAAACCTAAAGATCTGGCACTCCCAGAACATCTAGTTCTGTTAAAATGTGTGAGCGGAAGCTGGCCTAGATGATAATTTGGTAAACAGCACAGTGTCTCTTCCTGCTACCCCCTTAGTTATCTGCAGCAAATATCTGTACTAGAGAATGGATGGGGAGGGAAAAATACCTCTCGTAGCTCAGGTGCAGGAGGCAGTGCTGTCCACAACATGGAAATCTGAATGAGAGATGTTTTGGCAGTGGGTACTGTGACATTGTCCTCCTCTTCTCAGAGCTGGAGTGGCGGCAATGGGGGAGGACACGGTCCTCACTTCATCAGTCACCTTAACTACCTTTGTCCTAAACCAATTTCTTATATATTCCTGCCCAGCAGGAAGCAAGAAATGGGTTAGAAGGGCAAGCAGGAGATATTATTTCAGGAATAAATCGAGAAAACATTATTTCAAGCAGTGTCTCCTTTCCCTCTTTTCCAACATCTCCAGGATGAAGTTCTTATTTGGCCCCTTCTCTTTCCAGCAGAACTCTTCCCCAGCTCATAGTGAACACCAAAGTGTCTCTCTCTCCTGACCCTCACTGTCCTTTCCGAAGAAATATGTTCAGTCTGGGGTTTTGACAGGCTCAGTGCTTTAGCCCTCAATGGCAGTTTGTATTTACGTAAGTGGAACACTAATATTTACTTAAGATTATACTGTATTTTTCATGACTGAAGGGAAGATTATGCTGCATGCTTTTTATGTTTGGGAGGTGGGGAAGAGGGAATGGCCCCGTGGCTTGCCTAAAGGACCAGAGACTGCTCTGCTTTGCATTAAGTATGAAAATTAGAGGAAAAGGGTGATTGGGACTAGGAACAAAGTTGTCCAAAAGCAGTGGAAATGCATGCTAACGTGATTTTGCAGGAAAAGCAACATGAATGGGGGAAGAGGGGAAACCCTCTGGTTACCGTAGACTTAGTGATTTGGTACAGGGACCTAGGTTAGTTTAGCGTTGATAGATACTTACACATCAATGAAGTTCTACCTGTTCTTACCTGTATTCTTCCATCTAGGGGTAATGAGGGGTAATGGTTTGAAACTGAAAGAGGGGAGATTTTAGGTTAGAGATGAGGAAGAAATTCTTGACTGTGCGGGTGGTGCGCCCCTGGTGCAGGTTGCCCCGAGAGGCTGTGGCTGCCCCATCCCTGGAGGTGTTCAAGGCCAGGTTGGACGGGGCTTGGAGCAACCTGGTCTTGCCGACCCCAAAGACTGGAAACAACTCCACTGGCTTCAACCAGCACTGGTTTATACCCAATGAATATCTGATTACACACTGAGGAATATAAATAATTATGTTCATATTTTTAATCTGTCAGTATCTGAGCATTTATAGTCGATAACAATATACTATATATTTTTATCTATTGATACATAATTTTAATATATTATAGTTACACAGCAAAAAAGAGCTGTAGAAACATTAGAATAGTAAGGACTCAATAATAACTCAGAGACAAACATCTTTAGCCCAAACATCACCAAGAAATGCAACATTTTGAATAAATTGATAGCAAACATTCCTTCCCAAAGTCGAAATATGTCTTGAAATCTACTCAGTACCGCTTTAAATAACATTTATATAATCTAAGAGAGGAAATTCCCATATACTGAATGACGCAGATATAATTTTGTTCCAGGCAAAGGCAGGAAATCCAACGGTAAGCCTGAAATTCTACACTTAGCCATTTCTGTTGTGCCTCAACAGTGCCGTGTATTGTACAAGTAACAGCTACCTCGACAGAGCCCTGCATGAGACGCATCTGTGCCTCGTCGGCAGAGGTTATGAGTCTCTTTTAGGACTGAAATGAGTGGGAAACTGCAATGAAAATGGCCGGCGTTCAGTGCCCCGCATCTTTTTTAGCATCTGGGCCTTGGTTCTTCACTTCAGGCTGTCCTGAGCACAGACCTCTTGTCGCTTGCTGGCACAGGGTGGTGGCTGTTGCAGAAGGTCTATCCTCGCCCTGTTGTGCAACGGCAACCAAAGCAATATCCTTCTTCCAGGCCTGTAATAAAGTACGAGCTCTATTTTAATTGCTCCCACCATCCAGCAGGCAGGATTGGTTGCCAGGGCAAGTGCTGGCATTACCACAGACCACTGCTCTGCAGATGTCCCCAGCCAAGGAGCTGCACCTTCCAAAGCTAGCGCTGCCATCTGCAACCTGGACCGCAGGCACCCAACCACTGGCAGAAAGAAACGGGATGGCAAAAACAGACAGGAGAGGCTGGGCAGCTCTCCCTTTGGGAGAGAGGCCCTAGTGTCGTTCCATGTGAAGTGTTTTCCTTGCCCACACAAATGCACTAATGACATTACCACCAGGTATTAGCGCTGCCTTAAAACGCTCGGGAAGAGACTAGGGGTAGGAAAGCCCAGGCCGGTGTGTTTCTCCGGAGACCACACACGTGCTGTATTTATGAACCGAAGAAACAAAAACTAAGTTGTCTCCCTTTTTATAAAAAAAAAAAAAAAAATAATACCTGAATAACAGAACTGTGTGGTCTGGCAGTGCCTCCCTATCCTTTGCTTAACTTACTGGAGAAACAAACACAACCTCCTTTAATTTTTATCACTTTGCTCACATTTCCCTCCTGTTTAAGCTTTTGAGAGAAATCCTTGGAGTGAGCCTTCAAAAGAAGCACAACCTTGTGACTAGCCATTGCAATAGTCCAGGTTCAAGTGAGAGTGACAAAGGGCAGTACGTGGTTTCGGTGCTTCACAGGCGGCCCTCAGCTTCTGAAGAAGTTGGGTTACCTTCATGTGGTGTGTCCTGCCCTGGCAATGATGAAACAGATGACCCCTCGCAGTCACTTCCTAACTTGCTATGAGCCTCAGAAACCCTTCTGAATACGACTTGAGTGTTTCTACAGGCCAGGCGGCCTGAAAGAATTCTTCTGAAAGCGATTTGAATTCCTCCAACATGTCTTTCACCTCCCTGGGGCATTGACTTGCAGTGCGATTATGGGTGCTTGATGGCTGGAGTTAACTAACTTCCTTCTGGCAATCTTTAACAGGAAATATCATATGGTTTTAAAAGGTCAGCAGGCAGTGTTAGGGTATTCACCAGCCTTTATCAAAGTTTGCGGTACGAATCAGCCTTAAGCAGGGCAATGAAAAAGTGGCTTTTCTACCTCACTCCTGCAGCCTTGACATTTCAGCAGTTTGGGTGCACCTGAAGCTGAGGAAAGAGGTTTCCAGACTTTATGACGGTTTTGGTTCTGGTTGTCTGTGGGTAGATACCTCTAGGGTATCTACTTTGGCTTTTCATCTGGGGAAAACAGGTGCCCATACCTGCTGCTTTTCATTTTAAATCTTACATTAATATCCCCAGACGAGGCCCTTAGGATAAACAGCCACTTCCTTAAAAATCTCCTAGTACGAAGAGAGAAACCGAGGGGCGAGCGACGCGCCCGGCATCACTCAGGTGGCGAGTGACAACTGCAGGTTTTGCCTTCACTCAATCACGTATCGATCTCTACACCATCGCTTACCTCCTCCCATTCAGAACATGTTAAGAACAGAGGGTCTGCCTGCCTGCCCAGCCCTTTGGCCCCATCACGCCTGCCTGGTGGTAAGCCCCATAGCGTTGAGCGCCTGCCAGCGCAGCGCTAGCGATCCGCAGCCGGCAGCCTCACCCGTGGTTCTTTAAACAGCTCGTGCTTTGTTGTTGCACGTGCTTTTCTTCTGGGTTTGTCTCAGCAGACAGGGTGCATCCTTGCAAATAAGGTGGGGGGATCTATCCGCCTTCCCCCTGGGGAAGAAAGCCAAACTCAAAGTCATCTCAAAGTGCCTGGTGCGTACCTCCTGCCAAGCTGGCTTTTCCCAGTGCATGGGGAGCCCAAAAGCATCTTTCCCTGCTTCCAGCACAGCACTGGGCACTGGGAGGATTCATCCGTAGCCTCTGCCAGAGCTCCACAGGACCAATCATTAATATATTTTTCTAATTGGCTTTGGTCAGTCTTTGCAAGAATGGTTTTAATTAGCTCTGCTCAGCTATTAAGCATCTGTCCAAAGCCTGTCTGGCTGTGGAAAAAGGAGTTAAATAATTTGGGCAGGTCTGTGCAGTGCCAGCCAACTCGCTGCTCATGAAAGGAGCCGCTGAGGCCAGCGCTGGCGCGTCTGTAAAGAGAAGCTGGTCCCTTGGAGGCCCAGGTCGATCTGCTTTTATCACTCTGCAGACGCTTGGGTCTAACTCCCTGGCATTTACTTACAGCTGTTTGATACTTCCCCAAACAAATGATTTGAGCTCAGGAGAAGGGCAGTTCTTTTCTCAGACCTTTTGCAGACAAACGAACGCAGCTACGCAGGAAGACCGCAGTGCGTTTAGAGCTCGGGGTTTGGAGAAGCTCCCCAAAACCTGGAGACTTTTCCGACCTGAGCTGTACGTGTCTGCAGAAATAAACCAGAAAGCTTGTGAAAGCTAGAAGGCTTCCTGCAACTTGTCCAGTATTTCTCCTTTCGTTCCATCTGTAAAATACTTTAGGGAGAACAATTCCAGACCTTGGGCCTCCAGTGTGAAGGTCTTAAGAACAATTAGAACAAAAAACTGTGGCTGAAAGTACCTCACTTCTGAGAAGTTCTAAAAATGTCCAAAGATAAAAGACTAATAGAGAAAAAAAACCCTCTGAAATTCATTGTCACTCCCAGAAAGTGTCCCAATGAGGCTCATCTTATTCCTCTTTGCTCCATTTAAAATCTTTCGTGCCTGGTTGGCTTCTGACACTCAGTTATGTCGAGAACAACTCTTCTGAATTTATCTATCTATCGTGTGCCGACCCAAATCCAGTGCGAAGCTCAGCTATAGCCCAAAAGACCCCTGTTGTGCAAGCATGCGCAAATCCGCAGAGTGAATCCACACAAAAATATGTGTGCAAATTCAGACCAGTAGTATCTGTGTGTGCAACACTGCGCTGCGAAGTTTGCCTGCGATGTCAGATACCACTGGGGTGACGTGAGAAGGTGACAGAAAGAGGGCTGATTCCTTGGAGACTGCCTGGGGCCAGCTGCAATTCCCGGTGAAATCAGATTAAGAGCGCACAGAGATACTGTCACGTTTGGCCCATGGCTCGTGAGCCCAAGAGTGCTGAAACCAAACTGCCAGAAATCTGATAGTCTGGAATGTGCACTAAAATAAATATTTCCTCGTAGGTATTTCTTTTGTCTGGGGGTTACTAGTCAGGTTGACAGGGCTACAAACCGGCTCCCCGCTTCGGGTTCAGCCAGGCTCTGACTGCCAGTCTGCTGCAGTGGATTTTGTGGCTTGTCTGCTGAAGTCTTGGTCCCGTTCTTTGCCTAGTGAGGAAGGATGAGCGATGGAACTTGTGCTGCTCACGACGCGTTGTAGACCGTTGTCTCCAACAGACAGGACCGTTACAGAATCACAGAATTCGATAGGTTGGAAGGAACCGCGGAGTTTGTCAGTCCAGCCCACACGCAAAGGAGGGCCAACTTCTCCTACACAGAGCTCAGCTCAACATAAGCTCAATTTTCTATGCTGTGTACTCTTTTTGCAGCAAGCAGTAGAAGTCACGGCGAAGCAGCTTTTCACCTTTTTTGATTTGAAAGCAATTTCTTACAGCTTGTAGTCCCTGTTTGGTGGGAAGAATACAGGACTCTAACATGACAGACATATGCAGCAGAGACAAAACTGCAGGCTGCCGTGTTTCAGACCATTACTGTACAAGTCTTCGGTACGTGTCTTTGGTCTGATAATGTGAGTTAACGTATGCAAAACTCAGGGTTTAATTTTTGGCCCATGGTTGTGGATTATGCAATCAGTACCGTCCCTAACTGAACTTTAAGATTAATTTCAACTCATATCACTTTTTGTGTTACCAAATGACCACGTAAGACTTTTCTGCCTTTGTTCTGCCAGATGCTGTAACCACTTTCTAGACCGTCCCGATTACTATATGCTGGGGATGTGTATAGCCTTCTGCTTCAGAAACAGCCTGTCACTGGAACTAAGGGAGTGTGGAACTTAGCGAGCAGCACTCTAGGGCTTATGGATCCTGCTGGGCAGCTCTGGTGCTTTCTAGCCCACGCAGTGACATGTGCGTGGTTCAGTCTGAGTTCCTCTATTGACCTTTCCACCGCTAAATGAAATGCATGTTCTGGGTTAATGGCCTTGATTGGGATTTCTTTAAGGAAAGGGACTTGTTGGGATATGAGGTTTTCAGATCTGTGAGAAGAGGGCCAGTCACTAGCCCTGCAACGGTTTTGGAAAGGATCCACTTGGCCTTGTGCTCCAAGTTGTGGAATGAGCGTGTCACAGCTTTCATTTTCCAGAAATATTTCACGATTGGCAAGGGAGACTGGTCAGCAGATCTTGCTAAACAAATCTGTTATGAAATCCGCACCCACCTTGCAAGCCTGGGCAGTGGAAAGGGAGCTCTCTGCACTAAGATGTCCTCACCAAGCAGTGGCATGGAAAAATTGGACGGGGAGGAGGAATAGAAGGCCTGGAAACGAATGTAATGGGGAAAATGGGCAAAGGCAGTGATGGACTATAGTAGGAACCGTATTGTGTGTATAATCTACACGGTCCATGGCTGTGCTCTGTGCTGGCAACCTCTGCCGTGATTATTGCTTGATAAGGTTAGGAGGGATCTATCTCAGGTCCATCTACATGTGCTATATTCTACTTGCCAAGAGCAGTGCTGCCATGCAACTTACGGGCAAGACAGTGACTTTTTCAGAGGGTTTTTGTGCTGTTTTTTAGCTCCTTGTAATCAGTGTTCTGAACTCTGTGATATTCATGAATCTCAGCAAGTGCTCACTTCTGAAGAACACAAATTCCAGAAATAAATCTGTTTATAAAACGAAGTGGCCGGCTATGCTTGGAAGCCTTTGATTTGTTTTATATTCAAAGATCCGAAGTATAGAAAAATGTCTTGCATTCCTAGAGCTCCTTTCATAGAAAACCCCACTCGTTTCTAGGAGCTATACCTCTCCGCAGTGTCGTAGCTGAAAACCCCGGTCACAGCTGAGACTCAGCCCTTTGTGTGAGCACAGCAAGTCTTCTCTGTGCTCAGCTCCAAGTACACATCCAGGTGCTTTATTGGCTCAGGGCTCATCATCCTGCAGGATGGAGCCTTAAAGGAAGCTAGGGAAGGCTTGATTGTCTGGGAATTTCAGTGGTATGTGCGTAATTAATGCAAACAAAGGGAAAACCTTTATTCTCTCTTGTCAGAAGCTCTGAAACAACGCTAGTTATTGTTTGTGTGGGTAGCAGAACCCAGTGGATCTGGGCAGTTGATGGCAGCCTCTGTCACATGGAACAGGAGGTTATAGTTTTTTCTTGGTAATACTATGCTGGAGTTGTGAACTGCCACAAGTTAGACCACTGACTTTTAAATTAAAAAAAAAAAATTAAAAAAAAAATCAAGCAAAAAAACCCCCAAATGTTTTTCATACTCATCCAGGTCTTGGTCTATATATTGAGCTGAGAGTAGGGTCTTTTTTTCACCCAGGCAGAACAGACCGTTCCTGCCCAGAGCGCTGTGTGTTTGTTCTGAGCACGGAGTTCACCCACCACAGCCTCATCCTTCACTTCCCAGTTTCATTTTTGTGCTATTGCTTGTGTTGGCCAAAAGCGAGGAGGGAGGCAGGTGTGACTTCTGCCACACAGTGGCAGCCACGGATTGATCATGTGCTGGGTTTCTTTAAACAACCAAGAAAAGCCTCAAGTTGCCTGTGGTCACGATGAACATGTGTGACCTGTGGCAGGGGCTATTCTTCCTCTGCAAGCTGAGGTATTAGTGATATGGCTTATAACGCTATGATTGTCTCTTCTATAGAAATAGTTTCATACCATGGAGAAGAAAGGAGATCATAGAATCATAGAATGGTTTGAGTTGGAAGGGACCTTGAAGATCATCGAGTTCCAACCCCTCTGCAGGGACACCTCCCACTAGACCAGGTTGCTCAGGAGGTGTAGAAGATGAACTGGTCCCGCTCATTAAGAGCGAGATAAAGATTTGGGCCGTTATTTTCCCAGCTCTAATATTAACCAGCCACTAACTTAATTTCTTCTTGGTGCTTTGTGTAGCTGTATCAGACTTCTCACCATCCCTGAGGCCTGTACAGGCTCCTTTCCTCCTGAGACTTCTGTGAGGTCTTAGTACAAACTGATGTCTTGAAAAGAGCAGAGGTCTTCATCAGACTTTGAGATGCTTGCAGCTAAATCCCAGACAAACAAATCATTTCTTGTTGATAAACACCAATGGGTTGATTTTATTTCATGGAGGTTTTTGCCAGTCATGAAAGAAAAATGAGTGATGCATGCTATTCCTTGCCCACAGTTCCATCTATAGAAGTGTCTTCAGAGAAACAACTGAGCCTTTGTGAAATATCTGGATCTAATTTATACAGGACTGAGAAAGGCTAATCATGAGGAAAGAGAAGATGTGTCTGTAGCAGCTCTTTATGAATTGTATAGCTCTATTAGCGACAGTCCTTCACTAGCCTACAGGTGCTCTCAGCTTTGCAAACAGAACGGATGGAATATGACCAAATTTTTAACAAACTTGTGGTTTTATACAAGTTTTCTTTGGCAAACCTTTTGCAGAAAGTAAATAGTTGATATTCATGGTAGATTGTCACTGCTCTTTGAAACAAGCAAGTTCGGAAGCAATTCTTGGTAAGTTTCAAGATGTGAATGCAACCAACTGCAGTCAGTCCATCATCTGAACTGTGTGAAGTATGTGAGTCTCCAATGGAATAGCAGCTAACTCCTCCCCCTGGTTCCACACCTGGTTTGCAGAAGAGGCAGAAAATCTTGAATCTCTTTCTGAAGCTCATTAGACATTTCCAAGTTAACTTGTGAGGAAAAGAAAATCTGATGAATATAAACTTTCTGCATTTTCGTGTACAGCAGCTTTTATTCTGAGACCAAGAAAAAAACATGCCGTGAAACAGAAAATAAACTGGGAGAAAGGAGGATTCAGTGAACTTTTTGAAACCACTAAAAAAGAATTCTAGAAGACTTTTTTGGAAAACATTACACATACAGTGATACATGTCTGTCTTCATCCCTTCTTTGGTAGAAAACAGCCTCGTGGCATGCAACCATGCTTCCTAATATTTACTTGCATCTCTGGATTTACTGAATGGCAGGCTTAAAGAAATCATCATAGAATCATAGAGTGGTTTAGGTTGGAAGGGACCTTGAA
>RSEF01000021.1:3069485-3184067 GCA_003993805.1 Himantopus leucocephalus | reverse complement strand
GGCCCCGCTCCAACAGGTCCATGTCTTTCCTGTGCTGGGGGCTTGGTAACTTTTTCTTATTAACACTGACTGCAGCAGCGTACGCAGCTCTGAGTGGCGTTTGGTGGCGGCTAACTGATTGTGGAGCGCTATTTCCATCTTGCAACGGCATCCAATACTCGGCACTGCCGAGTTCAGGTCCAAAACTGAGGCCTCCAGGCACTGCTGCTGGTCGCCATGCGGAACGGTGTTTGAAACTTGGGGCACGCTCTCTGACAGCAGAAGGCTTGTCTTCGCTGTTGGGAAGTGTAACTGTGGAGGTCGGCGTGGTGTGAGGGTATCTCTAAGAAAGCGATAGCAGATTCCTTTATTCCAGCTGGAGGTGGTGCTCATGTTTGCCGTTCTGCTGCTTTGTGCGAGGCAGTGGTGGTGTCGAAAGCAGCCCGAGCCAGAGTGCAGACAGTTCCTCCGGAGTGCGGAGGCATTTCAGGGTCTGCCTCTTGGCAACTTGAGAACAAAGAGGAATGAAGAAGTGCCCATGTACCGAGGGCTGCTGTTTCATTTGGGAAGTGAATTTAGGGTTGGCACTGGTGGTGCCGACATTGGTGACAGTGGGAGAAGTGTAAACACATTCTCTGGGGATACAGCTCAGATCGCCAACATGAGATAAGAACAGGCAAACCTGCTGCACCCCGGGCTGGCTGATGTCGAAGGCAGGGACGGAGCACCGACCACAGCGGTAAGGCAAAGAGTGTAGAAATGAAATCATCCTTCCATCCTGGGAGAAGCTTGCTGGAGCAGGCACTGTGCTTGAGGGCTTGGTGTTCTGGTCTAGGAGCATATCAGACATGGCTTCTGTCCTTCCACTGTCTTAAGTGGTCAAGCCACATCATTTCCTTGTGCCTGGTTTTCTGAATTCTGAGATATGAAGAACCCTCACTTCACGAGGTGCTTTGAGATCCTGGGAAAAAACATACCATAGAAGTATCTGCAGTTCTTATAAAGTACAGATGAAGTACAGGGCTAATCAAATGCTAGAAGGGGTAATTCTTCCCACCGTTCTTCTGGTAGTAATTTCCAGCTTTCATGAGCTCGATCCAGTTTGGATTTAGGGCTAAGGCAGATGAAGCTGGAGTCAAACCAGGTCACAGCCAAAGCTACAAGCCAACAAATACTGT
This sequence comes from Himantopus leucocephalus, assembly GCA_003993805.1. Classification (NCBI taxonomy): domain Eukaryota; kingdom Metazoa; phylum Chordata; class Aves; order Charadriiformes; family Recurvirostridae; genus Himantopus; species Himantopus leucocephalus. The sequence continues at coordinate 3,182,910 of RSEF01000021.1, read as the reverse complement.
TTGGGAGCTTGTGTGCTGAAGTGAGCTTGTGCCTTTGCCCATGAGTTTGCGCGCTGCCTGTGTGGTTCTGTGGTGGCCTGAGTTATGACTTCAGAAAGGACAGAGAATAAGTAGCTGAGAATGAATAGTGTTATTTTTCCACAGCTCATTAAATCCCTAATAAGTGACTTGCTGTGTTGCTTTTGGGAGGATGTTTTGTGGTTGCTGAGGGGAAGGTGGCTAATGTGTTTATTTGTATGTTGCAGTTTGGAAAATTCCTTCAGTTGTGTTTCTTTCTGCTTCAGCCGGGGCCTCCGTCGGCGCTGACTGCGTAGAGGGTGCCAAAGCTGGTGAAAGGGAAGGCAGGCAGCGGGGGGAAAAAGGGCTTCCCCCTCTCTCTTATCATGGGTACAATCCCTGCCTCACCTTGCACGGAACTCTTTATGCTTCACGCACCTCCTTGTCTTCTGACGGGGGAGATATGAGGGAAACAGCCGGGCTGGGTTGAAGCCAGCTCCCCTTATGTGTGTTTTCTGGCTGAATTATTTGACTCCCTCTCTGAAGGAGTGCTACCCACACGTCATTGAGAGGGGAATCCTGTCGTGGGGCGGTCGCTGCATGTATGAGTGGGGCAAACCCTGTTTTCCTCACAGATTTACGAAATCGCTGTTGAGATCCAGAACGCGGCACTTGTGATTTGGGTCTGACAGTATTAAATCTGCCCTCAGGGAAGGAAATAACCTAGAAGGCTCTTGAAGTACTGCTCAGCCTTGTCTTCTTGCCACTGCTAAGTGTCTATGCAGAGCAAACGTAGAACAAGGTTGCGTCCACAGGAGTAGTCCACACTGGTCTCTGTGCAAACACAGGAGAATAGCTGCCCAGCTGACTGCAGCTAGAGGGATGGGGAGTTGTAGCGCGAGGATGAGCTCCAAGGTCATCTTAGCACTCCCACGTGTTTGCTGGATGTCAGTGGGGTGAGCGGGTATGAATCCATCGCTTTCAAAGAAGCTGCGTCCTCTTGAAGTGTGAATTTGGGTCCCTATAGAGTCAACTTCCAGGTAGCACTTGTACTCGATCCCTGCCCTGCCCAAGAAGTGTAGCTTAGGAATGGAATGTTGTTTTGTGATGAAGATAATGCAGAGATGTCGTCCCGCTGACTTGTCGCAGGAGGTGAGCAAGTTGCTGAGGATGTTGTGGCCACACGTTGTGGTCTGACGATGAAGAAGCTTTACACAGGTTGTCTTGTTGAGCAGAAGAGACCCAGAATACACCACTAATTCCCAGGACAATCCCCTATCAATCCTGAGCTGCAGTGCTGCTTTGAGTCCCTGCAAAGCCTTCAGCGATTCTCTCCCCTTACCTCCCCTGGCTCCACTCATCACAACATGGGTGGCATATCCAAACCAAGTAGACTGTGCTTTCCTGCTGTTAGGTTATTCTTGGCAGTCGAGAGGTTCTTTATAACTGGTTTTCTGAGAGAGCTAAGAAAGATCAACACACACTATGTCATTTTGTCTGGGAGGCAAGGAGGCAATGCGGGGAGAGGGTGAGGCTTCAGGAAAAAGGGGAGAGCAGCTGACCGAGGGAAACTTAGGTCTCATGTCAGCCTGCCTTGAGTAACGTTTCTCCCAGAGAACTTACTAAGGTTTAAAACAGCGCAGCTGTGTGTAGGGTTGCTGGAGTCACTGGGATCATGCTACTTTGTGGCTCCTGAGAATATCCGTTGACAAAACTTTTGTGGAAGGTGCAAACTGAATCAAAAGCTGTGGCCTCTAAAACCCAAACAGGGGCAAGTACAATGTGTTTGTGCTCCAGGAATGGGACTGGAGCTCATGCTGCACTGCCTCTAAAACTGCCTAGATGAAATACCAATTCTGGTGTAGAGGTTAAATTTGCCTGAGTACACCCTCAGTATTCCATCTGGCTTTTATGTGGCAGGAGAGGAAAGCCGTACAGTCCTTGCTCCATCCCTCCAAACCCATAGTTACAGTCAGCACATCCAGCTGCTATCTTTGACATCTCAGGATCCATAACACATAAAAGCATGGCTCTTTTCTCCCTGCTTAGGTATTAGCCAAGTCACTTTCTTGCCCAACGAAATTTAAGAGTTGCAGGTGTGCAAAGCAATTCTACTGCAGGCATACCTCTACTAGGAAAATCACAGACAACCTCCAGAAACGCACACAAAACCAAGCAGCGTCTGCTTCTGTGACACTTTCCTCTGCCAAAATATTCTGCAGATGTTAATTTTTACCCCATTGCAGAGAGGTTGGTCCCTCCGTTTTGCAGAGGCTGAAGCTAAGCTATCGAGTGGGTCAAATGATGGCTGCCAGTAGAATTGAGAGTTACTGTCTTCTCACCCTTAGCCTTTCTGCGGCCTGCATTTGAGCAGACGCACAAGCTAACTTCTTGGCAACATCAGGCAATGTATGAAATCAGCCTTTTACTGTCAAATTCACCAATATTTCACGGCATAATGAAGTTAATTGACTCAGTAGACCTGCAATTTCACACATAACAACTCACGTGGTTACTAAGCAAACAACAGTAGCTCAGGAGCTGCAGTTCTTACAAAATGAGATCATGTCCATTCCACTTCTAACACGGCGTTTCTGTTCTGTATTGGCCTGACGCATAGCTGAAAACAGTCTATTTGTGTTACGCCATTTTAGCAAAGAGCTGGGAATAACCAGTGCTCAGTTTGTAAGTGAAAAGATTCCAAGAACAAAGACATGGGGTTTAGTCCTAAAACTTAAACCAAAAACTCGTGCAGCATACTTAGAATAGTCCACAATAAACTAAAATTGTGCACAAGGCCTAGGAAACAGTTTTATCTTCGAAGCAGAATTGATGTGGAACTGTAATGCTAACAGCTCTTGTGGCTTTTATCTGAAGATACTGGCTTTTCCTCAAAGCTCCAAACTCGGGAATCATGTGATGATGTGGGACATTCAATGTTCATCTGAAACATAAGTATATTCTGTGTAATTGGTTGAAACTGAACTCTGCAGCTTCCAATCTCAGAAGTTGTATAAAAACTAGCCAGCATGCCCGAGTCCTAAAAGTCTCATGATTTAAGACATCTTTGTGGGTAGTGTAGGAACTGTATAATCAGTAACTGAACCACTGCCAGAAGGCAAGTACTTCTTGGGCAGAGGGCTACAAACACAGCCCTTGTGGCAAAGAAGGCTGACGTTATCCTGGGCTACATTAGACAAAGCATTGCCAGCCAGTCAAGGGCGGTGATCCTTCCCCTCCGCTCAGCACTGGTGAGGCCCCACCTGGAGTACTGAGTCCAGTTCTGGGCTTCTCAGTTCAAGAGAGACATGGACATACTGGAGCGAGTCCAACAAAGGCCACAAAGATGATTAAGGGAGTGAAGCATCTCTCCTACGAGGAAAAGCTGAGAGAGCTGAGAACGTTTAGCCTGGAGAAGAGAAGGCTGTATCTTATTAATGTATATAAATACCTGAAGGGAGACCGCAAAGAGGACCAAGCCAGGCTCTTTTCAGTGGTGCCCGGTGACAGGACCAGAGGCAAAGGGCACAAACTGAAACGCAAGAGGATCTGTCTGAACACCAGGAAACACTTTTTTTACTGTGAGGGTGACTGAGCACGGGAACAGGTTGGCCAGGGAGGTTGTGGAGTCTCCATCCTTAGAGATATTAAAAAGCTGTCTGGACACAGTCCTGGGCAGTCGGGTATAGGTAGGCCTGCTTGAGCAGGGGGGTTGTGCCAGATGAACTCCAGAGGTCCCTTCCAACCTTAGTCATTGTGTGACCTTTCCATGGAGCAGCTCAGCCTAGGTCCTGGAGAACACCCACCATCAGTCACTGCAGCATGGAAGAGGAATGATATCTCATTCTATGGAAATGCAACCATCAACTAGCTGACCACAGCCTGAACATCCAGGTAAGAGAGTTACGTGCGAACACAGCTATCTGAGTTCACATACCCAAGCTAAAAAACTGCCATAGTAGACATCATGTAGATGTAGAGAAAGTAGACAGAGTATGACCTCTGAGGCCACATCCTAGAAAAACTTGCTTCTGTTCAACTGTGAAGTGGCACCTTGCTTCTGTCTTATTATTCAGTGCATGGTCCAAAACTCCTTTCTGACAGGACAATGGAAGTTGGGTGATGAAACAATAAACTGCAAGTTTGTCTGGAGAATGAAGTTTTCCAGCACATGAGGGAATGTGATGGTGTTTACCATCAAGAGATGATTGGAGGCCAGTTGGACACAAAGTTCAGTGTCAAAAGATGATGGAGAACTGAGCACCATTTATGGAGGCTTTGAAAGGAATAAACAGGAAAGCAAACGTCAGAGAGGGAAGGAATTTGCCTTCAAAATGGATGGCCTCCAAAGGCATCTGCTCACAGTCTAACCATGATAATGATTTATTGTCTCCTTTGGGCTGACTTTAACCTCACTTGACTGCCAAATGCAGAGTATAGGCCTGCCTTGCCCCAGGGAACACGAAGTACAAAATACAGACTCACAGGGAAGATGACAGCCAGGGAACAAGCATAGGAAAGGAGCTGATTTTGCCAGGTACGGATCTGTGTCCGCCCTGGGAGGAATCTTCCCCGCTTCAATCCAAAGTGGCTTGTAAACTGATTCCTTGGTGGCCTTCAGCAAGTTATGAGCAAATTGCTCTCAAAACCAGATGAGTGTGATCACACAAAAGGCTGCATCCCTCTCCATCACTGGGAAATTAGAACCACATTTGAAGGTAAAATCTGCCATTTTCTTGAGCAGTTATTGGGAGGAATTGGGGCACTAAATATAATTCATTAACTTACTCACTGTAACTAGTGTCTAAGTTCTAGGAATTTCTCCCATACATGTGGCTGCATCAGCAGTAAAAATCAACTTCTGTGCACTCATAAACCATGTGAGCACTTCTGGTAGGTGCTTGCGCACATTCCTGGGAAGGGAAATGAGGCAGAATAGCAAGATATTGCAAATGCAGTGTTGTCAGAACAATAATTCTGACTTAGTTCACTCAGTGCTTATTACCATAGGCTTCTTCCTAATGGGGAGACAAAAGTTTGCAGAAATGTCTGAGTAAGGGGGAAAGGCAGGCAGTGAACTGGCATCCCGAGTTCTGTAAATAAGAAAAGGGTTCATATTTCCCCCCTAGATATCCTAATGTAGTCACATAACCGTGGTAGACAATCAGTATCTCACGCTTAGAAGCATATAGTAGAAATAGAAAAGGTCCGGCAAAGACTGAGAGGTATAGTCAGAAGTATAGAACCATACCGTATAAAGAGAGGTTAAATAGACTATGACTGTTCTGCTTGGAAAGAAGATTAATGAAGGAGATGATAAAAGCCTGTAAAACTACCTCAAGCAGAGAAGAGGAATAAGGTAGACACAATTTCTTATAATCTGTGGCAAAGGAGTACCCAGACCCCAGTACTAGACTATTTCCCTGCATTGTCATGTGTTGACAAGAAGATTTCAGAAATGTAGCCAACACCCTCAGAGAACAGAGTGGGAGAAGCACGTAAGCCTGGCTTTGCCCAAAGTGAATCAAGATGATATTCATTCCAGGAAATTTGTTTTCATTCACTGGAGAATTTAATTAGCCATGGAAGGAACTCTAATTACGCTTTAGAAAAAAGTCTTGGGATACATGTGACTGAGAGCCAGTCATTTTCTATTGTTTCAAAAGTAAACACTGGAGGCCTAGGCAATTTTTAGATCATCTGAGTTACAATGAAAACAACAAAGATGGATAAAGTTGATTCAAACTTTAAAAAAAGGCAACGAAGTATTTCCCATGAGCATGGTGCCTGCATCTCCTAGCAAGTACACACTTGCTAGCCAGACTGCAACTTCACCATGTTTGAAAGAAACTGTGACCGGATCGTAGATTAGTGATTTCCTTGGGACAATCCCTCGGGAATGTGGGTCAGACTTTTCCTTTGTACCTCTTTTTATTTGAAAGCAGGTATTCCTTGGCTAGCAAACGGGCCAGACCCACAAAATAAGCGGGCAGTGGAGATTTGAGGATGCTGGAGAGAGTGCAGCTTGCTACTCATCAAAATGCTTATTTCGAGTCTTTATAATGAGGTTAGAATGAATTTAAACAGAAAAATCCAAGTCGAGGTTCCTCATTTGTTTTCCTGGCCTCGCGATGGACTTGCCTCATTGCGTATTATAACCCTCCAAAGATTAAGACTTGAGACCCCAGAAGAATGATATTGCATTAATAATATATCGCAACATTCAAGCTAATACCATAAGGCTCAACAACCCTGCCCAGGCAAGTGGCTTCGCTTTCCAATGCCTCAGTGTTTTCTTCTGCAACCGAGGCAGAAGAAATCCTTACTTGCCTTACAGATGTGCATGTGAGGCTTAATGAGGCTTGATTAAAGTTATCAAAGCACTTTGAGATCTTTGATAGGATAAGAAGCTTCCCGAATGCCAAACAGTGCTCTTTCCAGATGAGTTAGGTCTAACTCACTCCCTGTGAGAGCACACAGATGGTATTTCCCTTGGTAATATTGCTGAATTTTGGCTATGAGGAGAGCTCTTTGGTTCTTGGCTACAAAATAGTGTAAGACAAACATCCTGAGGCTGGTGACCATCTGGAAGACGCTGATTAGTGGTAACATCTGCCTTTAGTCTCTGGACACCAGATGGCACAAAACAACTTAGTAGAGTGTCCAGGAAACCCAGGCTAACCCAGAAGATCTGTTCTTCTGCTAATAGTTGAAGCAGCTTTTTAAAGTATGTTGGTCTGTAGTGTATGCTACAGGGTGCTGCGGATGGCTGCGGCATCATCCGAGGTGTGTAGATGTAGTACATGGGAGATGGCAACGAACCTAAGGGAAACATTGCATAATCTAGAGGGTAGCCCAGTACCCAAAGTTATTCTCTGCGATGTCTGTATCATCATCTTTGCACTCAGGGTAGTATGGTACAGTGCAAAGAGAAGGTATACAGGACAACGAATTCCCTGGTAGCACTGAAACGTGTTTGTGAGATGTGCAAACGCTGCAGGAGACAAGCATCGATTCAAACATCTTCTTCTCTTCAGCTTTCCGAGTGTCCAGGCAGAGCTTTTTTTTTTAAAAAAAATGATGAATGCATTAACCTCTGGAGCAAAAGAAACATTTGAAAAGCTCTGAGGAGTTAAGAGCAAAGAGCATTGCTTGACAAATTTGGCGTCTTTTTTTAAACAGATATAAAATAAATGGGAGGGGGTGGGGAAAGTCAGGGTCCAGGTAGAAAGCGAAGGTGCTGAGGAGTTATGCAAGGGGAGAAATTATGTTGAACTCGGGTGCTAGCTTTTGTATCCTGGCTACATTATGGTTTATTTTACATTCTATATTCCCTTTGGATTAATATATTTTTTATTTTTTTATTTTCTTTTTTTTTTTTTTAATCCAAATGGCTGTAGGAGGTAAAGCGATTTCTCTCTTAGGCTTGGATTTTACCAGGCAATGTGTTATTTACAGCCTCTTAAATGACTTTTTTTTTAGAGTGCAGGTAGTTTTACATTGTATTGTGGTATGTCAGTAGTGCTGAAATTGTTTGGTTTTGAGAGCACTATTACCAACAGCCGGAGAGCAGAGTTGGGCCTCCATGGCTGGACTCCAGAGCAGCTCAGGTAGGTGTGCACGAGGCAGCGTGTGGCTCTGGCTCCTGCCCTGTCTGGTACCTCCTAAGAGCATTTAAAAATCAAATCCAACCTTCCCTGTTTACGGATGCTCACCCTGAACAGGTGCCTCTTTTGGGGAGTAGAGTTCTTCCGAGCTTGGTGTGACTCGTTACGAATTTCTGGGCTGTTGTTTTTGAAGCGGCCTGAAGGTTTGCTCATTTGTTTGAAATGTCTTCAGGCTGAAGAGCTCAATTGCTGCTGAGGAAAGAAAAGCTTTGCTGGCTTCTTCAAATTCTCCATTAAAACCCTGCTTAGCAGAGATGCTTAAATCTTAACTGCCATTTAGGGACATGGTGTGCTGAGATCACTTCTTGGCATGCTGTCCCGGTTTGAGGTGAAACGGCACATGCTGACCAAAACTGGTGTGTTGTTTGATTAGTTTTTCTTTTCCGTACCTGTGTGTTACTTTTATCTTACCTCAGTTTGCAGATTTTGGGTGGGAAAAGACTATTTTTTTTTCTCTGGATCTGTTCAGCACCTAACCCAACGGGATGGCCATGGCAATAATAGACAATACTAAAAGAAAGAGAGAACAAGTTAACGGAATTCTATTAAAATTGTGAGATGAAGTGTAGCTATTTATAGTCTGTCTTCACATCGCTCTTTCTTCTGTATCAGCTCTCTAAGACTCGATCCTAAGCTGCACTCACCAGTTGCCACCTTCCATGAATGGCCTTTGGGTCAATTAATGACCTTAGTTTCCTTAATTATTGATTCCATTGGATCGGGCCTTTTAGAAGCAGGTGACAATAAACGCAAAGAGAAATCCCTCGTGTCTGTTGAAAGCGGGACGTGGGGTGGCGGTTCGGCGTTAGCTGCGTAGTTGGCAGTTCTCACATCAGGCCAACATGGCTGGAGCTTTTCCAGGCCCAGAAAACTTGCTGCTTTACGGCAGATCGGATGGGAGCTGACCACCCACTCTCGCTGGGCTTTATTTACCCAGGAACAGTAATCCGGATTGCCTCAGCGAGGATGTGTGGAGAGATACATACATTGGCCTCCATCTGTGCTTCGTTAACCTCTTCATGGCCAACGCTGGGATGAGTCCTGCATCTTAGCCTTGGAGACCCGGGGGAATGGTTCTGCTGCAGCGATGCTGACGGGGAGAAAGGCAACAGCTCCGGAGGTTTCGTTCCACTGGACGTGGACAGCCAGACCTGGGGACACGAGGGCGTTCTGCACAGCCAGGTTTTAGGCCATTCAGCGTGGCAGAAGTCTCACTATCTCAGAACACTGTGTGAAATTCTCCTTCAAGGAGATTTCAGTACTGCTGGACTTGGACTCTGAACCAGATTTGAACATGACCCCAAACCCTGAAACTAACCTCAGAATCTGTCCGGCTCTCAGTCAAGACGAGCATAATTTTTTGGCCAATTTCTGCTTAGTACAGCGACCGACATCCGATTCTCAACAACCTTGGTGGGAGTTCCGAAATAACACCACTGACTTTGCAAGTCTGACTCCAGGTATGCACGGCAGAGACTGAAATCAAAATGTGCTATGGCTCCTCCTTGGTGTTTAATCGCAATCCTTCCTTTTCGAAAAACCTCCCTGCCATACCTAGTGGGGGCTCATTAAGGGATGTCTTTGCAAACAGAATTTTTGTACTGTGGCCAGATTTAAAAGTCTGGGTTTTTTTTATTCCCTCGCATCTGCTTATGAGCTGGAACCAAGAGTAAACCTGTTCCCAATTAAAAACACACCAGTGCCCTCATACGTGAGAAGTGTGCACTGCTGCCTGCACAGGGGAACCTCCTGCAAGATTTTATGGGGTCCTCTTTCCCAGCACGGCCTGGTTGTTCAGGCTTCTTGTTCAGTGCTCGAATTCCCGTCCCTTCCGTCCCTCTTTCTCTTATATTTTGAAATGAGAAGAGTTTATTTCCGTGCTCGCTGCAGCGATGAATTCTAACAAAAAGGAGCTGAATGCTTTATGGATTAACTCTGGGAAACTCTTCATCAACAGCCATGGGCTTCCACGGCTTTGCTGTGGCTGGGCAGATGTTACCTTGTCCCCTCTTTGACTATGGCTCTTGCAACTGCAACAACACAGGAAAAAGTGGTTGTTCTTGAGTTGTGTGTTTTGTTGTGGTTTTGGTTTTTGGTTTTTTTTTTTTTTGTGGGCTCTTAAGAAAAACAGCTTGCACACATCAGTGTTATTCCACCCTGCCCCTGTGAGCCCGTGTCCCTGTGCAGAGCAGGCTGCTGCAGCGCTGGGGACTCAAAACCACAGATGAGAGTAGGAAATGAATGTATAAATCAGAGCATTACCACGGCGCCCGCTAGCAGTGCCGTACCAGACAGAGGACACTGCCTGTCATTGTCTCACCCATAAACCCCACTGGAAGGGGTTTAGATTACTGCTGGAAGGTTCTCTGGCTTGGCCTCTGAACCCACCTCTGCAGAAGGTTTGGCTGAGTGGCATTGCAGAATTTGAGAGGGGAAAAAGCATACTAGGTTTGACGACTGCAAGATGATACTCTTCCATGCTCTCTCTTGTTTTACAGCTCTTGTAAGTAAGAACATGAGAAAAAAATCAATTGGTTCCATTTAATATAGTGGAGTTTCTCAAAAAATCAGTCAGACTGCAAAGCGGATCAATCACTCCTGCTTCTTGGCGGAGGAAATACTAAATCAGATACTGATCTATTCCCTCAGCACCCAAACTCCCTTTGTTAACAGATTATTTCTCATCAAAGATAGCCCCCTGGACTAAGCACACGCATGCTGGCAAAATCCATTTTTGTCCAACAGATGGAGTGACAAAATCTCTCTTCTTTTACTCCTGGTTATGAAATTTCCTGCATGTCCAGTGGGTTTTGGCTCAGCTGAGAAAGCCCCGTGTGTCAGCTGGAGTGGGCATGGTGTGAGTTTGATTAAAGGACAAACACCTCCAGGGATGGCGAATCCACCCCCTCCCTGGGCAGCCTATTCCAATGTTGGATAACCCTTTCAGTGAAGACATTTTTCCTAATATCCAACCTAAACCTCGCCTGGCTTAACTTGAACCCATTTCCTCTCATCCTATCACTTGTCACTAGGGAGAAGAGGTCAGTCCCCATCTCTCTACAACCTCCTTTCAGGTAGTTGTAGAAAGCAATAAGGTCTCCCCTGAGCCTCCTCTTCTCCAGGCTAAACAGCCCCAGTTCCCTCAGCCACTCCTCATAATCCTTGTATGGCATCTGCACCCTTGGTAGCCCATGACCTGAGCCAGCAGGACACAAGCCTCCCAGTCCCCTGAGAGAAGGAGTGATGGGTCAGTTTACCAGCGGTGGTCGGCAAGTGCTAAGCCGTGCTCGTGTGGCTGGCATTGTCACGGGGGGGTCACGGTGCCTGGGGGGGAGTTCGGTCCTGCAGGGCGCAGAGCGAGATGCTAAGCACCACTGTGTTCCCTGGAGAGCGCTCAGCCCATTGCGGGATTAGGTCCCGTACGCACCATCGAGGTTGACCTGGGATGCGATTCCCTGCTCTGTGATGAATGTCCCAGCCCTCTGTGGGTTGGGCTCAGACTGAGCATTGCTGTAACGTTGTCTTTGTTGGTTTAATTTTCTAATAACATATTTCACCGAGCAATGCAGCCAGACTGGAGCCATAACCCAGAACAGCAGTTGGCATGAAAAACTCTACTGTATTTCTGACACTGGGGTCTTTTATAGCCAGGGTATGATGGTTTCAGCACCAGTGCAATTGCAACCAAGTATTAAATATCCCAATTAGTGCAATTCACAGTTATCGACAGCACTGTTTTCCTTCCAACATTCCCCAAGGACAAGAAACTGTTCTGTGTGAATCTGAAAGCTTCAGAACGAAGCGGTGTTCGTTAGTAGGATGCTGCGGAGTTTCACGTATGGATCTCCAGAGCTGATTTGGGGCCTGGCAGAGGTGACACATTAGCTTTCTTAGGCAGCCGAGGCAAAACAGACTCAACAGCCCTTATCCACCATCTGAGAGGGGCACCGGTGTAGCGACAGGCGTTTTTTGGACTCCTGCTTGCAAAGGGCCGAGCTGAGAGGCGGGAGGACAGCGGGCCTGAGCTGGAACACATCTGCCCAGCAGAACTCTGTCTCGCTTCAGCATCTGCACAAGCCTCCGAACACCGGCGTTTATTCTGCATTTCCTCCCGCTTTGTGGGGATGAGAAGAAGAAAGCTCTGAAAGATAGTCTTCGTAGTGACAAAATGTTCAAGGGAAAAGCACAGTAGTATTAAAACAGTTTCCGCAGCTTAGGCTGTAAATCCAGGCGCGTTTCTGGCTGTGCTCCTGCGGGCTGTAGTCCCTGCCAAACCTGCGCTACCACCTTCCCTTTGTGACTGTTACCCCACGCAGCTGCGTTAAAACGCTCTTTGCCCCAGCTCATTTCACTAGCTTGTTCTAGATTTGCCCAGAAAAAAAAAAATAAAAGGGGGAAAAGCTAAATTCCTCACCTTTCCTTCCCTCTGGCCTGGCTACCCGATGTCACTCGCAAATAGGGGCCCAATCCTGCAGTCGCAGGAGAGTGCACTCGGGATTAAGCACTCGCTGCCGGTGAAACGCAGGACTGCCTTCTGCAGGATGGCCTCCCAAGGAACAGGGATTACTAAACGACCGTTTTATCCCAATAAATCTACCTTTAATTTTATTTTTTTTGTTTTCTCCACCTTCACTTTCTTGCTCTGTAAAGCCAGAGAGGGCAACACCACAGCTGCAGAAAGACGCTGGATTTGAAGAGTTAAAAAACGTCAGTAAAACAAAATCATAACTGCCTTTTAAATAAACACCAGTGTTACTGATCCAGTTGTTTATGACTCTCTGTTCCAGCCCATTTCACTGACAAAAGCCAAGTGAAATTAACGTTTGATGCCTGAAAAGAAATGGAAAGCCATCGGCCTCAGATGAAAGGGGAAGCACTGAAATAAACAACCCCTGATTGCATGGAAGAGGTTGCGTGTTCGCTTAGAAAGAAATCAGTGAATCACAGGTTGTTTTCAGTCAGGAGAAGAAAGAACACATTCTGAATAATTCAAGGAGCGAGGACAAGGAGACACTTCAAGACCTCCGCACTGCCACTGCCCAGCCTACGGGGAGATGCCACAGGAGCCTCGGGGCCCGGGCAGGACCGCGACAATGTGGCTCAGTCCTTTGATTCTGCTCCTGACCGACAACATCAGCAAGTTCCTCATGGTCTATTCACTTTCGGGGCTGGGAGTCTGAGCCGGGCAGCCTGAGCTCATGCTAACATGGTTATAACGTCTTCCCAAGACAACTGGCTTGGGTCAAGCTTGTAGAGGAGACGAAATTCGGACCTGAGGGATGACGCCTAGCTGTCATCGTGGCCTCCCTGTGCCTCAGATCCCCTCTGAAATGAGTCCATAGCACTAACCGTTTTAGTAGAGGTACTGTGAGGAGAGGCTGAGCCTGGGAAGTTCTCTGGTAATGGGAGCCCCATTTAGTACCTGAGTGTTCAGTATCACCCCTAATGTTCATAGAAGAACTGGCCTCGTACTCCGTCTGCAAGGAGAGGACATTCCAACTAGCTTTGTACCTGTTTAGTAATATCTCTGAACCTGTCTTTTTTCTTGACTCTGAATAATCCTACTCCCAACCGCTGCTAACTCAGCCTCTGACAATTCCCCGGTCAGGGAATCTGCAGCCACTTCCAACTTGCTCCTGGCTTGTGCCTGATCTTTTGCTAGGTCTTCTTCAAAACTGCACTTGCCGTGCCATGAAGAAATCCCTGGTCAACATGAACCCTAGCCTGAACGTGGAAGGGGAATGCAGCGGGAGGAAAGGAAATTAGGGCCTTTGATCTCTTATTTCATCTGCAAGGCATTGAGAGCCAAATGCTTTTGGATAAACAAGCCGTCAGAGGTAGGGAGTGAACAGATCCACATGGATTGGGTGGGGTGCTCTCTGCACGAGCCGACGTGGAACTGGTATAAGGCGATGGGACGTTTCCCAAGCATTCCCCTGCCTGGTGATGTAACCTCCCATTTGTCATGTGCCCTGGCTAAGGCTGATCTCTATGCATGCCAAGGATGAGTGGAGGCAGACTTGCTGTCAATCCTAGGATAACTGACATTGGAAGAGACCTCTGGAGGTCTCGAGTCCAGCCTGCTCCTCAAAGCGGGGTCAGCTTTGGGGGGCAGACTAGGTTACTCCGGACTTTATCCAGTTGGGTTTTGAAAACCTTCATAGCTGGAGACCGCATAACCCCTCTGGGCAAGCTCTTCCAATAATTGACTATCCGCATGATGAAAAAAAATTCTTTTAATCCAGTTTAAACCTCTCTCATTTCAAGGTGCCCATTGTCTCTTGTCCTCCTGCCATACACCACTGAGAAGAGCCTGCATCTGTCTTCTTGCTAACATCTCACAGGTCTTGTAAGCTTGCTACTAGCCTGCCCCAAAACTTTTCTTCTCCAGGCTAAACAAGCCCAGCTCCCGGGCTTTTGGCCGTATTGCTCCTCAGTAGCTTGTGTCTGGAAAGAGGCAGCCCCACTTCTCGGTAGTGCAGGGAGTGTGTTCTGGGGTCCTCAGACAAGGATTTAGAGGCCTATGGTCCGGCTAAGGCAACGACAATGGGAGATCAACACACCAAAGAAGAAGTAGGAGAAGGAATTCTCAAACCAGGGCACCCATCTGCATGACCCGCAGGTGGCTGGGTGCTCTGTAGCGCCCAGGAATCGCACAGCTCGTGACACAGACAGGGGGCTTCTGAGATGACATTTAGTCACCAGCCTCCCTTTTTCTTCCCAGGGTAAGTACCTCCTCCCAGCCAACCAAACAGAATTCTCCCCCTCTCCCAACCCCGCCATCTCTCTGCTATGATCACGCCAACTTTCCCCCTGCTAGACTCGCTAGTTTTCACCCCGCTGATCTTTGAAGTTACCTGTATAGCTCATGTGGAGCCACTGCCTGGTGACCGGGTCCCCGGCTGGGGGACACTGACTTCACTCAGGCGTTGCCCACTTCTGCTCCTACCCATCGCCCCAGAGCAACCCCCTGGGCTAAACCTGGCCCTGGGTCTTTTGGGGTTGTGCCCTGCTCTTTTCCAAAAGCAAATGGAGCACAGAGCTGGTGGTGGTGCGCTGTAATGAGCATAAAGTTCCTCTTGTCACAGCTGGAATCAAAATCAAGGTCATTTTACCCCTTCAAATTCCTCCTTTTCATCTCAGTCCTTCCCCAAACAGGGATCTGTCTCTTCTTTAGTGACCCCAGCGCTCAGGACAACCGGGACAGGATATCCCTGCCCAGTGGCTGATTCTACCCAGTTGCAATATTTATGTATTTCTTGCCGTCTCTCGCTCTTTGGGACCCTGCAGCTTCCTGATCACTGCATTTCATTTGTCTCAGGTTTTAGAATTTATTTCGGTGACTCCAGTCCTGATGTCTGAGACTGGCTGAAAATAGTAACTCAGTCTGATCTTATCTGCAGCTATTAGAGACTTCAATTAGATCCTCCCGGGACTCTCTGTTACTCCTAAGAAATTAGATCTTGGTTATTGTTTTCTTGCCCCTCTCCCTGTCCTCATAAACCTTCCAGCTACGGGTTTTGCTTTGATGAAGCTTTTCAGGAGCCAGATTGGACTTTTACAAAGTGTAAGATAATCAGGCACTTCCCTAAGTCCGGCCATCCCTGGAGCCCAAAGGCCTTTGCCAGCTCTGCTTCACGGTGCCCTGAGAAGAGGTAATGGTATCACCGATTTACTGAGGGAGAAACTGAGGCACGGAGTAGTTATTAGTTTCACTTTAAGAACTATTTCCACTGGATTCTGTTGGAATAATGGATACACAGCACATGAAGAACTCAGGGCGCTGCAGACCACGGTTGGGCATGGGAAGGTTGGAAGGGACCTTTAAGGTCATCAAGTCCACCCATTAACCTAACCTGACAAAAACCACTTCTAAACCATATCCCCAAGTCTGCACTTTCAGGAGAGCGAGGCTTCCAGCAGGAACTGCATCTTCCAGCACCTGAGTAAGGAGCTGGCTCGCCCGCCTCTTTAAATGTGAAGGTGTGGAGAGCGGTTGTCCTCTCCCTTCCCAGCACATCGCCCGCGGCTCTTCCCCCTTTTTCCGGTGCCTCTCACTAGGGCACCCTTTGGCCATCCAGTCACGTCTCCTTGAGGGACCCTCTCCTCTCTGTCTCTCTGCAGCCTTCCACTGCCACGGAGAGCCGTCCGTTACTCTCAGCAGCAGCCGAGTGACCCACCGCCCTGAAAAACTTTGCAGAATAGTATGCTAGAAGGCAAGTCAGAGAAGAAAGATAAAACCCCACAAACATCTTACTGGCCAGGAGTGCCTATGAAATCAGGGTGAGGAACGGTAAAGCAAGTCAGAACAGCCATAACTTTTCTAACTTCTTGTGCACAGCACCTCATATTTGGGAAAATCCCCGTATGCCTGAAGATTCTCCTAACGTTCTTCACAGCCAAACGCAGCAAGATTGGTTTTTAGGAAGGGACGTGGTGCGACATTCCCAGAGAAGCCACTTGTTAAGGACTGGGAGAGAGTAGCTGCAAATCAGGGCAGAGACAGCTGAGAAAATTGCACACGCAAGCGTGCATTGTGTAAACATCGAAGGAACTGCAAAAGACACCAAAATTAATCTAAGTCCGGGTTAGCTCCTGGCCTCCTTGATCCCAGCAAAGCCATAGATTCAGGCCTGGAGCTCAGCACGGCAAATTTATGGGGGTGGTTTTCCAGTGCGTAGAACACTTGTTTTACTGAGGTCAAGGCATGGAAAGAAAGACAAATATATTAGACAAGATAAGATCAGAGAGATTAGACCCAAAACTCAAGTTCTTAGCACCTAAATTGCTGGTATGTTTGCAATCAAGATCTACTATCTCTGGCTTGAGTCCTTCCCTAAAGTAAATATATAAAGTAAATATTTGCGACTCTTGTGGCTGGGATCTGTTCTGGATAAATGTTTTTGCAGCGTCTTGTGCTCCCATGCTTCAAAACTAAGCGGAGCCATTTGGCACTGTCCCAAATCAATTGATCACTGGCAACAACAACAACCTTTTCCTTTATTTAAAAGAGACGGTGATATTAATTTTCCGGTCCCCTCTGTTGCTTATCTACGGTGCACTTTGCACTGGAGGCTCTGTGTGTTGAACTTCTCTACTCGTCCAACGCTTTGGATTCCAATGCTGCACATCAGGCTCCTGCCCGGAAAATAAACAGATGCTGTAACGGGTCCCCCCGTTCCCTGGATCTTGGCTGTCAAGCAAAGCGGGGAATGACATGGACCACCAGAAGCTGGGGTTTGTGGCCTTAAATGACCAGAGGTTCTTTAGCCTCTTTGCCAACTTGCTAACGCTGGTGTGCGGGGCAGAGGATTGTCTTGGCTTCTCCAGAAATCGGGGCCAGAGGGACCATCAAATAGTGGGTACCGGCGGGTGGATGGGCGGGCTTGCGGCTGTTCGACTATTCACCAAAACATGAATCACAGTCTAGATTTTTCCACATTTTTTCCATGTTTTCATTGAAACCGATAATAAATAAAAAAAAAACAAGGGGGGAGCACGGGGACTGGGGGTTTTGGGTTGTTTTGGCTTGTTCTATAAAAAATGTCCACTTCATTGAAAAGCTATTTCTCTTCCACCTGCCAGCCCTCCCCCCAACAACGAAGTCCTTTGATGTAGAATTTTTGGCCAGTTTAACCACAAACATACAGAGACAAGAAAAAGTCATCCAAAGATTTTGGCAAATCTTAGCTGCATTTTTTTCCGTAACAGGCGCAGTCAGTTATCATTCCATAATCCCAAGTTACCGTAGCTCCCAAATGATGTCCAAACTTCACTGTCATACCGACCAAAATGCGGCTCATCATTTTTAATTAATTTGCTTTCTCCATTTTGGGGGCTTTGTGGCCTTCTGCAAAGGTTTGTCTTGAAAATCTGGGTGCGCATTATCAATCGTTAATTACACGGAACACTGTGTTGGCTCCATCCTCAGTAATTCCTTCAGAATTCCAATGCTGCATTGGAAAACTTTTTTTTCCTTTTCTCCCCGATGATCCCTTTGAGTCTGTGTTAAACAGCAGATATTTATTAGAGAACACAGCTCGATTTTAGTCATAAACAACTGTCTGTCAACACTGCTTGGGTTTCTGCTTTGAGTCTTTTTTTTTTTTTAACCAAGGAGCACATCCCCTTCTGTGCTTTTAAAAGCACATAGTGACATCTAGTGCCTGAACTGTGCAGGGCAAGTGAGCATGAAAATTGCGGAGAGTTCCAAATAGATTGCCTTGCTTCAAGGGTCTGCTTCAATCACAAATTTGAAAGTTGTTTTGGATTATTTATGAAAAAAAAATGCAAGAAAACCCTTATTTTAAATCCGCGTAGCAAAGAGGCAAAAAGAAGTGATTTCATTTCGTTGTATGTATGTGAAAGGTTTTAATTCGGATGAAAACGCATTTTTTAAAAATTGGAATACCCATTTTAATTGTATCAGGGAAACCAGACGGCCAATGGCCACGTGGGGATGTCCCTTTAAAACAGTTGGGCCTAATCCTCATCTGTAGCTGAGTTGTTGCTCCCCAGCTGGTTCCCGGAGGGCAGTAATAAGGTGGGGACCAGCTGCTCTTTATAAAAGCAGCAAGAATAGCTCTTTGGGGTTGTTTTGGTGTGGAGTGTTTGGGCTGTGATAATGGGTGCCATCCTGTGGAAGTCACGTTGGGCAAATGGCTTTTATTTGCAATATTCCTGGGAAAAAGGTAAGGCGGATGGGTCAAGAGGCTCGTCTTGGCTCTCGGGTCTTTGGAGAGGGCTCCTCTAACGACGGCTGGGCTGGTGTAAAGCGGGTGGATTTGGATTTAGAGGAGAGGTGATGCATTGCTTGTCTCTTCCAGAGCCCTGTGCTATGGGGAGGGGGAAGTTTTCGCACTTCTCTGAAAACCTCTATCGGCTATCTGGTGTCGTGCGTTAACTGCAACCCTTCAGCTGACGTGACCACTGTAGCCCTATCTTGCTTTTCTTTCGTTATGGTGTTAATCACCCCAGTGCTTGACGCAAAGCCATCCGAAGGGTGAATCTTTCCAGACTTCCAGGCTGGCAGTTACCACCACAACTCCTTGCCAACCTGCTGAGCGCGCCCAGATATCCCTGCCCTGGAGAAGTTACGGATGGAAACCAAACTGATTAGAAAACCAAGGGACAGTTAGATGGCTTGGCTCTGTTGTCACAAACAGGATGAAAATCTGATGGATTTGTATGGTTCTGGCATGTTTCTTTTGAAAGGAAGAATTTAGGATTAGCTTGCGTGTAAGGCTTGGAATGCTATTGTCAGCTTTCTCCTTTGGAAGAGGAGGGCGTTAGCAGAACGGCACCGATGATCGATAACTTCTAGCTTCTCATCTGTTGCCACCTTCCTGTGTGATTTTGGACAAGTCACTTCACCTCTGAACTGACTTGTTTTCACTGTAAAACTGAAATCGTTTGGACGCTGGTTGCCTGTATTTTCCTGTAATCCATGAATTCTATTTTTAGGCAACTTTCTTGGTTACTGGCAGAAACTTCTCTTCTTTGGTTGCTGACCTGGGCAGCCGGTTTTGAATTGGCTCCCCTGACTTGCGTTATTTATCCGCCTTCTCCTCCTGATGGTCACTTCAACAGCAATTTGATCGTTTGTGTTGGAACTAAACCATCTAATGTCATGTAGCAAAATAACTCATCTTAGATTCAAGGTCTTATACGCGGGCCTTTATTTAGTTTTTAGGTTGCTTGGCCTTGGAATAATTTCTGAACTAGCTTTCTTTGGAATCGGATGACTGAGTCTGAAATCAGCTTTGAGCAATGAAAACTTGCTGTGTCCCAGAGACAATAATTGAAGTATGTGGGGTGGTTAGCTCCTAAGTAGAGCAAATAATACATAATTCATGGTGCCTCCCAGCTGGCTTCGGTGTGGGGAGAAAAGGAACAAAATCAACAAACCTGGTCCAATCCGCTTGCTCCCGGTTTCCTCAGAAACTTGTAGGGATTGATAGAGACTGATAATGAAAGATTAGTCTTTTATTATGACTCTAGGCACCAAATGGGGTGAACAAATAGCTCAGAAAAGGGAATAAAAATGTTTGTCCTGATCTTGAGTTGGGGTCAGAGGCTCAGTTCCCTGTTCTTGCACTGTGTCCTCACTACCTGAGAAGTGGCAGAAGAAATACTGATGACTTGAAGCCCAGACTCTCTTTCTGAGGCACTCTGTCCCTTCACCCTGGGACAGTGGCAATTTGAGGACAAAAGCATTTGTTCTGCCCTTTCTCGGGGCACAGCAGGACTGAGCACACTTCTACTTCCACGAAACCCATCCTCCTCCGTACTGCGCTCTGCTCTCCCTCTTCCACCACCGCCCGAGGAACCGCTGAGGTAGAGGAGTACCGGGAGTTTCCCACTGGATGTATTTTAGCCTTCCCGAAGAGCGCGCCTGGGCGCTGTGACTGTAGCGCTTGGCGGGGGGGCGATTCTCGCAGACTCTGCACGGCGTGCGGCGCTGCTGAAGTCACATTTCCTTATCCCCTCTTACTGATACCTAAATTGCTTTTTGTCCAAATGTCGAGCAAAGCTGAGTCTGTCCTGTGACTCAGCCATTCAAACCGTGTACGGATTAAGAGTAAACTGCGGGGGGAATCCAGCATCGATTTGTGACTCTGGTCTTCTCTTACCTTAGACACCGCTGGGGAGCAGAAACACAACTGGTACCAGAGCCTTTAAAGTGATACCACATCCGATTAGATAGATGTAGGATGGGATTAGTTGACTATGGGAGCCCAGAAAAAAAGGGGAATCCCTGTGCTATGTTATGAGCCAGATTGAGACAGCCGTCTTGTTGGCTTGTTTAAAACAGATTCTTCTCTTCTCTGTACTCTGGTAATTAGTAGACCAATATCCCTGCCATGGCTAGAGCAGAACCAATGCACTTAAATTGCTTCTCTGGCTGCACGTGGAAGTATTAACTACATTAAATCCTTTGGTGTTTTCAGTATTTTGCACGTAAGCAGAAAATAACTTTTCTTTACATTATAACAGGCTACACGGGATGATCTCTTGCGTGCTATTAGTGATGCCTTGTTTTTCAAATACTCTAAGAAATCACGAAAAATGATGGAAACAACTTCAGTATGAAGTTGCTACACGAACAAAAGTAATGAGGGATCTGCTGACTTGCATTTGTGTTGGCCCCCAAGTCTGCACGGTCTCCCCAAGGTTACTGATGGGGACCAGTTGGAACTCTGCTCAAGTGTGGGTTTAACGTTTAACTACGGCATTTGTAGTTGATGAGAGTTCTTTAACTTGATTTACTATAGGACTTACTATTTCAGTAAAAGGGGAGACTGCGTGTATTACTTGGCAGTCGTAGTGCTTTATGAATTTTAATTGAAGCTCAATACTGCTGCTGCTGGAACGAGGCGAGTATGAAATTTTGAATTTAATGATGGCCTACGGGCCAGGGTGCAAGCCTGGAATCCAGACCCCCTGCTCCTACGGTCACTTGGCTTGTCTTAAAAATTCCAGAGCATTGAAATACTTCCTTGTTCCAGCCTCTGTAGATCAGGGATTTCAGACTTGCACTTCTCTTCTTAAAACGAACATGCACCGTATCTATACATATCTGACAAGACACAAATCTCAGTGTTTGACTCACCACAGTTCTGAATTAACTACATGGCTAAAACTGGGTACCTGTTACTCTACAGGAGAACGCGAGGCCAATGCTCCGTTTGCAGGGAAAGGTACTCTGGACATTTCCTGGCCTCACGTGAACTACTGAGACGTGGCTTTCCAGGTGTGCTGTACCTTCTGCCTCCTGCAGACAGAACATCGGGGTGACACCTACACACCCGAAAAAGGCTGCCGTCTCTCATAGTGGGGAAAAATACAAATCGTAAGCTGCTTAAGATGCGTTAATTTTAGAGGTTAGATGCATCCTTAGTGAGAATTTCTAAGTGCGTAGGTCCTGAGGGGTCTTTGATTTCAGTGAAACAGCAGCAAAAACATGGGGTTGCAATCTTAATTCTAGTTTAAATAAATCTTCATCAGGCCTTACTGTTTCTAAGTTACTAATGCACTGGAGAAGTGTTTTTATTATTGTTTCTCTGTGCCTCTACCACAGCAAATACAGCAATGTAAATACTTCAAACATCACTGAGCAGATGAGCTAAAGGCTCACAATGGGTCAGGAAGAGGACTTTTTGCTCTCCACTTAGGACCGGATCAATATGGCCAGCAACAGATTAGATTTGCCGAAGCTTTCCATGTGCCAGAGGCGACTGTGATACTTTGAGATCATGGTATTATACGGGAAAATTACTATTGGTTTTCTGGTCAGAGTGTACTTTATTACAAATGCCTCCAGGAAAAATCTTAATAGGTAACTGAAGAGCTGCTAGTGAGAAGCAGGACACTTTTCATTGAAAGTAGCAACTTGGTCTTACTCGGAGTCATCTTGTGCTTCTGGGTTCAAATAGATTGGTTTATTTAGCTAAAAACAGAGGTGTTGCTCTGGGCTAGAGCCCAAAATGTTCTTCCAAGGTTTTGGCAGAAGAAGCAGCAGCAAGAACACGCTCGTTTTAAAGAGAACTGACTAGCTACTTCATCAGCAGAAAGCCAGTGCTATTTAAACTGCTTGAAGTGTTGAAATGATTTGAACAGATGTTATATGGAAAATATTTTCAATTCTTTGTCAGCATGTTACTAGTATTTTGTGTTTTTAACATAAAGCAGGACTATAGCCAATCCTCTGTGCCTCTCAGACAGTGGCATAATAAAATAACCATGTTTCTGTCTTTTCTTACATAGAACAAGCAATCACCTGTACAGCAAAAGTCTTTTATTAAAAATCACAGCACACAGATCCTTTGGCCAATAAAGGCATACATGAAAGGACACAAATACATATACAATACGCTTACGCAATTACCAAGAATTTTCATCATCATAGATAGCTTCAGGTTTCTAGCAGTTTATTTCCTATATAAATGCTGAGCAAATAAACTGTGCCACACCCCAGCCTCAAACAGTAAAGTTATGCGGCTGCAGAAAATGTGCAATTTCATTCCCTTGTTTCGAAGATGCTCAGCACAGTACCCCATGCTAATTCGGTTTCATAAAGGCACACTTATTATGCAGTATCCTTCAGCTTCAGACAGGCTCTAAGAAACAGACTGATCCATTTCCAAGTTTTACTAGACATTACCTAAATAGTCTCTATTAGAAAGTAGTAACTGGCATATTATGTTGGCATAAAGTAGTTCCAGTTCCAAGGTAAAAGCACATCTTACACAGGTACATGTAGCAACAGATCCGAGTCTCGCAGGCAGTGTGCTTGAAATAAAATACGCAGGAGGGAAGGTGCTGACAGTCTGTCAAGCATACAGCAATACCAAACACATATTTTAACTCTGATGCTGGAGCTGAACAGAAACTAATAGGAATGCAACTCTCGATCCCCTTCCCGTGCTGCCAGGCTTTTCGTCAAATCTGCAAAGCCAGCACCTTGGCTCCCAAAACGTTAGTGTTAACAGATATGAAATACAAATTTAAATGCTCAAAAAAGAGGCATTTCAACTACAGAAAATGCAACATTTGTCAAAAGTACGACACACACGAGCTGTATTTGAGCAACCTTCACATGAACAAGGCTAGACATTCAGAAAGGAAAGTATTCAGTTAGAGGAATAGTAATTTCTAAGTTGGGTTTGTGTGGTTTGTTTTTTTTTTTTTAAATCTTGAACTGACTATAGGAATTCTTGGAAGCTTGAGGGATTTTTAAGTGGAACCATTTAGTTATATAGTATGGAAATTAATGTTTTAGTTACTTATTTTTACACACTAAAGTAATAAAGTCATGTTGCACCTAACTTGAAAAAAATCATGGGAAAATAAAATCAACTTTCTAGTTGAGTTTATGCCATTGTCATATTCCAGTATCAAGTCTTAGATATATGATCATGGAGAGGACACATCATGAACAATTAATTTCTCTACTGTAGCTATTAGCTCTGATGGAGTGCTAAATGCTGGCTTTAAAAAAAATAATTTAAAAAGAAAAAAAGCTGTAAATCCTAACAAAAATCTCACTAGTGTTACGCATCAACTCAGTGGCAGTCCTGAGTTACCAACATAACCTTACAGACTTGACACAGCTGCCTAACTTAGAGTGCAGAACACACTTATACATAGAAAAGCTGAGGTGATAATTTTTCCCCATACTACTACTACTAATGATATTAAAAATGCAAAGTATTTATGAAGAGAAAACTTGGAAACCAGCAGAAACACTATTTAAAAAAAAATAAAAAGCCCAACATGTCACTCACTTATTCCCACTAAGAATGACTACAAAAAAAAGAAGATAAATTTGTTCCTGGATAACTTCATTTTCACTAAGGCCCACAACAAAACTTTCCAGTCTAATATAGCTGCTATAAAGACCAAAACCCGCTTATTTCTCAGCAGCACTTAAACAAATGCTGGACCCACTGAAGTCAGGCTCCTCCCTCTGAATTTCAAGAGGGACAAAAATCATACAGTTTTCAAGTACAAAAACATCATATACTAGACTGCTGAGATGATGTCAGGAAATATGGAACCCGGTCCTGAGAAGGTATGAAAGATAGCCTTTAATTACTACTCTTAAAATACTCAATTCATGTGTTGTTCAAAATGTGCTTTATATTTTGCTTTAGAAAAAGTGGGCTTAAAAATCAATTTGACTGAAACTTTAAGTTTTTAAACTTTCGTGACTCACTCATGCAATACGCAGATGTTTCTTCATTATTCAAAAGAACATCAATAGGTCTTTCGCAGGCAAATTCTTTCTAGTAAAATATAAAAAAACCCAACCCTGTACTAGTTGATGTTTTTGGGGGTTTTTCCACACATATGGGATGTCTGCTCTCTCCCAAATGATTCAATTTGCTTTTAAAACACAAAAGTCTAAAAAGTTTATCTTTTATTTTTGTGGAATTTCCCAGTTAATGGGATTGAAATCTAAGGGCTATATTTGCAGTAAGGGGATGTCTACTAAGAAAACCAAAATCACTTACCAAAGGAAAAGAATCTGTCAAGCCATGTTGATTTGTTTTGCAACTAGAGCAAAACGTGGGTAACTTTAAACAGAAAAGTGTGTCATGAAGCTGTGTCAGACTGACATCCCGATATCAAGAGCATAAGTGCGGTCACCATTGTTTCTGAGCTTCATCTCACCAGCGCGCCGAGGCAAGTGCCGGCTGTGCCGCTGTCCAGAGATCTGCTATGCACTCTGCGCTCCTGACACTTGTGCAAGAAACTCTTCTAGGGAGTTTCTTAACTATTAAATATTTGTAAGCGCAATGTCTTCCATAGGGTCAAATATCAGAGGGAGAGCCAGCATTTCTCTGCCATTAATTTTGCCAACAATGAAACCCACTCTTTTGGGGGAGCGGGGATGGGGGTTGTGGGCTGGGAGAGTCAAAGTCAACAACGAAAACAACTGCCATGAACACAGTTATTGGTAGAAATGGAGAAACGGTACCTTCTTACTAGCTTGAGAGACATGCAGCAGACTTTTGATCTGCAGTTCAGATCCCAGTACTTTAAATAATGGCTTGTGCACAAATAAATTCAAGCACTGCTTGATACATAATTCTCATGGACATTACAGTACCTCCTTAAACAAATCTAAAATGACATTTAATGATCTTATTTTTCCTATACATAATAATTTTTCAATAATTATAAATAAATACTCACATTACAAGCATTTAATCACATATATACACACAATACTAGTGAATCCCAAATAGCAAATAGATATTTTTTGAAAATGCTAAAGCCAATTTAGATTACCTGTACTCTTGTTAAATTCTTGTTTTGGAGCAGTATACCTTGCTGAAGAGAACATCTGCCTATCTGTCAATGCATAAGCATGCATTAGAATGGACACATGCTAAAATAACTTCTTTTTTTTCAGTAGCTTAACTTTGTTTCAGAAGGAAGTCAAAAATTTGTTCAAATTTTCAAAATAGACAATTATCAGCCTCTGCAGAATTTTCCTAAAACTCAATAATTTAATCAAAACAAGAGAAGACTAACAAAAATCCCATTCTTGATTCCTTTGGTATGAATTGCTAACTTGCTAATTTAAGAAGCGAAACCAGAGACATTTACACTTTTTTTTTTTTTTTCTTCTTTGCAATTTGTCTCTTCCTGCAGGTGGGAACAGACACTGAACTAGGGAGAGGAGGAAATGAAATTACATGAAAGTGCAGTGTGCAACAAACAGTAAAACTGATAATTACGAATGCCCTTCAGGCATAAAAGTTAAAAATCTGTTTATACTGAAAGATCTGTAGCTGACAAAGGTTACTGGAAATCACTAGCTCTGTACTAGTACTGGGAAAAAAAAAGTATTTCTGTGTATTAGAGTACCTGCCACTCAAAAATGCTTGAATTACAGGCTTACCTAAAGATTTGATGGTAAGTAATGTGCTGAAATTGTCTAAGTGATCTGTTCTACAGCCAAGAATGTCCTGTCTGCACTTACTGTTCAATACTGCATCGGATGCTGACAAGCTCTGTCAGTAGTAGAATTATTTGTAGTATAGCCAGGACTAAGGGACATAATCCCATTTACTGACACTATCACTTGAGCAATTAACTTAGACCTCCTGTATAATTATTTTTAGTTCTGCTATAAGGTGTTATTGGAGAGAAGGACGGAATCCACACAGTCTAGCTTCAGGCATCTGGACGTGACTGTTGGGGGATCAGTCTCTTTAGATTGCAATGTAGCTCCTGAAGAGACAAGGTTCTCCTCAAACAGGAATCTGGGGGGTGGGGGAACCTATTTCTCTTGACTACACACAGAGTTTACTTTCTTAGCTGAGGTACCCATGTTAGGGCAATCTTGTTTGAACTCTGAATAGCTTCCACTGACCTAATCTTGCTCATTTACATTTTACAGAAGTAATCCAGAACAACATAAATCTGAAGCTTACAACGTCTGACCTTGGTAGTAGTCAGTGAGCTTACTTACTGTTGGGAGGGGAAATGTTTCTTCAAACAGTGTGCTTGGAGGATAAGCTAAGAACAACATCTATGCCTAACAACTGAAGGCTAGCTTTGTAGCATAACTATTTGCCTCCAAAATAAGATAATATATTCTATACCTGTCAAATACCATAACTCATCCACCTTTCTAAATATAGACTTACTCCATAGCTGCCAGATAATTTATGTACATGTCCTTAAAACAACAAAAAGCTTAGAGACAAGTTACACAGAAGGTCTAATAATTCCATTTTTGTAAATCAGAGCACTTGCCAAAGAATAGACTCTTTCTCCCTCCCATAACAGGAATATCCTAGGTAAAATTGTTCCCTTCACTTGACTGCTTGTGTCAATAATCAGCCACCTGTTCCCACTGGCAATAGCCACCGATTTGCGGCCCCATTAGACTCTTCAAACCTTGCCAAACTGACACTTGTTCCTTGCCAAGAAATAAATAGCAGGTGCTAGTTTCACAATCTTAGAGATAGCATAAAGGCCTGTCATGATCTTTAGCAAATAAATCTTCCAGCAACCTTCAATCCAAGTTATCTCCCCCAAATTTTCTGTACTATCCATATTTTGCAACCTATTATTTGCCTTCAATCCTGCCGTATGAGCCTTTCCAGGCTTTTTGTCATCTATTTCTTTTTAAACATCTCTACATCATGCCACATCAGTAGCTCTTAGCAGTTTCAGGGTTTCATTGATCGTGACATAATGAATCGTGCAAAATCTTTTGAGTAATTTTTAAGCCCTGGTTACTGGGATTCTCCCCAAGTAACAGTAACCAAGCTCAGGAAGTCCATCAACATTCTGCCTTTTCCCTCCTCAGACTTTCACGGGATGCCATCCTTCCTTTGGCAACACTGTGAAGGAGGCACGCCCCAATCATACATGTAGGAAAGCCTGAGCTTAACCTCCTCCTTACAGAGCTTTCCTTCTTTAGCCAGGGTCTGGTGCTTTTCCAGCATATCCTCGATGCTTTGCTTATGCGTTACTATGTACTTATTGTTGCAACCTCGGGACTTATATTCAGTGTCAAAACGAGGATCGTGCACTCTCTTCACATCAATGGGAGCCAACCACACCCCCAGGGAGACATCTTCACTCTGCCACATGTTCAGGTAGTCTCTGCTAAGACGCAAATAGTGCACCAGATCCGCAGAAATCACATAACCACCACCCAGAGCATATGGTAGATAGTAGTCACAGAGCACCCAGGCGCTCTCTTTCCATTTGCCGCCAGATTTCACTCGGCCACGGCCAGAAAAGAAGCCCCAATAGAGGCGACGTGGCTCCTTGGCTCTCAGCTCTTCCACGAGCACATCCAAGCGTACGAAGGTATCATCATCGGCCTTCAGGGCAAACTGGAAGTCCAAGTGCAGATCCAGCCAGACGTACGTGGCCAGGACTTTAGCAGTCAGGTTCTCGTAGGAATCCCGCAGCTCCGGCAGGAGGAGGAGGTCTCTGTGCCGGCTCTGCTCTAGCTCCAGGCTACGAAGCTCCTCTGCCCCGAGCCCCCCCGTGCCGATCACAAAGCGGCTCCAGATGTCATCGTGAGGGGGACGCCCCGCAGCCGAGAGCCACGTGCTGCGGATGATGCTGCGACGCTCGCTGTACTTGGGGCCGCTCGTGATGAGCACGGCCAGGAAGGCGGTCTCCTCAGGGGAGGGCGGCGGGGCTGCCGGGGGATGCGGCCCCCTGGCACCCCGCGGCGGCAGGGCCGCGGGCTGGTTGTGCGGGAGCCCGCGGGGGGCTGGCAGAGGCCGGAGGCCCTCGGAGGTGCACTTGGCCAGGTAAAGCAGGACCACTGCGAAGAGCGACAGGCCGCCCAGGCCCAGGGCCGTCTTGTGGCGGCACAGCAGGCGCAGCAGCTTCATGGCCTCGACGGGCCAGGCCGGAGCCTCCCACACACCCTCCTCCCCCCCCCCACCCCCCGCCCCCCGCCCTGAAGATTTAGGCGGGAACGGCGTACGGCCGCCGAGAGGAGACAAGATTCCTGTGGGAACCCTCACCGCGCTTCGCCGCCCCTCGGAGGTGGTTTCATGGCTCCTTACTGCCTTTTCCCCGTCTCCTCGGGAAAGACGCCGGCTCAGGCTGAGGAGGAAGAGGAGGAGCGGCTCCCTCCCTGCCTGCCGGTGGCCGCCGCCGCTCCCGTCGCCGCCTGCCTTGTGGGAGAAGGGGCAGGGGGCGTGCCCGCGCGCCCGCACCACCTGACCGCACACGGCGGCGCTTTTGCGGCCGCCATCTTACAGCAGGGCAGGCGAGGCCGCGGCGCTGCCATCTTGGTTGCGGGCGCGCCGGCGGCGGTGTTTGGGGGTGAGGGGAAGCGGCGCTCACAGGCTCGGCTGAAGGCGCTTCCACGGGGGATGAACGCTCCCGGTGCACGGCGGTGCCGCCTCCTCGGGAGCGCGTAGTCCTGTGAAAGTCGCCGCGTGTTAGCTGGCGAGCTGTTGTTGTGGTTTCACGCGGATTGCTGGCGGCGGTGCGCGTTTTAAGGACTCCCAGGCAAAACAGATGAATAAGCCCAAAGCTACAGATGCACGTATAGCCAGGAAAAGGGACCTGACAGGGGATTAAAAAGGTTCCTTCACGCTTGGAGGAGGTCTGCTTTATTATTAACCGAGGTAAGGAAGAGCACGTAGGCAACTACGTTCAAATTTATAGCGCCCGGAATTTCGCCTTCCCTCTTCACCGGCCCACGGCCACCGCCAGGCCCCGCCAGCTGCCGGGGGGGGGGGGGGGGCCCCNGGGGGGGGGGGGAACCCGCTGTGAGGGAAAATGGCTGCCTGCTGCCCTACTCCAAGATGGCCGCTCCCCGCTCTTCACGCACGCACTGCGTAGTGACGAAGTTCCGCTCTCCTCCCGCTGCCCGTGCGTGTGGGGCGGGAGTGGGCCTGGGGTCTTCCCGCCGTGAGGAGCCGCCGCCGCCTCGCCGCAGGGAGCGGGGCGAGGGGCAGCGGGGCCGCGGCTGGCCTCCCCGCCGCCTGTCACCGTCCTGGGAGGCTGCAGGGAAGGGGCACCGCGGGCGCCCCGGAGCTGTCGGTGAGTGCGTGTGTGGCCCTCCCTGGAGCGGGGTCGGGACCGCCACTGCCCTTCGAGTCGGGCAGGGCAGCCCCGGCCGGGCTCCCCCCCCTCTCCCGTGAGGAGTTAGCCGTCGCCGCTCGGTCTGCGAGTCGTGCCGCGGGTGCTCCCTGCCCGCGGCTCTGCTGTGCCTCGCGGGACCGTGGGTTCCGTGCCCCTCGACGCGCTTGTCCGTCGGGCGGTGGTCCTTTCCCCCGTCCCTGCCAACTCGTACGTGGCAGCGATTTTCAAGCAGGTCGTGACAGGTCCGCCCCTGGGGTTGCTTTTCCTGCCGGCTGTTTCCTGTGTGTTTCCAGCTCCGCTTTACGTGGTGGCATTTGTAATCGTATTTCCCTCAGTCATCTCTTCCCCAAAAGACCTTCACGTCTTTCAGCCTTTCTAAAGAGGTGGTCCGTTGAGATCTCTGGTAAACAGGAAGAAATTTTTCCCTGTGAGGGTGGCGAGGCACTGGCGCAGGTTGCCCCGAGAAGCTGTGGCTGCCCCATCCCTGGAGGTGTTCAAGGCCAGGTTGGACGGGGCTTGGAGCAACCCGGGCTGGTGGGAGGTGTCCCTGCCCAGGGCAGGGGGGTGGGACTGGATGATCTTCAAGGTCCCTTCCAACCTAAACTGTTCTGTGATTCTCTGAAACTGTAGTGCTGTTGTGGCTATTTCTGCAGCTTGCTGGGAAGCGCAGCGCTACGCGAGGGGCATTGGCACAGCTGAGCTTGGGCTGCACATTGGGACAGTAAGTGCATCGTGCGCTGTGCTGGCTTCTCAGTAAATGCTTGGGTTTTGGCTGTCAGGTCAGCTCATGCCATAACACCTTAAGACGGTTTTTAGAGCAGAGCTAGGCCATTTAAAGGATGTTATCTTCCAAAGTCCTCTGACAGAGGTTACAATTGTGCGGACTGAAAACTGACACAGATTAATTTCTTGACGTGTATTTATTATTTAACAGGCTTTTTTATTCTTTCACAGCAAATACTTGTGCTTGCGTGTAGGTTCTTCTGAATTTTAGGAGATGCTTTATTAGTGACATAATGTTCTAGAGTTTAATTTCCATGTGTTTTTTCCTTTTTGTTTTTCAGATCATTTAATCCATTCACAGTAATTTAATCGGCCAATACTTTGAAAAAAAAGGAAAAAATGATGTCAAGACAGGCATTTCTCTGCAGTTTGGGATCTCTGTATTTGTCCCTTCTGTTTGTATTTCTTCTAATGGATGTTTATGCAAGGCCTGCAAATAATTCGGCCCTCAAAGAAAAGCCAGCTGACAGCAAAGATGAGAATGAGATCTTGCCCCCAGATCACTTGAACGGGGTCAAAATGGAGATGGATGGACATCTGAACAAAGAATTCCATCAAGAAGTTTTTCTAGGAAAAGAGATGGAAGAGTTTGAGGAAGATTCAGAACCCAGAAAAAATAGGAAGAAGCTCATGGTCATCTTTTCAAAGTAAGTTACATGCATTGACAAGAACAGTGCAGCCTCTTTCTCTGATCTTCAGAGTAAAACTGGCAAATTTTTCTGTAATACTTAAAAATTGTAATGATGAGGGGGAAAGCATCATACAATAAGCACTGTGTTCATGTTATTAAGGTATTAATGTACCTGTATAAACCATTCTCAGGAGTGAGAATGCATGTGTTGAGAGTCACAATCAGTATACAGGATTGGTGCTGTGGTCCAGTAAAATTTATGATGAAACATACTGTTTCTATGTGAAAAATCCTACCTAGCCTCTTGAGATATGAAAATTAATACTGCTTTTTCCTGGTTTCCTGGCTGAATGAATAATCAATCACGCTTGTATCTTAAGTCAAGGAATGAGTAAGGAAGGGCTTCCTTAGTGGTAGAATGCCCTTGCAATGAATTGGGAGGGTGGGGTTTTGTTCTAGCAGTAGTGTGCTGTGTGGCTTTGCTGTGAGTTTAGTTTTGATTGACAATTTGAGTTTCTTATTTATTGTTTGGTCTTATATTGCATATGAATTTTTTGTTCGATTCTGTTGTGACTTCTGCTAATAACTGCAGAGGAAAAACACTGAAAAGACAATAGTAAAGCCAGAAGGGAAGAAAAGGGACAGACAGACAATTGGGTAAGATTGTGGTAAACAAACAGTTACTTTCTGGTCATAAAACTTTCTAGTAGGTGCCAAGTGTCTAAAATCAGTGTGTTTCGAATGAAATACATGAAGGTTAAAAATAAGTATGCCTAACAGCACATACCAAGAGTTCAGAAATGGACATGGCAGCTTTCTTCATTAAGTTAGCAGTGTTGTTAACAAAACATTTAGCTCCTTAGAATTTAGAAAAAGAAAAGAGAATGAGAATGAAACATGAGAATAGAAAGATTAAATTTTTCTTTTGTAGCCTTTTTGAAAAGTTCATCTAGCTCGTTACTTGGTGTAAAATGTTAACTTTACATTTAGACATTAAAGCATTTTCCCTTTTATAAGGCACTTCTTGTGCTAGATAAGGTTTGTGTCAGCTAATAAACTGTCAAGATGTTCAGGGGTCAGTAAACATAATGGAAATGGAAATCAAAATCAGTGCACACTTTTAGACACTAGGTGGCAGAATTGGCTTTATCGCATTTTTGCAGTGGAGGATTACTTTTATTAGAACAGCTTAAATTACATTGGTGCCCTTAATGCTGATAGTGGTGTAAGGATGCATATATACTTGAGCTAAAATGAGAAGGCTTAACAAAGCTTTTTTTTCTGCAAACTTTTCATTAACAAGGAAAAAATATCAGTAATAACATTGGATTTTTTTTTTCTGGTGTGCTCCTGAGTAAAGGCAGCTAAAGCAAATAGGCAAACCAGAGGGTGTTTTTCATTTAAAGCAGAATCCTTTATTGCTGTGTCTGCTATTCGGACCACTCACTTATTGGTAGGATATATACAAATAATAAAATTGTCCTTAGAAGGTTTCATTTTCTTTATTGCTATGTGTTTATTGGAAACGTTCAACTTGTGGTTAGTAAGTTGTCATTCACAATTGCAAACTCTGTTAATTTCTGCCTATTTGTTACGAAAGAGGAAGCTTAAAGCAATTGTTTTAGGAAGCTTAAAGCAGTTGGATTCAAGATCAACTTCACTTAGATACTTACTTAAAATTGCATTCTGTCAGATGATCAGATTAGAAATGTAGAAAAGCATTCTGAGGAATGTGGTTGCTTTCTAGACATAGTCTTAAAGACTGAGTGAAAAAAGAAATACTATGAACTTCTGTGAAAAGCTAGTAAGTCACTGGCTTCCAGATGCTTTGGAAATATTTTCTTTGAAGACATAAAGAAAACACACAATGTGTTTTTAATTAATGACAGCTGAGATTCTATGGCGTGCCAGTATGATATAAAGTAGTTGATTCAAAGCATGCATTCTTGCCTAATAGGGTTACTGAAAATAAAGTTGAAACATGGAAGTAAAGCTCCCCAAACCATGTTTTTCTAGGCAAGCAAGCTATGTGTGACTGAAAGAACAAGTGGCATTTCATAATTCTGTATTTCAGTTTCTGAAGTCACTCTTTACTGGGAGGACAAGCCTAACTTGTCTACAGAAGAGTTTTTTTGCAAGTTAACCAGTCCTTCCACTTTGCCCTGTGAAATCAGGCATGGTGCAGGAAATCCTGGGTGCATCTTTTTAATCTTCTTTCCGTGCCAAGGGTAAGTGTTCAGGAGTCTTCAGGTCAAGAAAATCTGTGAGAGGGGCTTAGTTGACATCCTTTCTTCTTGTATTTCTCATAATTGCAAAAAACCCGTTTGTTGTAGTCTCCATTTAAATAGTTTAAATTAGCCTGGAATCTATAGAAAATTCTTTTGCTGTATGGTGTAGTTTAGCTCATGCAGGTGGGTGTTGATGGGAGGGAAGGAGGAAGGATATTGAAAGCAGTCAAGTGTGTTTATGATGACGCTGATTTCCCTAAATCAATGGCATTGGGTACTAGAATTCAGTTTGGTGAGCCTTGCTTCTAAGGGTCAGTTATCTTTTAAATTACTTATACTGAACAAAAGTGATAAATTCAAGTCAGAAGAATGTAATGTGTGTGGCTTTCTGTCAGGGTGTTTTTGTGGTGTTGGTGTTACCTCTGTGAGTTTGAAAGTTGAGTACCCTTCTAGCATTTGCATTTTACGGATGTTTTCAGCTAGTTAGCGGCAGCCCTAGTTGTGATTCAAAAATTAAAATGTTGGTGTTAGCTGAGTGCCTTACCTTGATGGTCATTCATCAGGTCTTGGGCTTAAATACACCCATGTACAGAAGCTTTTTGGTTTGGGTTTTTTTTTCCACTTGTTTAAAAGTCATGAACTTATCCTTTCCTAAAGCAAAACTCGTGAATCCCACAGTGCTTGTAAGTGCTCTCTTAGACTTTACAGCTGTGACTGTGTGTGTTCAGGTGGCACACAGGGCAAGATCCATGCCCCCTTTTCTTAAATTCAGGTTTGTCTCACAGCCTATCACAGTGTTCGTTTCTACTGGTATGCATTCTGTCTGTGGTGGGAAGATGCTAGTAATGACAGCCGATGTTGGACCATAGCAGGTAGAATAGCAAATGAGGAGAGGGGACGTTTTAAGCTTTCCTGTTTTGATTAGAGATTTGTATTATTCAGTTAAAAAACTGTTTTTACTCTATGCCATTGGAAGATTTTACGTAACGTGTGCACCCTGATTTGTGTTTTTCCTAACCTGTACCTTTAAGTATACATCTAATAAATTTTGCATACCTCCTACCATGTAAAGTAGAGCTTTGCTTTTGTTTCTGTTATTAAAAGTTATTCTCTGAATCTGCTCTTCACTCTTTGGATGAAACAGAAACCAGCTCTAAAGTGATAGTGCTCAAAGGAATTGTTATCTTTAGTCCTTTACGTAAGAACACCGCTTTCCTGCCCCCCCCGGTACCTCGGGCAGCATTGCAGGGTTGTCATTTAGGAACCTGAAAACATGAATCTGAAAACCTGAGTGGCCAACGTTGATTGATAATACTCTCAGATGTGGCCCTTTTGAAAGGTGGCCACAAAAATCTGATTTTTAATGTCTTGTGATGGAGAAGCTGGGCTGAAGTGTTTAAAACCTGTTCTTCCAGGCTTAATGCCTATGTTCAATGCAGCCCTTACAGGCTTTTGCTAAGGAAAAATTTACAATTATCCTACAAAGTAGCATACTTGCTTGTTTCTTACTCAAAGGTAGTATTATCATTTAGCCTGTGAATAGATAATGAAATATGGTTTGAATAGTCGGTGAAGTGTTAAACTTGAACTTGGACATTATAAGGAGCTGTTATGTCTGATGCTGCCCATTACTGAAATGTATTAATACTAATGGTATTTACCATGTTGCATCAACTACTGTCTGCGCTGTGGTTTATCTATAATTTTCTTTGGAATGAGACAGGTAAGCAATAAGGTACATTTCTCTCTGTAGTCTGTTTTTTAATTTAAATTTATGCTAACAGTAGTCCTTGCATTTGCGAAAAAGTTGCTGTCAATTCAGGAAGTAGTACATCATATACGACTATACATCATATATGTATCATATGTCAAGTTTTGACAAATTTGAGATGGCACTGTGTTGCAGAAAACTATGCTTCTTGTAGGAAAAGAGCAATCGATTATTTTTCTTTGTTTGGTTTTTTTTTTTTGGAGCTGGTATATTGTGAAGTTTGATAAATGGTCACAAGATTTCTATACACAGATTGCCGAGGAAGGTTTGAGCAAATTTGTAACCTGAGATGATATTCATGCTTGGATTCATCTTGTTTTCTTGAACTTAAATTCTTTCTTGCCAGTACTTGGTTTTTGGCAATTTTTTTAAGGAGTGCATTAGACTGTACTACTCTTTACTAACATCTTTTTGAGTGTTCAGGACTATCTGCCTCAAAACTGATTGCCCATCACTGTGTTACAAAATTGGTTTTCCAAGACTTAGCAGTATTAGGTTGTTCAGCCACATGTAATTATCTAAGCTCGTTGTTATTCGTGGAAATGTTTTCAGTAGTCCATTCTGTATGAGATAATTCTCTAAGGAAGCATGGACAGTCTTGTTTTTATCGCCTTAGATGGTAACCTTGCAGAAGGAAGATATATTGTATTTCATACAGTTGTAAATATTCCTCTCAAAAGCAGAAGTGCTGTTTATGGTCACTGAAAGGATATCAGCTCTCTTTGTATGGTGGATGCCTGCTAGCTCATGAAAATCTGAGGCATTGGAGACTTCTTGGGAGGTGTGGTAGCAGAACAAAAGTGTACTTTCATGAGCTAGAAGAGCAGTAAATGAGATGTTTGTTACCTTTCTCCCTAGTTATAATGTGATTTAGATGGAAAGTACAGCTTGGAAGTAGTAAGTTTGCTAGCTTTGATCTACGGAAACCAGAATGTTAAATGTTGAGGGGAAAATGCCTTGATTTCCCTTCTCATTTTTGATAGTACCTATTCCATCTCAAAACCCACATTTTTTTCACCTGGTAAGTGCAAGGTGGCACAAACGGAACATGACCATTTTACTGGTCTTGCCATTGATACTGAAAAGTTGCTAATACTGAGCCTGTGCATGTATATGTGGAACGATGTGATACAATATTTAAAACCACTAATACTGCATTTATTAATACAGCTGAGTGGTGTAGAAGATTAGGTGCTAGGGTTGGTATTTGGTTTAAGCTTTTAACATTTAGTTGACATTTAAAGGCAAATCACATTTAATAACTTGAGTTTCAGTAACACTTCAGTCCTCTTAAGACAGTGATACAAACAGATAAAAAAGCCAGAGTCAAGCTGGGGGTTTTTTGTTGTGTTTTTCTTTGTTGTTTTTTTTGGTGTTTTTTTTTCATTGAACAAGAGTGGTTTTGGTATGCTTTAAATAGAATCTTGCTTCCTAAATGTTAGTGATGGGTTTTCAGTTTTAAATGTTGTTGCATCTTTATTGAATAAATACTTAATTATATGCTCAAAAAAACCTTGAAGTGGCATGTTATTGTTTTTGTATTTTTTCTTCAACTGAAATTTTTATATTAACTTCTTCTTAATGAAGTAAGTATTAATGGAATTGATGGTATGGCAGTGTATCTTAATACAATAAAGCAGTGTTGCCAGTACTTTCAGAACAGTGGATTGTCAGATTGGACGTTTACTGATAATTTTAGTCAGATAGAAAAAGCTTAGTTCTGTAGCTCAGTAGTTCAATAGCACTGACTACAAGCATATCCTTTGACAAAGCAAAGTGAGCCTGATAACTCAGAAACCTAATGGAGAACAAATGTATGTGCAGAACTTTTAAATCTGTTAAGAATTAGAAGCTATCAGCTGTAATGTGTTACCAGAAATCAAGGTATCCCAGATCCAGAGGTATCCCAGATCCAGAGATAAAGGTATCAAGACTCGCCCCCCCCCCCCCCCCCCCCCNCTTGTTTGCTATTCATCCATAGGGTGGATATAAATAATGATAAAAAGATAAGTGCAAAAGAGATGCAGCGCTGGATCATGGAAAAGACAGATGAACATTTCCAGGAAGCTGTGGAAGAGAATAAAATGCACTTCCGAGCTGTGGACCCTGATGGTGATGGTAAGATGAACGATTCCTTCATTTCCTGATGACATCTTAAGTCGGTTGCTCGTAGCCAAACCTACTGGCCTCTCTTCAGATATGCTGTAACAAAATCCACGTTCCTTTGCATTACATGTAATCACAACAGTTTTGATCCATGCAGAAGAGAATAGAGCAAAGAAGTGATGTGCTCCAGTCTGCATTGTAGTTCTGCGTTGAGTGCTATGTTATTTCACTTGCAGTCATAGGAAATTGTAACATGTGGCTCTGCCAGGGATGGGGTGAGGATGGTGACACAAATAGGTTATTTTCACAAGGCCTGTCTGGTCTAAAGAAACATAAAAGTGAATCAGGTGATAGTTTTCATATTGCCATTCATAAAACTTAGTGTGATGGTTATAGTGCAGAACCAAAAGGTTTTAGCACATTCCGTTTTAAGTAATGAGACCAAAAGTTCATCATTTAAGTGTACTATGTTGTGTCTGAGATATGGCTCTTTCTTACAGGCCATGTGTCCTGGGATGAATATAAAATTAAATTTTTGGCAAGTAAGGGCTTTAACGAGAAAGAGATTGCAGAGAAGATCAAAAACAATGAAGAGTTGAAAATAGATGAAGAAAGTAAGTGCAGACCGTTGGTGTGCGTCATTTTTTCTTTTACTTTCCTAAAACCTGAGTGTCAAAATTGTTCTTAATATAAGATGAATGTTTTAGTTGTTTCTCTGCTTCTACACAAATGTAGAATGTGTAAGTCATAAGACCGAAGTACTAGATTTCTTTCCAGCCCAAATCTGCCTTCCCAATACTCTTGATGTGAATATTTAACACTGAAAAATCTTGGTTGCCTATTTGAATGGTTTTCAGTTATTTATGTTTAACAGTCTGCTAAAATTTGTCAGACCTGTGTTGTCTGTGGACCATTGTATTGTTAAGGCAGGAACCAGGTCCCCTGTTGCTCCAAATGCAAAGGAGCTGCTCTACATGATTCCTCTTCTAAAATTGAGGAGGGATGTATGTGCTACCAAACAGTGTTGTGTTTAAGTAGGTATGTGCTTAGGCACTGGAAGCATACTAGAAGTTAATGGCAGAAGGTTGCTGAACAGTTGTTTCATCAGAGTTCTCTGTAGAGAGAGATTGATTCTTTTTTTTTTTAGGTTAGTGAGATGGATCATTTCTTCCTTATTAGTTTTGAAACTTTCATTTGAATCTGGCTTGGTATAGACATGGCAACTCTTAACAGAGTAATCTCCCTGTTCTCCCCCATCTAAAAGTGTTTAAATTTACTGTTAAGTAAAACACAAAGCCTTAGCCTTTCCTTGCAGGAATTAGTCATTTAAAAGTGGGTTATGTTATATTTTCCATTTATCAAAAAGCAACTAAAATGCAAATGGGCCTTTGATTTTATGGCAGGGAAAACACCTGTGCAGCGTGTTCTATGGCAGTGTGGTTAACTACAGTTTACAGGAATGCTCATCAGATAAGATTTGCTGAATAAGGGAAGTGTGTACATAATCATTTTTCTACCTAGGTAACAAGCCTTGTTTGGGAAAATCAAATTAGTTATCTACCGCTTCCTGAGGATGATAGACAAAACTTATTTTCATACTCTAGTGCAGGGTTAAAGTACTCTTTTTCGGTCTGTATAATAAAAAATAACAGAATGTGTGGATCTTAAGGCATGTTCTGAGTCTTGCGCAGAAGCACACTGCAGTTTGGATGCCAGGCCAAAACTAGGGACAGAACTTTATTTAACTTATGCAGATAACAACAGTTTCAACTGATGACTGACAGTTGAGTTTCATTTAAAACTGAGTAAGAAAGATAGGCAGAGGGAGATTGACTTGTGTCTTCTACACGTGCGGGGTTGGCTATAGTGGCAAACCATAAGCAAGTGATTTGATTATTCTGTGTTTACTTCTGTCCTTGATATAACTAAAATTTGCCATTTGCAAACTTGCCCTAAGATTCTTATGAAGACTGTGAAGGACTTGTTTACTCTTCACAAAAAAAACGTTTACTGAAGACTTAACTCTTAATTGCAACTAGCAGTTCAAAAAATGTAGATACGACCGTTGTTGGTTGTTTTTTTTTTTTTTTNCAAAGGCATACAGGACCTATTTAAGACAGTTCATTAAATTAAAAAAAAAAAAAAAAGTTTATCTGAAGACTGTAGTCTTTCGGAGTGTTTTTAAAACTTGTGAAAAGCAAATGCTTCAGATTTGTGTTTGTTAGTGTGTTTTGCAGATAGCAGGGTGTGCTACAGACAGTATTTTTTCCAGTGTGTCATTTTGAAAATGCCTACACCAGAAAACGAATACTCTGTACAGGTATTTTTTTCCTGTTTGGTTTTGTTCAGGACCACTAGGTGCACATAATATTCATGTTGTGTGTTGCAGGGTGCTTTTTTTCTTCAAATCAGATGCATGGTTTTAGTGGAAACTCGTGAAAATTATGATTCTCAGTTGAGTTTAGGAAAAATTCACTTAAAAACTGCTTGTCTGCATGGTGTAAGACAAAATGAAAGAAGTGGAAGTGTAAAGTGATTTTGGTGCTGATGTATCTGTTCGTACGTGTGTACTTCAACTTGCATTTGTTGCTTGCGGCAAAAATATTTCCTTTTTGTTAAATTACAGTGATAACTAAAACAAAACATGTACCGGGTTTAGGTTTGAAGTCAGAGTGCTTTCTGATACAGAATAGACAAAGTAGCTAAAAAGAGTAATAAGTACCTGTATCCTTAAGTAACTGAAAACTAAATGCATTTCTTGGTGCTTAGGTTAGCATCTGGTCTTGATGTTTCTAAACTTTCTATTGTAGAGCTACCCTCTTAAATCTCTCATAGTTCCAATAAACCACATCTTTAGGCTGATGTATCTGAGTCGAAGGATACAAGATCTCTCTGGGTAGGCAATTCTTTTAAATTTTGAGCCTTTGGCAGGGTAAAGAAGGGAGGAGCAGAGGCAGGGCACAAGTCTCTTCATAGCTTTCCTTGTCCTCTGCTTTACGGCTTTGCTTATACTGACTTTTCAGTTAGATGCTTTGTTAAGAAGAGCTGTCCATTGAAATGTATTGTTGACTGCTGTAAAAACTGGGCTTTGGTTTTTCTTCTTTCTAATCTGTTTAATACAACTCTTAAGCTTAATTCATATATGTAGTTTTGTGGAGAGTGAGGGTGCTATCTGGAATTGCAGTGTTGCTGGAGAAAAACCTCTACGCTTAAAATTATGTGCAGTATGCATAATTCCATCATCACTTCGTGGTAGGTCAGTGTAACATTTTGTTAACTCAGTTCTTGTGAGCTTGAACATACCTAAAAAGAGTTCAATAATACAACTGGTTTTAGTTTAGATAATGTTGTATTAAGAAATGCCAAGTTGAAATAAGAAAAGTGGTGGTGTAACATTGGAGTAATAAAATGTGTCCCTTTGATCATGCTTGGAACGGATATGCTGGCAAAGAATATTTTCTTACCTGTGGTAGACTTAACGAGTGCTGTAGAGTAGAATAAACCTATGTAGTGCTGTTAGCCAAAGCACTAGTGCAGTGGTGCTTCACAGATCAGCAGCGTCTTTCTAGATTTAGTGATAATCATGTTATTTGGTCTTAGAAGAAAACATGCTAAACGTTAAAAGGGTTGTTTGTTCTATGGTTATTATTTTGATAGGAAAAGAATTGGTTAACATTCCTTTCTTGTAGATATTAACCAGGTGTGTGATGTCACAATTACAACACATGGAGATAGTGAATCTGAAGAATATTTTGAATTTGAAGAATGTTTTGGCTATTTCAATACGCAGGACTAGTTTGAAGTAGGAAAAAAGTATTCATTCAGAAGAAAGGTACTACTAGTATTCAGGCAGGTGAAAGATTTCTGTTGGTAGTGGGCTTCAAAATATGAAAATAAGAAAGGAGAAAAACAAGTACTGAACAAAGCTGGATTATTTATACCTCCTACCAGAAGCAGCTAACAGTACTGGTAGGACAGTACTTTTCACTTGCTACATTGAAGTTTTGATACAGGTGTTGCTAAATCTTTATTTTCATCTCCTAATTTCAGTTCAGTTGTTTGGTTAAAGGATCTTTCCTAGTGTTTCAGCACAAACTAGATGACACTGATTGCACTTTGTTTCCCCTCGGTACCTGCTTGCCCTGCGAGTTGAACTGTAAAATAACTGGTCATCCTTGTTTAAACAATTGAGTAACGGGGGAAGGTATATTTTAAGAACTTTAAATAGAATGAACATGATAGCTTAAATCTTCTTGAATTTCTAGCACAGGAAGTTTTAGATAATCTGAAGGATCGGTGGTACCAAGCTGACAACCCACCTCCTGATCTGCTGTTGAATGAAGAAGAATTCTTGTCCTTTCTTCATCCAGAGCATAGTAGGGGAATGCTGAAGTTCATGGTGAAAGAAATCATCCGAGATTTGGGTATGCCATTTTAAAACATGTTTCTTGGGAGTTGTTTACTTGCAAACAGCTTTATTGGGTAGACGTTGTTAGGTCATTGCACTGTCACGGGTCAGTCTGAAATTTTGGCACATCTTGTTTCCTCTGCTCTACACATCTTCCAATGTGATGAGTAAGAAAAACAAACAGAACAAATGCTGGCATCTCTATGCAGTTGTCTGCATCTTTCAACACTAAATTTAGTCTCTGGTTGTTAAAGAACAGCACAACATTATATGTTAGAAAGTATTCT
The DNA here is from genome assembly GCA_003993805.1 of Himantopus leucocephalus. Taxonomy (NCBI): domain Eukaryota; kingdom Metazoa; phylum Chordata; class Aves; order Charadriiformes; family Recurvirostridae; genus Himantopus; species Himantopus leucocephalus. Next base: position 3,140,946 of record RSEF01000021.1, on the reverse strand, counting down.
GAGTACTTCAAACAAAGAAGATCAGCTGACACTACTTCACACTGAAGTGCTGCTGCATTGTAGGGTCATTGGAGCAATAGTAGAAAAGGTTTGATGGCTAGTGAAATATTATAAAATATACTGATGTGAATGTTCTGTGAGGAGGGCATTAAATGCTTTGTACTTCCCCTGTACAGCAGCCATGTAAGAATTGTGATGTACAGTTGTGAAAGTGGAAATAAATGGTTGAGGTTTCTAAGAAAGTAATTATTTTTTTTTTAAATTCACAAGTATTGGAACACATTGGGTTTTTTTCTATTGAGTCAACAGCGATGCATATTTAAAACTGCTACAACACCTGGATTAAAAAAGAACTATGACTCTGCTAGTTGTTAGCTTAATAAATATGAAGTTTCCAGTGACACTTGAGCGTGTGATACGCACGGACAGAACAGCTCCAGTACGCAGTCTTTTATGAGAGTTAGTTTACCTGAATGCTAGTACAAGGGGAGACTGGGTACAGCTGTAAGAAAATTTCTGTTGCGTTAGACTGTTGAAAAAATAAACAATGGCAATTAAAAAAAAAAAAAAGCCCAGCTTGCCACCTGGTGTGTCTTTCAGGTCCAGTAAAATTCTTTTTGTTTAGTGTATTGATGGATGTGTGTTTTTTAGCCTTCTGAAACATCATGTGTGTACCATAGTACAGGGAGTTTTCAGCTAACCAAAGATATAAATGGTAACTATTCTGCTCTGCTAAAGTCGGGACTGTGGACTGCTGAAACCAGGCAGACTGCACCAGTGACACCTCTGACATGAAGGGATTTCTCATCTTTTAATGGGCGTTAAGCAAATGCTTTTCAGTTACTATGTACTTCTGTTGTAGATCAAGACGGAGATAAGAAACTTACCCTTTCAGAGTTCATTTCATTACCTGTTGGTACTGTAGAGAACCAGCAAGCTCAAGATATTGATGATGACTGGGTAAAAGACAGAAGGAAGGAATTTGAGGAGGTCATTGATGCTAACCATGATGGTATTGTCACAATGGAAGAGCTGGAGGTAAGTCTTCCTTAAATAGTTCTAGTGTTTTTAAAACCAATAGTTGGTTTTTAAATAAGGATTGAAACTGCTGTAGAGAATATGAAGTCCAAAAATATTTGAATTAACAGCGTCTACTTTAGCATGCGTGTCTACTTTACAAAACTTTAGAATATAGTATTGTTCTATAGTACTTGCAGATAGTGTTGTTATGGTTTTTTGTTAAAGAGGAGGGGGAGTTTTCCTAGCATAACTGTTATTCATAGGTATGCTTTTAGGGTTTTTTGTCACATAGACACTTGTGTGGATATGGAGTGCATGAAAGCAAGTCACAGACTTCATTAGGTGCAGTGGTTAATGGGACAATGAGTCATACTTTCAGTTGCAAAAGGAGTAACTGGCAACCTATATATTCATTAAAAAAAAAAAACCAACCAAAAAGAAAACAAACCAAAAAACCCCAACGACCAGCAAACCCTGGGGCCCCAGTAGCGTAGAAAATAGCAGAGATCTTGTCTCTGAGGTGTTTTTCTTTTTTAAAAAAACCAAATTATTATTTTCAAGTGTGGATTCTAGTTTGTGGCCTTTTTGGACTTTGATTTGCAGAAGTAAGGCTTTCTTCTAATAATTCTGTCTGCAGAAGAGTCTACCAAACAACATGAAATATTTTGCACCCTATAGTTACGGCAGTTTTGTGGCCAATGGAGGAGGCTCATTGCTCATTTCTGGCTTTTTTACCTTTCTGGGTGTAAGCATGTACTTTGTCTAGCAGAATGCAAACTGCAGCATAGGCAGTGTGAAAGGAGAACCTCTAAAATGTTGGCCTTCTCCCCGAGACAGGATGAATGTTAAGAGTTTCTGAGCTTGTCAGTATGCAAATATATGAGTATGAACGATAGTGGTAGTATGGATAAACAGTTATATCGTGACATAGATGATGTTAATAGCCTTTTGACTGAGACTTTCCTTTTAAAAATAGATGTTTTATTTGTGAAGTCCTTGTATATGTATGTACACATAGGCACACGCATATATGTCACATCTGGGAAGAAATTGAAGATGATCTCGAGTCTTCTACATCATGAACTAAAGTGCAGTGCTTGAAATCTTTTAATCTATTTCAGATTAGGTGAAGGAGTAAAATGCTTCTGACCTCTGTAATGTCTGCCCGGTGGTTTAAAATGGAACATGAAAGTTCTAAATTGAACGTATTATAAAAGGATTATCTCCAGAAACAGAAAAAAAATTAGGTCATACAGATTGATAGTGTGCCACTTCTTAATTTTGAATTGATATTTCTTCACAAAACCCACCAGATTTGATAGTCAGTTTAGTTTGCAACCAAAATGTCAAAAATATTTTTATTGTAGACGCTGGCATAAGCTGAGAAAATCTGGATTTATGTTGGAACAGCCAAGGAAGCAGTGAATGGAAAAACAGCTAGGAGATAGATGTAAGCCTGTTAAAAAGATGTGCTAACACCTTTTTCCATGACTTATGTTCACTTTGGGATGGCTTATGTTGGTTTCCTGATTGCTGAAGCTTACGTAGAGATAAGGTTTCTAATTCTGATGCGTGGAAATGTGTGCTTAGTGATTGAAAATTTTTTTTTCTTGTTTTAGGAATATATGGATCCTATGAATGAATACAATGCCCTAAATGAAGCAAAGCAAATGATAGCAGTAGCAGATGAAAATCAAAACCATCACTTGGAGCTGGAGGAGATCCTGAAATATAGTGAATACTTCACAGGCAGCAAGCTTATGGACTATGCACGTAACGTCCATGAGGAGTTCTGATCCTGCTCACTTTTCCAGAGCTCTGAAGCACTTTCTTGCTTTCAAAAAAAAGAAATCCAACCCCCAAACAGACAAAAAGTTACTTTGCTGCTATCTGTGTTATATGCCTACAGTGTGTTGTCCTAGATTTAAAAACAACTTCCGTCCATATATAAGATCTACAGCTCTGTTGCCTTTGGTATGGGGGGAAAAAAAAGGTCCATAAATAACGGGGCAGATACTGGACTAGATCAGTTTGCCCTGGTTTGTACAGTTAATCCAGCTGAAATTTCAGCTGCTTTTGGCTAATCATATTTGGTGGAGGCTTCTTAAATATTTAACTCTTCTTGTTGCCCTCATAGCTGCTGATCCACGGAAATCACAAATAACACTGAAAGATGTTTGCTTTTGTAAAGGGGACTGTGGTTCAAATACGTGTGTTCTGACCTCATGAGAATATCCATACATAGACTGATTGGCTAATCTTCCTTCCAGTATTTTTCTCAATGCATCTCAACCTACTTATGTATTGTTGAGAATTTAATACAAGTTCTTCCTCCATCGTTGAACTATCTTTAGGAGCTGTGGGGAAGAACTTCTGCATCTCCTTTAAAACAAAAACTGGTTATAGTGTGACAGTTTATGTGTTTGCAACTGCACTGGGAATGTGAACGACTTGAGATTGCTTATGTCTTAAAAAACCCAAATTTAATTCTAAAATGAAACAATGGGGAAGGTTTCTTTGGGGACTTAAAGATGTTGGACAGAGCAATGGGATTCACATAGGGGTATGATAACTACTTAACTAAAATTTGTTGTTAAAGCTAGAATAATTCATTGCCTCTGTGCAAATTAATGATGCTGATGAAATCATGAATGATGAAGCTGGGGGAAATACAGGCTTTGCTTTTCTACTGCTTTTGCCAGAGCAACGTACAGTCAGCACTTGGGAAGCTGTTTAATCAGTCTGTTTTTGGGTAATCTCTGAAAACATCTTGCAACAGAAGGGTTATATCCACTACTGTCTGAAACAGAAAACTTATTTTTACTCTGGTTCCGTCTTTACTGTAAAGAACCTTCTTTCTGAAGGGTTGCCTGAAAATCCAAGTGAGATGTTATATTTGATTAAATTTATTCTCTTAATATAATGTAAATATAAGTATTGCTGTCTGTTTCTGTTCCAGTATTCCCCTTCTCCTTTTTTTTTGTTTTGTTTTGTTAAATGGCTTGTATCAGAGTCTTTTTATATACGTATCTTTTTTTCATTAAATATTTTTCTCCGTGCTTTGGCAATGTTGCTGTTTTTAGGCTTGTCAGTGAGTGGGGGAAAACTGAACTCTTTAGAGGACAAAATTAAAATATGATTTTGAAAGAACTGTTAAGAGAGGTATAAATTCAGTTGGTCTTCTGTTAAAATGAACTTAGAATGTCTGCCGCATTAGTCAGCCCCCGCTCCCTTCCACCCCCTGCCAACACCCCACATACACTTGATTGCCGGGTAGTGAGATTTTAATATGGCTAGGATCTGGAGATGCTCAAAACAAAATCCTGTGTCTAAAAATGTGGTGCTTAGCAGAAGTCACAGGTGCAGCTGGTTTAGATTGATTGGCAGAAGGTCTAGGTTTTGCTTTGCTGTTTTAACTAAGGCTTAACAAATATGCAACAATCTGCACTTTGAACTAACACAAAATTATACATGTAAACATACAGTTTTGCAATGTGGTTGTTGGCAGTCTAGTTAAGACAAAAGTTTTAGCAATATTAGTTGATAATTGCAGAAATGTCCTGACTGCATTCTTGTATTATACTCTAGTTGTTTGCACAATTCAATTATTTAGATATAATTTGAGTGGACAAGTTCTATCCTGTTACACCTGATGCTCGGAAAGCAAGTGCTAATTTGCAGAGGGATTCTTGAGCAGCTGAAATACAATTATGAAATTTGGGACTTTATCGTCAATAGAGGCAAAGATTTGCATATGCACTCTTAGTCTAATTTTCTGGTAATGTGAGCACGGAATCCCTTGAAAAATACAAGGTAACACAGTATTTAGCTAGGACCTTAAAAATTGTTGAAGTACGTACTGTTGTTGCAGTATTTGCCTCACAACTGATAAATCTGAAACTTGAGGAACAACTGCAAAAAAATAATTTTTAATGTATGCATGGAGTTCTGCACCTTAACGTGTTTTGTTTTTCTCTGCTAGAAATCAGGATCACATGTTAACTAACAGCTGTAAGGATACAGTGGACTGCATGGTGAGATTTGGAGGTACATGAGATTATTCCTGTATTGGAATTTTAAAGTTCAAACTAATCTAGTTAGGAGTTTGCATTTTCAGTTTCTTACTAAATAATAATTGGCTTTTTGAATAGGTAATGTCTTCTACTGTTTCTGAAAGAGAATTTAGGGGGGGAAAAAATCTGGTTGAATATTGCTGAGGGAATGACTGAGTCATGAGGCATAAAGCCTCTTAAATGGCATTGAGTGTGAAACTGCAGCGGGAAGAGATTTGGCTATTTCCTGCCTGCTGGTACCGAGTGTGAAGGTAGTTGAAATTCAGCTGGTACAGTTTACTTGCTCTGTCAGCTTTGATCCCTTTTGGAAAGAGTGGCTTTAAGGTATAACTTCTTCTCCATAGTGGCTGTTTTCCAAAATGCTTGGAAAATAGAAGTAGAAAAATAGTTACTGTTTTGCCTCGCTTTTATCTCCCCTTCCACTCTTAAACAGTCTTACAGAAATTTAAGAAAGAAATGAAAAGCAGCAGTTCTGCATAAAACATGCCACGATACTGCTGTTCAGTCTGTCCAAATACCGCAGGCTAATTGGGATTCCAAATGTACTTCTGTTCCCATCAAATCTCCTTTGCATTTAGATGTAAATTGGCTGTAGATCTGCTTTGTCTGGGAAGGCTGGCTATGTTTTATAACTAACGTAAATAAAACATCTTTGATTACTCTAGGATGTCTTGTTTACTTGGGCCTTTGCATAAGAGTTGCTCAAGTCCCTTAGAACTGGAAGACCTAAAATTTAGATCCTAGATCAGTAAGATCAAATTAGTAAAATTCTAATAGTGAGCCTGGCAGATTAAGTCCACTAATTCCTAGTGTGATCACTTTTTTTCTCTGCTCTACGTGCTTGTGTCAGGTGAGGACAGGACTGCGATGCCAGTGCGCTGTTCAGCCTGCTCCGCTGCTGTCCTGTCGTTAGTGGCTTGCACAGCTGGATGGAGAAGCCTTCTGGGGGTTTGGATTCCAGAGTTAACGTGCTTCTGTGGAACAAAATAGGCATCAAAAGTAGCTGGTATGTGAAGATTGCATCCTTTGCTTTCATAGAGCACACCTCTGCTGGAAGCTTTTACTTCCGTGGGAGCAAATGGTAGGGGTAACACAAAGTCTCTGTTTTGGAGTCAAGGGCTTAGTTTTAGCGATGCAGGGAGTCTGATACAAAGAGTTGAAATGGAGACTGGAAGAGCTTCTCATCTGTAGCTTTTGCTAGCTCCTGAGGGCCATATCAAGATGACTGGTGATTTGTGATTCCGTGCTCTCCCTGAGAAGAGAAATGTTTTAACAATGTTGTTTTTTATGCAGCAATAAAAGTCACGGGTCTACTGTTACCATGAGACCAAGGGGAGAGAGTCTGTCTGTTGCTTCACCTTTTAAGGAGCAAGCCCGTGTGGGCTATGTTTCATTTTACATACGGCTCTCATCCGTAAAGGTTTTCAGGCATTACATCTGTATTGCTTTAATACTCCTCTTTACAGTAACAAGGATAATTCTCTTTGTGTTCAGCGCCTGTGCTTTAATACTGTGTAGAGAGGTATGTACCTGGCTGGAGGCGCTCTGTTTTAAAGCTATGAATAGAAATCTTTTCATCACACTATTCAGCATGCTGTCTTTCTGCCTATTTTAGTTGTGAACTGCAAAAAATAGGGTTTTGGGGTGTGGAAAAAAGGATGGGGGCGTGGAGCACATGTTGGGAGTTTCCCAGCAACTGACATATGAATTTGTTCTGGTCACCAGCAGTTTAGAATCACTTCTCCAAGAGTTTGCCACTTCAAAACTTTGCTGCGACGGTAGGGCTGGCTGCATTATGGTAGCTGTAGGTTTTTACTCACATTTTTCTACTATTTTGTTCTTGCTGCTGGCAGTCACTGTTAGCCATTGCTTGGTATTGAAATGCAAAGAACATCAATATCTTTTCCGTGAAAAATGCTGCAAGGACTGTGCCCCTGGTAAGTAATTTTCACTGGATGTTGGTTATACTTGCTCGATGTAATGTCTGTCAGTTAATAACCACAGGTGGAAGAAAATAGCTTCATGGAAATATCATTCAAATGTAGGAAGCATGACATGGAGAAAAAGCATTTGATGAGGAGGCTTTTCTATCAGTCTAGACTGACGAAGGTTATTTCTATAACATACTAAATTTAGGAATACTCCTCTTTTAAGAGAGCTACATGTTCTTTAACTTACTTTGTGTGGCTCAGCCTCCTTAATGTGTCAGTCTGCATTTTCATTGTGGGAGTATTAGCTGAGAAAAGATGGTAGCATTTATGTTACTGACCTTTACCTATCACGTAAAGAAGCGTAGAAATCTTGCATAATAAAGGAAATCTTTAGATAATTAATTTTGTTGCTAAAGATGTTTTTTAAGCTTTCTTTTGTAGCAAGGTTTATACTACTTAAGACTTGGTGGTTTTTTAAGGAAAAAGGTACGCTTGATTCATAGACAGAGATTAGCAAAGTGTAACTTGACAGGAAATGTAGTTGTTTCCTCCTTTCTTATTGTAGGAACTGAATGAGTCTGAATTCTGAGTTTTGCACACATATGTGTGGTTTTTTACACAATCTGAATATCTCTGAAGGCATTGCAGTATTGAGAAGCACAAGTGCAAAATACCAAACCTCAAATCCTTTAATAGTTGGGATTTCATTGTAGAAATGGCTTAGTGATGAAGAGTACCAACAATTAATAGGTAATATTGCTGTTCAAGGGGCAATCCCCTTGTTGGAAGGGATTATTTTTAGTACAGTCAATATTTATGTACCCTTCTTTTAGTACAGTATATATGCCTAGATGGAGCGTAGATTGTGTCTGTAAATGCAGTTGGAACTTAAAATCGTGCACATGGTTTTATGTGCATCTTTCAGAATAGTTACTTTCGCTTCTTAATTTTGTCGTCTACGTGAAATGGATGTGGTATTAACTGATGCAGCAGTATTATCTTCAAAGATGCTAATTGGAATAAATTCAGCCTTCAAGACTTGAGGCGGGTTATTCCATTATTCTCAAAACTATTTAAATCTGAGTGTTTCTGAACTCAATTTAACAAAAGGCATACTTGTATGCAGATAAAGATAATCCTTTATCTCTAAAATTTTTTGTTCCTCCTTACGCTGAAAGAACTGTTACATTTTTTTTTTTTTGCAATGTTAGCAACTCTGCTGCTGTTGGGGAAACGTTTCTTCATAGTCTCTTCCTGATTGTGTAGGTGATAAAAATGTAGAAGTGTATTGCATATATTGTGGTCACTAAAAATCTGTATTTTGCCACTGATAGCACTTAATAAAATGCAGAGAAAATTAGAGTGAGCGAGAGACTTGGTACTCATTGTTCAGCTACAGAATGGGAAATGGAGAACGAAAATGAAAGCAGCAGTCTGTGAGAATAAGGATGTATTTAAGCTCAGCCGTAAAAACCCTGGTCACTAAAGCTGTCTATGTAGTTCTGCAGCCTGTGCTGTATGGAGAGAAGCTAGTGAGATAGAAGGAACATGTCTGACTCCTATTCCAAAATCCCGTGGTGACTTGCTGTTTCAGTTTGGGCAAGCCGCTTTGCTCACAAACGTTGTCATCCAAGCACAACAGTCTGAACTGTGTAAATACTGTGTAATCATGCAGGTTGGAATTTGTGGGTGCAAGCATTCGGCGTTTGTTTCTAAATGCACTGTGTAATAGACACGTGCTGTTTGGAATAGTAACGAATGCCGGCCTTACATCATCTTGCACTGTGTCTCACTGTTTATGAAATGGAGCTAATAACATCTGTGATGATGTTGGGTGCCAATACAGATGCATATCAAAATACAAACACATTTTTTCATGCCTAATGGGCTTTCAGAATGCCAACAGAAAGGTACTACAAACATTTATTATTGACTGCTATGCTAATGAATTTTCTGCAAACCTGGCAGTCCATTGCCATCTTTCGTACCTGTTTGGGATTACTTTGGGTTGACTTGCGTGATTTATCTTATAAGGGAAGGCAGGATCTGTCATAAACGCATTGTATTACACCGGAGATCAGACTTACTGCTGTGCTGAAAACCTGCTTTTTTCCTAACTGACATCGGCTGCAAACTGTGATTTCTAAACCATATGAAGAGGTGGTCTAGAAAAGTGATATTTGGAATCCACTGGGAGAATCATTTGGGGCATTGCATCAACTTGCAGCAAGTCATCAGGCCCCTACTAGCCCATTTTAGCTGCTTAATTTACAGTGATGCTATGGGTCAAAACTTGTAGGGATTCTGGCATGTCTAAATCTGTTGAATGTTTTCAGCCAGAGTTGTAAGTGGAACTGTCACTCTCTGGGCACTCTCATTCTAAGGCAGGAAAATGAAGAGGATTTCGTTCTGATAACATTTAATTCCTCTTTCTATATGGTCTTTCTTTTAGGTGAACGAATGAGAAGCCGCTGCACAGCAACAACAGACACAATCTGTGCCCCCTGTCAAGACGAATATTTTAGTAGTGAGCACAGCCACGACTTCTGCAAGAGTTGTACGATCTGTGACACTAGTAAGTCAGCTGTACAGTGGTCATTTCTTGATATGAATTTGGGAGGCAATGAGTTTTCATATCGTTGTGTGCTCCTCAAAGGCTGATGTCGTAAAGCCTGTCACTTGAGATGACCAAGTCCGAGCACTGGGTTATCACTTCAGTAGCTGATATCTCCTGGTTGATACTGGTGGTAGAGCTTTCAAAGGGAAGCAGGCTTGCGTTACCTGAAAACTGGTGTCTTCAGAATTGTTAATAAACTGTTCTCCGCAGTTGTATCTACACACGACAGCTAGGCACTGAGTAATTAATTTTTTTTCTTTCTTAACTTATTTCTTGTCTCACACTTGCCCCGTATTCTGTTGTTGCTAGGGAGGGGGAGCAAGGAAGTGAAGAAGTGTGAGAAGACTTCTGACAGAATTTGCATGTGTGATGCAGGTTACATGCCAGATGTTGCATATCCTCTGCGAAGCGGTAAGTTAGTGCTGTGTTAGACTCTCCAAACGCTTGCCTCCTCTTCAGGTGAGATGGTTGGTATTTCTAGTGTAAAAGCTGTTGTCATTTCTCTCACTGATACCTCCACAGAAGTGTTACAGCAGGGTAGTTATGCAAACTGTTGCTCTGTGATTCCTCAGCTGTCAGAAATCTTAATGCTCTCCATAATTACCCAGAAGAGAAAACAGGAAGCCTTGCCAGTTGCAGACTAAAATGAGCCACTGTGCATGTTGTTTTACTTCTGACCCAATGACTATGGTTTTTAGAGGCTATGTGGGTTTCATTGGGTCTGTTCTATGAGCTGGACTACTAGTATAAGCTATTAGTGTAATTAGTGTGTAGCTGTCATACAGTTATGTTGCTAACTGAACTCAAATTCTGTGTCTTTCTTTTTTTTTTCCCAGTATGCTTACCATGTCCTGAAGGGTCTTATTCCGTAGGGGGAAATGAAAACTGCCGACCTTGGACCAAGTATGTATCGCTGATCCAAACATGTTCATTTTGGGTTTATCTAGGTAGCAGTTGATGCCCAAATCATGGTGTGTAGAGTAAACCTGCAGTAGATGCAATGAAATCATGTTCCTCATGACTCTCAGGAGCCTTAAGCAGTCTGGGTACCGATTTGAAGCATCTGTCTGCCTTCTGCCCTTTTTCCTCTTCACCTATGGCAACAACAGCCTTTTGTTTTTTTAAAGGTCTGGATGTTTTGTTTCTGTAGCAAAAGGTTCCCTTGCCAAATGCAGATGTGCTTCAAGGCTGTTAGATGCACAGATGCTAAAAAACCCAGAATGTCAATTCTTTTCCAGTAATAACTTTGATTAGCTTAGTTGTTCTTCACGTATCTGTAGAATCTGGGAAAGGTAAAGCCTGAATTTGTATTGATAAAACAAGGATTGTAATGTTCACTCACTTTTTCCATGGAGAACGCTTAAAGTCATTATTGCAACTGTTTGAAAAACTACACTAATTTATTTTATGTCTCTAGCTGCAGCATTCTTGGGAAAAGTACTCTTCGACCAGGGACAAAAACAAATGATGCTGTTTGCAGAAACCATGTCACACAGCCAGCTACCTCTCAGAGTGCAACACCGGCTTTGAATCTTTCCACCACTGACTACAAAAATAATACGTCGAATGCAACGTTCTCACCATCCAGACCCAGTGTGATTCCTTTCATTTGCGCAGATGCAAACAGCCCCACGGAGACTAACTGGGGTAAGGAGAGGGAATAACCAAGTCTAGTCTCTCTGTTTACTAGAGCTGGTCAGTAATTTTCACCTGAAACTCATTTCACTGGAAATGAAATCACACTTTCTCAGAAGCCATGTCTGTATTTTACACAGTCTTTCAGTGAGACATGCACAGGATTCCAGACTTCTTGCTAGTCTGCTTGGCAGCTGGGACTTTCAGGCTTTGTGGTTCAGGGGTACTTCTGGAGTTCTAGGTTCCTTCTATTGAAGCTGGAAAGCCATGGAAACTCCAGCTAGAACCATGCATCTTTTTTAGTGTATTCCTCTGTTTTTCTTCCAGGGTCTTTATCGCTTATCCTTATTTGTCTGATATTGCTCATGGTGAGTGGAATGTCCATCCTCCTGTTGATTATCCAAGCAGCCAAAAAAGAGACCAAGAAGAGGCCTTGTAGAAACAACCATCGAGGTGAGGTTCTTTTTATGGGCATAAAGTATAGGGAAGAGTAATCAGGGCCCTCTATTTGAACTTTGATAATTGTTTCAATCATAATGAAGTCTACCTGACTAAGTAGCATGGTGTCATCTGCAGTTAATACCAGTGGTTGATGTGCTGGAGGTCATAGTGTCTCAAGTTTTGCATTCTTAGAGAGCACAGATTCCCCTGCTTGTTGCCATGCAGAAGGATTCTCTCTCTCTGACACCAAGCTTCAGAAACTCCTTCAAGCTTTTTCCTCCCTTAGTCCCTGCAAACATGATATAATGATTTTGTGCAGGGAATTCTATTCAGTACAGAGAGGATCCAGAATCAACAGTCTCTTTAAAGAGTATATTGTGAACTTTTTTGCCTACGTAGAAGTGAACTGTCTTGAAGCATCTCCTGCAAACACAGGAAAGGTTTAATTGAGAAGAGCTGAACTCTATACTGAGAATTAAGTGGCAGCCTGGCTCTTGAATCAGCCCGCAGCTGCCTCATGTTCCATTGATAGAGCAATGGTAAAGTGTATTTTCACGGTTCCCTACACTTGACGTTTCCTAGCACTGGTTGGAAAGACAAGCACCGACCCAAATGTCATGCAGGTACCTAGTCATCCATGAAACTAGAAAAGTCCCTGGCTTCCCTTTTCTACTCTGTACAGTGTTTTTTTTACTTTATTATCTGTCTTTCAGGAGGAGGGAGCTGTCGACTTCCTATCCAGGAAGAACAAGTTGACTCCAATTCTAGTCTCATCAAAAACTGACTCCACATGACATTACTGTTTCCTGCATTTCTGAGCCGTTCAGTTGTAACAAGTAATGCGACAGAGCATTCTGTGGCTGTATGTGTGGATGTGTGTAACTGTTTAATTGCACTTCAGTTCCTTTGGGTCTCGTCGAGCGTCCCCTTTGGCATTAGGACCATGGGAGTAGCTGTTCTTGGTGGAATTGTGTGATTCTTCCTCTTAGGCACATCCTGTGCACTGCATCCCTGTTGCCAGGACTGAGTTGATAATAGTCGTCTTTGCATTTGTAGTCAATTCTGTATGTAGTAATGCGCAGTTGTCTTTGGACTGAAGAAAGTGTTTATGAAGCTGTAAGAGCTGATCATTGAGCAGGCAGAAAAACAGGGAAATCAAAAGATCTGCTTTATGACTGAATTTATAGCTTGTCTTACAATTCTGAGATGCTATGGAGAGCACGTCTCTCTTTCCTCAGCGCAGGTATCCCCAGTGTTTCAGTCTAGTTCTCAAATGAACTCTCCTCGCTTTAGGTGGAGGATCTTCCCTGATGAACCTAGCCAGCATCCTTTGTACTTCCATTTTTTTCAAGTTTATTTCTTCTTGGTCAGGTTGAGTGGCATATGTCACCTGTGCCTCCAGAGACAGTTGTCATTGCTGGTGACTCTCATGCTGGCTGTGTACCAGAATAGCACCAGAGTTCTGGTGCTAGCTGTTAAGTGACTGTTAAGAGATGGCTGTTCAATGCCACTTCTAGCTTTTCTGCATTTCTTCAGACACACCCATTGAGAAATTGTCATGTTAACATGTTGAGCAGTATAGCTATTATCAGGCTGACAAATGGGATTACTTATGGTCACCAGGTAGCTCCAGATCTCCAAGTGTTTGGAAATCTCCATGGAGATCTTCATGCGTGTGGGACGTAGAATATGTGGGTTGCCAGAAGGCAAAGGGAATGGTAATGTCTGATTAGAACATTTTTAGTGAAAACTGTAGTTCAAAATTGGGGGAAAGGTAGAGTACTTCTTGTCTGCACTGTAAACTTTAGTAGTTGCCATGTATAACTAATGTTTTATCTATAAGCCCTGTGCAACTGACATGCTGTGTGCTTCCTCTTGGGGGACATCCTGGTGTGCTGAATACGCTGGTGTGTCTGTCATCAGCAAGGCTGCTTCAGTCAAGCCTGGACATCTCCGCAGTAAAATTGTTTAGCTTAAACCACTTCTGTGGGACTTGATTGCTTGGGATGTAGGGAGAAACCCACAAGCAAGTTTGGTTCCAGACAGTGCTCTGGATTTGGGGAAAGTCTGTTTGTATCTTAGGTTTAGGAGCATGTATGTGGACATTCGGAGTTTTTCTGCTGCTGAGTGATAAGTTTGTGATGGTTTAGAAAAGAGTAATTCCTTAGATGCTCTCTGTTGATAACAGGCAAGAGTTGAACTCTTAACGCAGTGTTGACTCTCTGGGCCTTCAAGGGTTGCCTTTTAGCAAAGGTGTGCAAAGATCATGTAACGGTGGATAGATGCCTAAACTATGCTTTGACCATTCATCTGGATGATCACCTTGTGCGTGCTGTCAATGGAACCTGCATGCAGAATGGAAGAAGTGCTTTGATGAGCTCTCTGTGCAGTTAAAATGCCTGATTGTTTTCCTGTATGCTGTATGAAATGAATTTTACTTCTGTAACGGTTTACCACAAGTTAATCAGTCTGTCGGTTTGGAAGGGGTTCAAATTTTGGATAGCGAGTTCAGAATCTGAAGTGTCTGAGAGAAACCTGAAGTGTTATTCTCGATAGCTTTTGATGTAATTTAAATACCTCAGTGTAAAAGTTCAAGAAGTAGTAAAACTTGGAAGTTATGTAATTCGGAAGTGTTTTTCACTTCAAGTGTAACTCCTCAGTAGATAACTTGTTAGAGATAGGTATTTTATAAACGCAGTACCAAAGCATATGCCAAAATATGCGACAGGAAATGTATTCAAGAATACAACTGGTGTCTAGAAACATGTTTTTAAACATATGTTTTCTTATATGTCATACATATGGTGTACTTAGCAGTGATTTCCAATTTTGAAGTGCATATACAATGTATATAAATATTTGTATTATATACGAAGTGCGATAGTGACTTTTTGAAATAAATTGTGGTAGCAGCTAGATGTGTGTGTGATGTGTATGATTGGAGAGCACAAATGGGCAAAATATTACTCCAGCATGTATAATTTTCACAGAAAAGTGGGATCACCAGATGTTCAGTCCTATGGCTTAGCTGGCTTTGAGTTCACATGCTGCCTGGCTCTTGGCTTTCTGGGCAACTTGAGAAAGCTGTGTGTGGTGTTTTCTCTCTGTAGATCTGGCCCAGCAGCAGTTCTGACCTGAGAGTTGCTGGGACGTTCAAGGTGATGGGAGACCGCCTGGGAATACCGGGTGCTGTAGGCTTGCCTGCTGTAGGTGACCCTGCTCTGGCAGAGGCGTTGGATTCGATGATCTCCGGAAGTCCCTTCCAACCCTGACCGTTCTGTGATTCTCTGATAAGGCTCAGCCCCTTCAAAAAACGTAGAGCCCCTGTTGTGAATGTAGAGGTCTTTGAAAGTGTGCGGTGGCCTAAATGCTGTCATCTTGCAGAGAATTGGATGGCAAAGTGATGAATCTGAGAAATGCATTCCAGGGAACCCTCAACAAATTCTCGGAAGTGATGCTTATCAAGTTTGTAGGCTGCACTTCAGAGACAATAGAGCAAGTACCACGTTTCTGGGTAACTGGGCAAGGTGCAGAGAAGTAATGAACTATCTGAGGTTGTGGGTTATACAGTGAAAACTGCCCACAGGAACAGATGAGAAGTGCTGCTGTGGCACCAGAGCTCCTCTGTGGTGTGCGCTTATCAGCTGTTTCCACGAATCTGACTTGCTGTCTGCCCTCTGGCTGAGTGTGCAGGAGGATGCCTGGGTGCACTGTGTTCTTGTGCCTTCCTACAGCCTCCCCATCAGGAGATTGCCCGTAGATGAGGGCGTGGGTTCCCTCTGGCTGAAGAAGGAACTGATACTGGCCCTGGAAGTGCGCAGCAGGGGTAGGGTAGCTGAGAACAAGTTGCATTTGCTCGTCAACATTCAGAAGACTGAAGACGGACAATTCAGTGCGCTGTGTGGCTGAAGGCCTGTAATAGCAAACCCTCCCAGCCGGTAATTGCTGGCTTTTGTGCCAACGTGTACCTGTGAGCCAGCCTGTGCTGGCTGTACTGCTGTAGGACTGCGTCCCGTCTCTGTGCCGAGACATACAATCCTATCAGAAGAGTTAAACCATCATAAAATTTGATGGGATCGGAGGCATTTATGATTTGATTTTTTTTTGAGCATTTGCATGTTGGTTGACTGCCAGTTTAAATAAACTAATGTAGATATTTCACTCTAAATAAAGGCACAACAATTTATTTTTTTTTATTGCCATCTTCAAGTCTTGTCACTATTCTGTGAAAGTCTTGCTTGGATTTTTTTGTTTCAATCCTCCCTAAAATGACAGAAAGTAGTTAAAAATAGGCAGAAAATCTTGAACAAGTTGGTGCTGCCTTCTGCCCACACTTGCCTTCCTACGTGCCAGAAACGAAACTTTCCCTTCTCAAAGGTTTAGGCTTGTGTCACAAAGTAAGTTCCTGTTTTTCAGCCATTCAGATTTCCCCATTTTCAGACACTTGAGAGAGAGACAGTCTCAGTTGTGCAATTTCATCTAAGCTGATTAAGATAGGGCTGTACTGGAAATTTTTTTCCAGTATAATGCAGTAAGCTGAGGTGTCAGTTCTTTCATTCTGCAAAGGAATGCTAACTCTGGTTTTAGCGTGAACTCTGTTGGCAGTTAGAGTACTTGGGAAACCTATATGATTTGTCAATTAAATGCATCTTTGTTACCATAGAGCCCTGATTCAGGAAGTCATTTAAGCGCATGCAAAACTGTCTGCATGAATGTTGTCACTAAAATTTGACCTCTTGATTGTTTTAAGAACCGTCTGTAAAACTGACTAATAATTCCTACAATTTTGTATTTCTGGGTGAGAATAACACTGTTATTTCATGAAGAATTTAACTTCTTTTCAGCTGCACTAGTCATGAGTTAGAGGCCACCTGGGCAACCCCTTACGTTGTTTATTTGTAATTAGCTACAAACAGAGGTTGGGTCAGATAGCTACAAAAAAATCAGGAGGAAAAGCAAACAGAAACCTCTTGTCTTCGGGATTTCCATCTACAGTATTTTTTCTGTCTTAACACGTGAGGCTATCGCATATGGCTGCCTGGAGTTTTAACAAGGCTTTTTCTTTAAAATGGAGGTTTGTTTTGCTAATTGCTTTGCTGCATTCAGTTTTGGAGAAAGATTAGGACAAGAACAGATGGTATTTGAGAGCTGCATTGGAAAAAAATTATATAAATGAGCTGGGTTTTGCAGTTCTTGAATGCTCCATTCAGACTGCAGATTTGGCAGTTAACATATGTTATTTCATGTTTCAGTAGTTGTTATAATAAAAAAAAACCCCAAACCACAGATCCGTAAGTTTATGCTTTTTATGTTCACTTCCTCCTTTGTCTCTTTTTTTTTTTTTTGGTTTTCCCCTGAAATATATGACAAGTTTCTGCTACTGCGGCTGCCCCAGATCCTTTATCTCCTGCCTTTTCACATTCTCCTGTGACTTAGAAGTGCATCAAAGTGACTCAGGTTTGCCATGAGAGACTTAAGAAAGGTCACATCCGCTGATAGACGCCATGCCAGGTGCTAAGCTGGAAAGGAAATACACAGCTCGATAACGTCAGGCTCTTGGGGTTTTTGCCTCCGTCTGGTTTGGTTTCCCTCTACAAAATGCCAGGTACATTACTACCTGGCCTCTGCGCCATCGGGATTGTCTGCGAGGAGTCACCGCTCTTGGCGGCCAGGCTGTGTAAACAACCCGGAGTGGTGACTGCGGGACTCATGCCATAGGATAAGGCAGAGCTCCGTTGAATGCGTGCTGCGGGGTCCTTAGTGCTGCTCGAAGGAAGGATCTTTTGCAAAGCCCTAATTGTTTCCGGTTGAGAATTTAACTTGGCTTGGGAGCCTGCGTGTGGCGCTACATGAATCACGCGTGCTTCTGCCGCGTTGTTTGGCTCCTGTGACCCCCAACCTTACCTGGGACAGGTTTGCAGGGCTGTGGTTCTCCCTGCGTGCCGAAAGAGGGCAGGCATTAGACAGGCACTGCAAATACCCCGAGGTCTGGAAACCCCCAGGGTAGCCAGTCCTAGTCGCTGCAAAACCTCAAGGCTGGCCTAAAGGTCAGCAGAGCCGAAAGGAACACAACAATTCTGTCTTCTAGTTCCAGGCTGTAGATAAATTATTTGCCCTTAAGGTTTGGTTTTTTTGGTCCGTGCCCGCCCCCCCCCCCCAGTTTTTGGGACAGTACTACAGAAGCTGTCACCACTCATACGGTGTCCTTCTGGGGAGATGGTGTCTCTGCGTCCTCCCAGCGCCAGCCTCACCTGCAGTACTGACCTGCACCCCGTGCACTGGCTGTTCCTCTACGCTTTCTGCAGCACATCAGAACTGCCGTTCTACCACAGGTTCCCTGGTGTGGCAAGTCGCTATACCCTGCGTGAGTAACATCTCTCGTAGCCGTCATGACATAGTAAAGGCCTCTTTAGGTAAAGACTGACGGACAGTTGTTTCCCGAGAGCGCAGACAAGTTCTGTACAACAGAATGTGAATCCTGTAGCCAGCAATGGAGGTTTTTTTACAGTAGGGTGAAAACAACTTGGGAGATGGAGCTTACAAGGCAATTTATGCATCAGTCTTACAAATATTAGTCATTCAGAAATTACGTAGATTTCATATGAACAACCTCTTATTGTAGGAGAACTGTATGGCTTCTTTGGTCACCCATTATGGGTAATCAGCAAAATCTCAATGTCAGGAAACCAAGTAACTCTCCCTGGTAACAATACCTAATCTCATTGATGACGTTAAGCCCCAGGAGTGTCAGTAAAGCTACTGGATTTGCACGAACTAGTTACATGTTTGAGAAATGGTTACACTCTCTTTTTTGCTTTCTACTTTTTTTTGTTCTTTCCAAAAGGTTAGTGATTTGGACAGTTCAGCAAACTGGTGGCTCCAGTGGCCCCAAGCAGGAAGGAAAAAATGAGGCTCCTGGTGATGTGTGTAATGTTCAGCTCATGGCTGGATAGCCTCAAGGTGGGCAAAAGTAGAATTCACAGCCAGTTCTGTAAGTACTCATGGGAACGTGTGCCCTGAAGACAGAGGTACAAGTTGCCACATCGGTGCGCTTCAGTGGGTGGAAGAATCCACTGGTTCTTCCTTCAAATCTCATTCTTGAGCCCTCCTTCTAGTGGTATGTGGGCAGGTCGTGGTAGCACAGAGCGGGGAGAAGGCATTAGGAGATCTGTAACGTTTTTTCTTCTGTTCCATCACTGTGCGCATTTATGTTTCAGCCTTAATCTGTCCTGAGCCACTGCATTTGAGGTCTTTTGCCAGATGTGTTTCTGTGCCTCCCTCCCTTTGCTGAAGGAAGCAGAAGAAACCCGTCTTCCCCAGGTGTCCTGATACAGTGAGGCCCCACACTCAGAATTGAGGTTTGTTTCTTGGAGGCTCTCGTAAAAGATTAAGACCTCTTCATCTATGACTGAGCAACTAGAGCCTGGCACGCAAGAGGCCCTTCGGTTCAAACTCCCGCACACGAGCCCTCGCAGAGTCTCTTCAGAGGGACAGTAGCATCAGCATTTGGGTGCTTCTTTTTAGTGGCAACTGGGAACTCTGAACCCTGAGGCATTTCTGAGCGTCTCGGCCCCTAACTTCTTCTCTTTGCCTCTTCAGGGCCGTGCGACGTCTTCCTGTTTTGTGCAAAGGAGAAGGTACTGCATGATATACGTGCTCAGACAACCCCGAAGACCACATTGCTTCCAATGGCCTTTGATCCCTTGGGATTATAATTTTGAACACAGGTCATGTGGATCGAAAGAAACTCTGCAGCCCACAGAACCCCTGCTTGTGTGTCAAGGTAAAGACTGTAAGGATTCCTAATTCCTGAAAAGTCTCAGTCAAATACTGTCTAGTTAATCCTGTAGCTGCTGCTGAATAAAACCACCAAGCAGGTGATGAGGGGGTGAGAACTACTGCTTATTGATGAGTGAAATAGACATTTGTACTATCAATAGGTGCAGAGAGAGCTGGAAACCATACCGGACCAGGCAGCGGCGTGGAACCTAGCGGCATTGACGTACATCATGTGCAGGACTGAGCAAGAAGGGAGTTGACAGATGAAATGTCACTACCTTACATCAGAGACAGGTAAGCTTAGCTTTAGAAAACCCCTAAAGATTTTGCAGCCAGATAATCAAGTTGTCTCGGAAAGGTCACTGCTGACTCTACAGATTTAGCCTTGGCATGTGCAACTATTATCTGTGATCTGACTGTAAATTTTCCATCATGTGGCAGTATCTGTGCACAACTGTGGTGCTTGAACAAGAATGAAAACATGTAGAGACCAATTCAGAAAACACCAACATTGAAAAAAGATAGACAGAAATAAATTATTAGTTCCTATTCCGATAAATACCAGGTATCGGCTATCACATACGCTAACTGCCTGCCTGCAGCCAGGCTTGGGGTTCACTTCTGTACCACCTGCCAGTTGTCTTTGGAGGTCCCTTCTCTATTACTGTGTTTATGACACTGAGCAAAAGTCTGAATAATGTTCATATTTGGTATTTAGGCAGTGCTAGTTATTAATGTCCATCTCTGAGCTTCAGGGAAATGGCCAATTCCTCCATTTGGAACAACTACGCTGTCCTAGTCCCTTCTGATAGACAAGGTCTAGTCTATTGCTACTGCTGTACTACTTCTACAGGTGAAGAAAGTACGGCATCAGGAGACGAAGTGTGGTGCCTAACTTAGAGACCTGGTCTTTTACCACTCAGGTCTTTCTGTTAGTTATAAAATTACCCATCCCAGCTATTGCTGGAATTAACAGTTCCTCCTGTTGGTTATTCAGCAGCATTAGTTACTAGTGACTGGTGTGCCAGCTATTCCAGGGTATGGCCTTGAGGAGTAACTTCCAGAAGGTGAGGCTAAATGACTCTCAGCTCCCCAGGACCCCAGCTTTGGCGTCAGAACAACTGTCAGGGTCCCGACAGGGTTTGTCTCTTCCACATCAGTATTGACAGTGGGACTCCAGCACCCAGGGTATGGGTACACATGGCAAAGCCCTGGGGAGTTTCTGGGGAGCCTGAGCTGTACCCCTGGGCGAGTCTCTCAGCAGCACACACAGCTCATCCCATCTCTTCCTATTCCCAAGTTACATTTTTCTCTGCACACCTCATGAATAAATGATTTGTCAGGGTTACTCCTAAGACCATTTGTGATGTCCCACGATTTCTGTCGGTATTGCCCGCTACTGTAAGAAGGTTTGCAGCCCTTTGATGTTTGCAGGGAGCCTACACGCTATTTTTTAATGAAACTGGAAGCACCTGACCTCCAAGGCAGGTGCTGCTGGGACAATGAAGAAATCTTGATTTCAAGTAATTTGGCTTTCCGTCACGGGTCTTTTGTTCCTGCTTTCTTCATGCAGTTGAGACAAAATACCTCTTCCACAGGCCAAAAGACTTGCAGAGCCAGGAAGAGCGTTGGGCTCAGTGGGAAGGTGTATCCCGTCCTGTCCACAGTCCCTTCATGAATGCATTGAGGAGCTTCTGCAAGTTGCTGGTGCCACATTTCCCCACTGTACCAGCCTGTGCTGGGGAGGAGGTAAGGGTGAGGCGAAGGTGGAGGGCAGAGTTTGGCCGGCACGCTGTTTACAAGAGCAGTAGCAGCACTTGGTGTTGGGGCAGATGTGGGCTGCTCTGCCCCCAGGAATTCCGGCTGCAGCCGCGGTAAGGTGGAGGGGCTTAGTGTGCTCCGGGTATTCCTTGCCCTATTATGTGAGGAGGGGTATTTCCAAATGGTGTTGCAGCCCGCGTGCCCCGGGGTGAATCTTAATGGAAGGGTTTGGAAACAAGTTCTGCTTATTATTGGCCTATTCTTAAAAGAGCCCGGGATAATAAAAACGTCCTCAGAGTTGGTCAGGGCTTGTGTGCAATTCAGAAATGATCATAACTGATTGGTCCGCAGAGTATATTGCTGCAGTGCCCAAGTGCCTAATAACTTGTCTTCTCTGCATAAGATGACGCAGAGTTCTGAAGAGGGTGAGACAAAGTTCTGCGTGCTGCTGAGTGTGCCGTGTTTTCTGTACAGGGCAGCACCCTGACCGGTACCTGTAGACCTCCCCTGTGTTGCCCGAGCATTTGGCTATGCTGTTTGGAGGAGCTGGTGAAAGGAATCCTGACTTGGGGGACTGAACCCAAGAAGCGTGGTGGGCAGGACTCTGCGAGGCCGGTTGGGCAGCAGCAGGCAGCGTGGCTGCGTTCCCAGCGTAGCGCGAGTGGTACGGGCTGTGACTAGCGTGAGGAGCAGCGCTGTGTGGGAAGAGGAGGGGATCTCCTGTGTGGCAAAAGTACAAAGTAGGAGGCTTTTAGTTTCTGGTACATAACATTTGGCCTTCTAGGGGCATTATGTGGGAAAAACTGACAGCAGAGACCTGTGTCTTTTGCCTGCTTGCAGCTAGTTTGGATGTCATCTTTTGATAGAAAGGTTTCACCTAGCACATTTAAGAGTACCAGCAGCTTTGCAGCATGCATTTTTAAAACTGGAAGGGTCTGTTGCATACCAAACCTATCTGATTGTTCCCAACCCACGATAGAAACGCAGGCAGATCCCTGAATAGACCAAAGACTGAGTGAAGAGTGTGTTGACTAACCTGCTCTTTGAGATCCATAGATGAATCTTCAGGAGGAGAGCATAGAACGCACTGAAGGGAGAGCGGTGGTGTCTGTGTGGGAAGTTAATTCAGACTTTGTTGGCTGTGTATTAAACTAAGGAGTTAACAGGGCAAGCGTCAAATGCTGTAGGCATGGCATTTTCATCTCTCTTCGCAGGTCTGACTTTCCCTTGCCTTGATCATGTCATCACATGCGGTGTGGAAAAGAATCCGTTAAAAACTGCTTCTGCATGAGAATCCATTTGTTCAGTTGAGAATGAGGTTGGGTTTTAAATACTCTCCTCACTGTGCACACGTAAAAGCAGCCACAAGCTACAGGGGTCGCAGCAGACCCCGGGGTGCGGTGGAAGCAGAAGGGGAGGGGGGGAAGCAAGCAAACTGTCTGCACGTACAGCAGAGGTGGAAGTTTGTGTGTGCGTTTGTGTAAGGCAAGGCATTTTGGAATTGAAACCCAGCAGCGGATGATGATTACAGGCAACGTGTCTGTGCCTATGTGCCATTCTACTGAGCAGCTGTCTTCCGTTACCTAAATCCCAGGGGCCTGGGGGTCAGAGGAGCTGTACGTGCCTCTGAAGAGCCCATTGCAGCCATTTCCAGTTTTGGTACCAGGGCTGATCTTGCAGCCTGTGGGGAAGACAGTATTCTTTCTCTCGGTTTCATGGTATCCATATGGAGTTACATCAGCTCTGGAAAATAATTCAAGAGTTCTCCTGATCCAGAGTGAAAAGTTGAAAACAGTTGACAGAATCAGAAAATCTGTGTGGATGGATGGATTTAATATACATTGCAATCTGATAGTTAAATCCTTGAAGATTTAATCCTAAATTTAATTCTAAATTTATGAGGAACTCTTAAATGAGGAAAAAAATAGTCTGAGCGTGCTGAAGTTCACATGCTAATTTAATTTGCATTAATTTTCAATTCTATATCAGCTTGCAAAATCTTTTGAAAATCAAATTATGTGATGCTACATCTTTCTCCTAACCTGCTGCTCTCTTAATGCAGTCACTGGTGCGTGGTTGCTTAGCCCTGCTTTTTTAAGAATTTGATGATGTAAAATAAAATCTTTTCCCCGCCCCTAAAGAAACAGGAAGAGTGCAGCCGTAAAAAGCACAGTGCCCTTCCCACAGTGTCAGGAGAAGGAGTAGTTTTGCAAGGAAGTCCTGATACAAGCCCGTCCTAGTGTGCTGTTGGTTGTATAGCTCCGGACATGACTGGACACACGGGTGAAGTTGGTCACCTCAAGATTCGAGCTTGCTTGCTGCTAATGGTGTGCCTGTGGCAATGGACACAGCAAACTCTGGCAACACCCTGCCAGGACGGTGAGCTGAGAATAATCAGTAAAGATGAAAAGAAATGCTGCCCCAAATGCAGCTCAAACACAGGTAAAGGAATGATGTGTCTGTCTTCTTTCCGTTTGTCACTATTGTTTTATGTTAACCGGGGTGATCGAGCGTGGGGAACAGGCGTGTGTGTGTGTGTAAATCTGTCTTGAGTAACTGTATATGCAAAACAGAATGGCAAGGGCTTCCCTCCTGCCCCTGAAATTCATAACGTGCCTCAGCTCTAAGCTTCACAGTGGACTCGTGTTTCGGATTTGTTACGTGCTTATACTTCTGTATAATATTCTGTAGTGGGAAAGGGAAAGCTGAGTTTCTGTGGGTTGGTCTTGCTCACGAGGAGAGAAGGTGTTCGCTTAACTCCGATTCTGAGCCTTCGCTCCCTTCTGACATAGTTTCAAAGGTTGTCTGTGCCATTCAGACTTCAGAGGGAATACAGGGGGTGATGCTCTCTGTAAAGCTGTCCTTTGCAATTTGTGGTCCTAAAGAGAAGGAAACATCCCCCTTCAGTCCCTCCATTCCACTGACCTGTGCTTGTCCCAGAAGTAAATGCACAGGCGAGGTCTCAGGTGGTCATTACTTTCAACAGCCTGTTCTAACCTGGGTCCTTGTCTGATCTTAGGATGGTGGCGAGATGGTAATGGATTCTACCTTGCCTGTAAATTTAAGTCAAATTAAGGCACTAGAGATGGAACAGGCTAGCTGCAGGACACACTGGGTGACGTTTCTGTGCCTGTTAGGCTGAAGGACAGAACAGGTGATTCTACTGGCCTCTTCCATGGTCCCAGGAATGATCATACAATTCTTCCTAATTTGGGGCTGTCTGTGACGATAGCCAGAGCTGAACAGCAGGGAACATGCAGCTTTTTGTATGACCTAGAGCAAGGAACGCACCTTCCTTTTCTGTTTGTCCCCAAAGAGGGTTGCTGGAAGCCTTGCCTGGCTAGCGTGGTAGTGCTGCTGTCCTGCAGGTTAGCCCCAGGACTAGCTGAGAAGTTACATCAGTCATCAGTGCCTGGGCAGGAGTCAGCCTCCATCTATGAGTAGCTTGAATATATCTGCCTCAACCAGCACCGGGGACACTGAGTTCCCTGTGGAAGGAGTGAGCGGACGCATGGGATTTGTGGGAATGAACAATAAATAGGTGAAGAGCTAGAGAGTCCTCAGGAGTGTGGAGACCCCAGGGTATATCCCTTCCCACGGAGGCAGGGGCATTCAGCATGAGGTAGGAGAGTAATTGCTTGGTGGGATCAACTCTAGAATCACCCACTAGTAGTACACAGAAAAAGCACCCCCAAGCTTTTTCCTTTTTGCTGCCAGGCTTCACTAAGTTTTGAAGGCCAGTAAGAGGAGGCCAGTGGGCAGAGGAAGATGTGGGCAGTTCCCTGGTGGCTTTATATGTTCCATCACCAACCTCAGGAAATAATCTTTGCGTGATCTTTGCTACTCACTGTGGGGTTTTAAGCACACTACTGAACTGGCCAGCATTTCCCTCAATGTGTCTTTTTTTCCTTTAAGGTTATACAGCTTCCTGGTTGAACAGCACTTTTCATCTAACTGATCTGCAACTCCTGGGAGGACTGCTTGATACTATTTACTGATGGGATCAGTATATATCATAAATCCTTTGCTTTCATGAACCCAGGAGCCTCTCAGAATTAGAGATGATATTTATTGAGTGCAAGCAAAGTTCACGACAGAACTCCCCTAGAAACAGAAGGACAGAGGGTAGGAAGGGTGCTGGTTTTATGGCTTGGATTTAGACTCACTTCTGCCAACAGAGTGTAGGAAGCAGCTGCTGTTGTTAGGAAAGATGTGGAAAAGGAGCTCTAGCTTCACTGGACAAGGATCTCTTGGGCATCCCTCCTCTAATATAGCTCAGCCTAACTGGGAAGAGCTCTGGCAGTGTCCTGAGAGCTGACTGGATGGCTGGTTAATGTGTAGGGCTTTTTTGGGGTGCTGGCGGTGCCAGTACAGACACCCCACAGTGTCTAAACCTGCACAGTGTCATAAAGCAAATCAGCTGCCTTACTTCTGTCTACCACGACCTACAGTGGTTTTCCAGGTAAGAGAGAAGGTTAACAGTGGTAAGTCATGCAGTGCTCAGATAACCATGGTGTACAAATCTGAGTGGTGCTGAACTTGAGTACTCTAGACTTTATCCTGTATGTCTGGGAGTGACATCTTTCTGGTATCCATTTGTTTCATTATTTCCACTATTTCACCTGTGTCAGCCAGTAAGACGAGTGGTTAAGTTAATTTTTGGCCTCTGTGACAAAGGCAAGTCTTAACTTTTTTCTTTTCTTCTTGGCAGGAGACAACAGCACATGTCAAAATACTGAGGACCATGACTGCAAATGTCGTCAGGGATACAGCTGTATTGATAGTGCGTGTCTCTACTGCGAAAAACTGCCTGAATGTGGAGAAGGCGAGGAGCTGGTTAAGCTTGGTAACTACAGACACACTAATGACTCTAAAAGGCAGGGTTCAATATAAACGGCTAGCTGAGCAGCAGTTTCCTTCACTTGTTATAACCTGCTTTTGGGAAGGCTCGTGATGCAGACAGAAATGTCTGTGACTAGAACCTTCGCTTCCCTGTTTTATAAGTCTTCCCTTTCTATATTTGAGACTTTCACTTCCATGCTCTGACTTTCAGTATCACTTTTCTTCCAAGCTGCTTGAACTGTCAGTAGAAGACTGTTTTACTCTGTGTTGCCTCTTAACTTTACACCCTCTACTGTCAGATCAGACTATTCTGTATCTCTTCTGTAAGGGGTCCGCCCACCCATTTTCCAAAACGCACCAGGGGCAAGAACTGCTTATGTGTTTCTCCAGGAGGGGGGGTTCATAACAATGAAAGAGTGTAGAGAGAATGCGTTGTACTTTATCGTGCTATATCCCCATCTTTCAGTAAAGGCACTGACCGCTAATAATTCATGTTCTCTTTTCTTGTAGGCATTTTAGACTTCACATTCAAATGTAAACCATGTGAGATAGGAACCTATTCTAATGTTAAGAATGGCTGGTGCCGTAACTGGACTGAGTATGTATTTATTGATACTTTCCTTCTTTGGAAGTATGCATGATAAAATTCTCAAATGATTAATGCTTAAATTAGAAAGTAAAATGGAATCAAAGATGAGATCACCAATGAGATTAAATGATGAGTTTTTAAAATGCATCAATATGATATTTCACTCTCCTTTGCCTTTATAAATAGTCAGTCTCAAAGCAGAACTTAAGACAAACTGCTGTGGATTCAACTTGCTTCCAAGTCCAGCTCAAACTGATGCAAAATTACTCCAAACGTGGACATCACTTGGAACAAAGAGATTAAAAAAAATATGCATGTCAACAATTGTGATGTAGTGTTAACTTGTTGGGGAACAGCCATAACTTTACCTGCACTGTTATAAAAAGGGAAAAAAGGCAAACGAGTTGTGGAAAGAGTGGAGGGAAGGAATAAAGGGAGCCAAGAGAAAGGCTGGAGAGGAATGAAGGGAAAGGCAGGGACATTCTAAATGTGACTCTTATTCTTCTTTTAGTTGTGAAAGTTTTGGGTTTCTAACAATCAAGCAAGGCAACAGTACACATAATGCAATATGTGGTTTCCCTTCTAAAGATTTGGAGCAAGGTACCTTCTCACAATTATTTGTTTCTTTGAGCCTATAACTTTTCTCTACACTTCTTCAGTTGGTGATTTGCTGCATAGTTATCATCCAGAGTTTGCTATCATGAAAATTTGTTTTGAAAATTACTGTTGTGTTTCTTGCAATATTAATATAGGTAGAATTGTTGACCCGGGCAAAGATTCCACCGTTAAAGCACTGTCAGTAGTAAAGGCAGAGAAAATCCCAATAATTGTCCTTAAGTAGAGCACACTTATTTGGCAGATTGTCGGAGTTTTCCATTGATGTGCTCTTGCTGTTTTGCTAGGTTTTCTTAGGAAGACAATAGCTTTGTTAGTTACCCAGTTCCTATACATGCATTGGTTGAGCCCACAACACCCAGAATTGAAATCTCATGTCTTATCATGGATCAGATTAAGTGGGAATAAGTGGGTACGGGCTGTGCAGGTACTGAGTATCTTGAAGACAGCAAGCTGCACTGCTCCTGCCTTTTCCCCCACGCTTGTCCCTACAATGAATTGGTGCGTTTCGAGCCCGGGCCCTTCATTCAGAGAAATTGTTAGTTCTGTTGGGACAAATGGCAAAAAGGTGCTACTGTTAACTGCCGTGAGGCAGACACAAGTGTGAAAATTTGGCTGGCTGTGGTGCTATTCAGGGAAACGTTGAAGCTAAATCCCCCCAAAAAGCAAAAACCAAAACAGAGTAGATAGAATGAGTGATAGCTGCAAGAGAGAGAGAGACTTTGAACAATGAGGAGATCAGGCGTGGGGGGTTTTGCATGAATGCTGCTTACCACAGACAGCAATCTATTGCACCCTTGACTTGGAGCATCTCAGTTTTATTGTTAATACTCACACTGGGTTTTTTTTTCCCTTGGAAAATTATTTTCCACAGAAAGAGGAAATCAATCTCTAAATTTTCTTGGAAGAATATTTTCTTTAAGAATAGTCTGGGCACATGATTTCTTAATCTTTATTAAATATATTTAATTGCAGTTCCTATTACAAATGACTCTCTATATACCACCATCCTGGCCATCCTTACTGCAGTGGCTGTGTTTGTTCTCATCTTGCTGACCTTCTTCTTGCATCTCTGCATATGGTCACTGAAAAGGGAAAAATACCACACAGCTGACGGTAAGTGCACCTTTGTGGACTTCTATGTAGCTTTTCAGTGGAGAACGATGTCTCCATTGATCCAGAGTAAGAATGGAATACATTAAGCTGAATAAATCGCGTAAATATGGATATACTCTGTGATTTTGGGCGGGTTACTTAGTTTTGTGAAGATGCAGTGCATCACCTGTATCTTTGCCCTTTCCTCAGGGAGAGGGTGTGTTGGCAAAGGTCGTGGGTGGCTGCCTGACATGTGTGAAGACCTCTTGTATGTGCAGTTCTTTTGCTTATTCTCACTGCAGATCTGGAACATAACTTCCCTAGGCTGCCGGTGGCTCCACAACTGGCGCACCAGAGAGAAGAGACTTACAGCTGTCAGTTTCCAGAAGAAGAACATGGAGACAAAACCCCAGAAGAAAAGCCTTGCTATTTCTGCTCGCAGAGTCTACAACGGGAACAGATAAATTGCAATATGCTGTGAGAATGGGCAGCTGAGCTCAGCTTTTCGGGGGGGTGGGGGAAAAAAAAAGAAGGGACGGGCTGAGTGCCTAAAGCATCATTATGTACATGGCAATAGGGAATGGGTTCAGAGGGCGTTTGGCTTTGTTTCTTCTCAACAAACCTAGATTTAGAAAGAGAAAAACTGCTAAGTCAGGCCGACATTCAGTTCAGCTGCCTTGCGTTATTGCAAGTTTCCTGGATTGTTGGGTTTTTCGTTTTCATCGACGCTCTTTTCAACTTTGTTTGGGACCAGGAACCCTTCTTGTCATTATTTCCCTTTGCATCTTCTGCACATGTCTCTGTGGTGCTCCCACAGATTGAGATGCGCGTAGAAGGCCAGCGTCCCACCATCAATCCCTGCAGTGCTCCAGGAAATACAGTAGTACCTATAGGGCACTTTCACAGGCTTTCTGTGTTTCCAAGATGTGTCCTGATGCTCACATTAAGGGAATAAGGCATTGAGCCTGGCAACCGTATCTACTACTCTTCTCTCAGCAGACAGTGCTTTGCACTCCTGTCAAATTGCCCACTTCGCTATGCAGCAAAAGACCATTTCTCTTAATCCACGACATACTCTACTCTTCCATCCCGATCCCGACAGAAGGTGGTGGCTAGGCCAGTCTCGGCGCACAGGGGTGCCAGTGGGAGACTGCCATGGCCACAGCGTTTGTGCTTGCAGAGATCTTCCTGTGCGAGTTCTGTGATCCCCTCCAGGGCAACTAAGGGAAGAAGGGAGTAACATTTATCCTCCTCTACTATAACTCAGCAATCCTGGGTACCTGGAATACCGGATTACAAAAGGGAGACTTCTGAATGGCTCAGATGAGAATCACGCTGTCTAGAGAACAACATTTGGTTTAATGCTCTCTTCTCACCTAGTTTATAGAGTAGGAAAAAATGGTGGAAGACAGAGAAAAGCCCAACATTTGTTCTTGATGCTCTTTTTTCCCTACCCCGGAAGAAGAAGAACCAGAGCCTCTGCTGGTGCGTCCCAGCGTAGCTCCAGTGTCTTGATCATCAGCTGAGAGATGTTCCTCTTACTGAAAATTGTACTATGGAGAATTTTTTTTTTAGTGTTAGTTTAGTGCTCCTCCAGTTTCAGAGCTCTAACAGGGCTAGAATTAATTGTTTTGCCTGAATTTAAATGGGCAGAGTTTCAGCTAGAGTTGATTGCTTCCTGTGGATTGACACGGATTTCAAATAAGAATCTGGCCTGTGGCTTCAACTAGTTAAAACTCATGTCTCTTTTATATAATTATTATTGTGTTATGTGACTGCAATAACGGATTCAAAACTCTGGATGCCTTCTGGTGAAAGCTGCTTGGAGGAGACTCTTTTATGACCGAATCACCTCTGGGTAAAAATGAGTTTTGACAGTCTTCACGTGAAAGGTTATAAATATCTGACAGTACAGCCATTGCATCTGCTTCCTCATGATTTCTTAGAGATAACATAAACTGTACAGGGCTTCTAAATTAAATCCTAACAGAATAATGAAATTTCTGTTAATCACCTTACTAAATACTCGGAGGGGATTATTCCGAGTCTGAATGACATGCTGTTTTAAGCAGGGCTCTGTGAAATTACAGTAGCTGCAGAGCAGAAGTTATTGCCTCCACAGATGTGTGTTGCAAAAGCAGTTGAGCAGAGAATCCCAAGAAGTGGGACA
Organism: Himantopus leucocephalus; assembly: GCA_003993805.1. Taxonomy (NCBI): domain Eukaryota; kingdom Metazoa; phylum Chordata; class Aves; order Charadriiformes; family Recurvirostridae; genus Himantopus; species Himantopus leucocephalus. Next base: position 3,110,378 of record RSEF01000021.1, on the reverse strand, counting down.
GGTTATTACCTTGGTAAGCGAGTCAGGTAGCCTCTGTGCTCCAAGGCAGGCTCGGTGAGACTGGACAACGATCGATCTACCTGTTAGACTTCCATTGAGGTGACTCCGTCACCTCTCTAGGCAATAAGGTCCAGTGACTGATTTCAAGCCAGAGAAGGAGAGTTAAAAAAAAGTTAGTTAAAATTTATATTATCCATTATGATGGATCGATCCTTGGTTTCTCTACGCTCTTATCCTGCTTCACAGGCTGTGGTTTCTAGACCTCTCTCTAAGCTCTTTCCAGTTGGTCTTTCTCAAAGCCTTCTCTGGAGGAGGTCTTGGCGAGTTTGAATAAAGCTGAAGGATCAATTTTATGATTCATGGACATGGTTTTATTGCTGAACATTTCTTCAGTGATTATATCAAGAGGAGGTATCCTGTCTTTTTTGCTTTTTGGCTTTTTTATTTTTGTTCACTATAGAATCTTGTAACTGGGTGAAGTAATTGTAAGGGAAAACAAAGTGCAAAGGTTATCCTTATTCACTATAATGTATTCCTCCATAGTCCTAGTTTTAATCTTCCGGCTTCTCTGTTTTTGTGTTTCGTGCAACTGACATCCCTATACCTTAGCTTCCCCTTCGTGTCGAATGGGAGCAGTGATGCTTCTTAACCCTAAAACGGTGTTGTGAGACATAATTAGTACTTTCAATGTATTTTTGCCTTCTTTGATCCTCTTACTGGTAATTTTTTTCATAGGTATCCCTATGTGCAATTCACTTAAAAAGAGTGAGGTTTTCTCCATTGCTTTGGGAACTGTGCAGATTCTTAATTGAGGTGAACTGGAGATTCAGCCAAGGAAAGGTGAAAGCATTGGACTGGATTAAACAGGATAACTTTTTTAAAGTGTAAGACAGTCTCTGTCTTGTAAGCAGTTTCTCTGTGGGATTTAATAGAAGTTTGAACACTGACTAGTAAAGACACTTCTTACTGCTCCTTCTATGTTGGCTATGTTTAGTCTTGGCTCTGTATTAACCCTTCTTGTTTTTTTAATGTTTTTAACAAGATTCCTGATTGTGACCTTTTGCAAAGGTAAAATAAACTTGGAAATTGAATGAAGTGCCTATGTGATATAATTAAGCAAATTGGAAAGGAAGGCTTTTATTCTTTAGGTTGTCCCGGTGTTCTTAGTTTGGCTTTCCCGATTCACTTCCACTCTCTTACCGAACTCTGGCTATTTCAGCAATGTACCCCCAACCAAATTCATCTGTCATTGAACTTTAGATTGGTGCACTTGCACTTTTTTCCCTTTTTAAGAAAGAGGCTTCACGTTTCCTGCCTAAACCAGCTTTTCAGCTACGCACTACCAGAATAGCAGGAAACTGTGGCTGACAATTTTTTTCCGTTCCTGACAATGGCAGAGAAGCATCAACATTTTGGGCAAAAAAAAAAAAAAAATAAAATTCATCAGAGCTTACTGTTTGAGGAATGAAAGATTTGAGTGTCTCATGGAAGGCTCGTGCCTCTGGCAAATCTTGGTGAAGCATAGAAGACTTTCTGGGCTGTGGGTGTTGAATAGCCAACGCTACTGCCAGTTAATATTGAAACATGATGAAGAGAGCCGTATTATTCATTGGAAATTTGCACAGTGGCCTTTGGGTTTCTGTATGCCTACCTTGAAGAACAGTTCCACTTCCTGCTTACCTAACCACCTGACTTTATGGCTGCTTATTGATGGGAAAAGCAACCAATTTCCTGACTTCTTAAAGCTCCAATTCAGAGGGAAAAACCCAAAGTGTGAATCATTTAAGCCTTGGAGAATTTCAGTAAAAGAGCAGTTCTTTGCATCAAAGGAAATGAAAGCTATTGGCTCGGAAGAGTGAGCTTGTAAGAAAACACTGTATTTAAGTTTCCATTCAGAAAGAACAATGGCATTATTTTATCAGTGTGCAATTACTGCAATATTTGAATCAGATCATGGCTGAATTTTCAGCTCAAATCCCAGAGTACATGGGGTTTTTCGAGTTCTGATTTGAACTTCAGGTTGATCACTGTATATAGACTGTAGGTTAAAAAAGGCTTCTCCCTCAAATCATTTACATCCAATGGAACGTCTATAACAATTTTTTTTTTGCTTGAATCTCTTTTCAAAACAGAAAATAAAATACCCCTGAAAAATATTCCAAAGTTTCTAGAAGCCAAGTGATCAAGCAAATTTAGAAATACAATTTTTCATTAACGTTATTGTCATGAGTAAATAGTTAAAATATGATATATGGTGATATCTAAAAAACCAAGGAGTTCCTTGACAGTGCTAACAAACAGGCAAATATGCAGGCTCCAAAACGACAACATCAAATTACGGCTTAACTGAGGACATAGTAAGGCTTACACTATGTGCAGGTGAAGCTTAAAAAGTGTATTACATGCTTATGGAAAAAAAATGCAGTTTTTCGTGGGACGGTTGGTAGCACTTAGTCCTTGTTTTATTAGGAGTTGGCCAGCACTTATCTCAAACTTCTTTTTGACTTGTCCTATGAAGGGAGGAATCTAATTGTAAAAAAAGTTGTTGAGTAAAGGCTTGTTGCCGTTTAGTGGGAGTCTTTCCTAAATACGTATTTTTGTCACATCAGTCTGGGGCGTGTTTGCTCTCACTGGCACTCCTGATGCCGTCCCTGACTTGGCATGCGTGAGTCCATCCAAGAGGTGAGGACGTGGATCCGTCCTTACAGAGAGCCGGGGCTGGGAGCTGGGCTTGCGCTGCCGCCGCCACTGCGCAGCCGAGGAGGGAGGGAGCTGCTGCGCCCAGGGCCGTGTCTCTGCCCCGTGGCAGGCATGGGCTGGGTGTCCACAGATGCGTCCTACTGCAGTCTACGTATGGGTGAGGACTCTGAAAAGCAGGTACCGCTTCACTAAGTGTCTTGGCTTGGGCTGGGCTGGCCGCTAAAACGAACGACAAAGCAGGACATTAAGAAATTTCTGGAGCAATTCAGTTTATGCAATGAAGGTGGAAGAAGTCTCCTACATATGTGCCTTTTCGTTCTGCTTTCCCTGTTGAGTGTCTCAGACCCGATCAGCCAAATCCCTCACCGTCTGAAGAGCCAGCTCTTCTAGCACGTGTGCTTTAATAATGCTTAGAAAGGAACACCACGGGCAAATTTTAAGAAGCTACTGATATAAGATGTTTTGTGATTTCTTAGAAGTCAGCGTCACTTAGCTGTGCCCGAGACTGCCTTGCCTGCTCTCAAGAAAGGGGGAAGAGGGTATAGCGAGCACTGAAACTGGCCTTTGGGAGGGAAACCTCCGATTGCTCTGCGGTCTGAGATCCTCCAGGGACCTAGCTCCGAAGTTAGACCCAAATTTAACAGCTTTTCTGAGTAATGTGTGTTATTTTCCTGTGTTACCATTTAGCGTTTTATGCATCTGATCGGGATCTGTATTCTTGAATTTTGACTTCTAAAATGAAAAAAAAAGCTATGTTGGCAAAATTTCAGGGCATTTCATGGCACCTAGCAGAGGAGAGAAGTTATCTTTGTTTTCATGCACCTTCTCCAAGAATTTAATTTAAAAAGTTCTTCTGGATCTATAATTTTTCAGGATTTTCTCTGGGTGTAAATGTTTAAGAAACTTCATACTGTTAAGACATAGTTTTAAACTTTGTTTAAAACAATGCTTGATGCTATAGAAGTGGCTTGCCGTTCGGCATCTGATAAAGACCTTCCCACAAGGTGTTAGGAGATGCGGGGTAGCAGTTAGGAGAATAATGTGATACCCTTTCATATGGTCATTCATGTACGTACATAAATACAGATCGTGGGTGTTTGGGGCCCCAGTGAGCTCTGGGGATTTCTTCATCTTTTAGCAGCAGAAAAAGAGTGAAATAGTAACAGGGTAAGAGAAACGCTTGAGGTATAGAAACAGCTTTTCTCGTACGAGAGGTTTTGCTCAAACAGAAGGCAACCAAGGACACGTGCAGGCAGTGTTCTGTTATGCTCCCATGTCTGCTCATGTTTCCAGCAAATTATTAGTGTTTTGAAACTGAGGAAGGTAAAACACTATTTTCATGGGACTCCCTGTCCTTGGTTCTTTTTGTCTCCTTTCCCAAGGAAAGGGAAATTAAGCAATTGTGTGATTATGCACCTGCTTTTCCACATAACTTTTCAACTTACTGCCTAATTTCAGTCCAACCTGACAAAAGTGTTCAGTTCTTAAAAGCATCAGGGAAAGAGCCTCATAATTTGTGGTGCTCGTGGGCATACCTTTGTAACAGATTTTTTTTTTTCTTCTAAAATTATTGATTTTTTTTTTTCAGTATGCATGTGGCCAGTGTATGCTGCGTGAAGGAAAAACTGGGACAGAAAAGGGACCGTGGGACCACACAAAGCTTGTTGAGGTGAGTTTACAGCTATACCACAGATGCAACCTGGATAATTAACCTACAGGTAACTGAGAACTTCTGTTTGAAATTAAATGCTTGGTTGTTCTCGTTTGCAGCTATGCTTCCTTTTCAGTGCTACGTATGTGTAGAGCAGGGAGAAAATTCTTAAGGTGTTCAAAATCCCAATGAAATATTTTCAAACCATCAAAATGAATAGATTTGGTTCAACCTGGAGGTTTTGGGGTTGTTCTTCATGGAGGGGAGAAGACAGCAGTGAGTATTTGGGGAAACAATTTTTGGTTTGTGAAAACTTCCAGGATTAATATTTCTTCTTGATTTGGGCAGGGAAGAAAAGCTGTAGAAAAGGGACTGTTCACCATCAAGAATTGTGCTGTGCCTGCCATTTCAGAGGAAGGCAGTGGCTCTCCAAGTCAACAGTTACCTGACTGCCGCTTTCTACACACGGTTTAAGCTCAGGTAAATGGGTTTTATTTGTAGTATTTACACAGTATTTTACAATGGTTCTTTTTCTGATAAGGATCAGGCAATAAATATAGTAAAAAAAATGGAGAAAGATTTCTCCTTGAGGCTTATGTACAGCTGAGATCAGAATTACAAGATCCAACATTAATTGCAGTGGCCCATTCAGAACAGTGGCCAGTAGAGAACAGTTTGTGTGCAGACCCTTGTTCACCTCTCGGTCTGAAAGAAGCTTGGTTTTCATTTTCCAGTGTATTCTTACTCGTTCTTGCAGCTTCTTCACTTTCTGTTGGGATCATATTCAGCATACCTTCTTCTTGTCACTGCGTGCTAACGTCCTACTGATGTTGCCGGGATTTCTTAGGGATGATTGGTGGTGGCTGGAGAGTCAGAGGATCACAGATTTTCTCTGGCTGGAACATATTTGCAGCGCATGAATATCCTAACTCTGCCAAGAATTTACATGCTAGATGAACATGGTCATGCTTGACTATAGAATAGCCATATTGATTAATAAATACTCAGAGCCCAACATCTCTTCTGCTTTTAAAATATCCACTCCTGATTTGCTTTTCTCTCCTCTGAGCCCGTATAGGGTTATCCACTGTGTAGGGTGTGCTGTACGTTCTGGCCAACAAAAAATGATTGACTGAAAACTAGAGTTTTTGAAGGACCTGCTTGGAAATAACTCCAGTTTAGGTGGGTATAACCTGCAGGGAACCAGGTCATAAGCTGGTAGGTGCAATCATGAGTATTTTAGGAGGTGATGTGACATCATGCCTCTCTCTAGCTTCATGAAATAGAGTCTGATGACCTGCCTCCTCCCCTCAGTAGTTCTGCTTATTTCAGTATGTAATTCCCATTGAAATCGGTGCAAGTTGAGTGTGTTGGTTTCGTGCTTTCGCTCTTAGCGTAGGTAGATGGTTTGCCTAAGAGGACCCAAATTCCACCCCTGCTGACGGAGTGTTTTTCTTTTTTTAAATACTCACTGGTATTTTACTGGCCAAATGGATGAGTCTTATCAGAAGAAAGATAGGCTTGAAGACAACTGCCTACTCAGGTGGGTCTTTTGTGGAAAAGGAGAAGAAAAATTGGGAGGATGATACATCTTGGATGCATCTATGGCTGGGAAAATCCCAGGCTTGAAAAGAGATGTTGCTGCATTAAAGTTATCTGAAAAATACCTTCTGTAGGTAGAAGAGGCATTTTTCATAATCCTCTGCTGTGGAACAGGTGATAAGGATTGGTTCTGTCAGGCTTCCTGCAAGACATTAGCAGGGCACAGTTTGGTGATGGAAAAGCGTGCAAAGTTTGCCATGACACACAGTTTATTAGCGAGGAAAGTCACAGGGACTGTCCCTTGTGGGAAGGCAACTTCTCAAGGTAACCCATCCTCAAGGCAAGCCAGAGCACTGATATTGCTCAGGTTCTCATTAGAATCATGAAACGGTTGAGGTTGGAAGGGACCTCTGGAGGTCACCTGGTCCAGCCCTCCTGCTCAAGCAGGGCCACCCAGAGCCGGTTGCCCAGGACCATGTCCAGACAGCTTTTTGGTATCTCCGAGGTTGGAGACTCCCCAGCCTCTTGGAGCAACCTCTCCCAGCGCTCAGTCACCCTCACAGTAAAAACCTGTCTCCCTGTGGTCAGACATGTCCGCCTGTCTTTCATCGCTCTCATCTCTCTTTCTCAGTTACATACCTGTGATTTCAAACTGTAACCTCCCCAGCGTGGCAGATTTCTCCTTTGCCTGGATTCCAGTTAGGGGGAGTTTTCCCTTCAAAGAAGAAAAGAAAAAAGGTGCTTTTCTTTCGGCTCCTCCCTTTTCTCCTTGCTATTCAGGCATGTTCATGACCCAGCGCTGCTCACTAGCTCCAGCTCCTTTTGCTTCACTTATTTGACCATTTCCAGTATTTCCTCTGTTACCTTGTACGTGATTGCAGTTCTGTCCTTATCCACAGAGAGGAAAAGCAGATCTTCTGGAAACAGGATCAGCAGTCTTTCCTCAGAGTCCTGTGGAAAAGAGACATCTTGGAGGCAGCAGAAACATTCAATAACTTACACTCAATGCATGTCTCGGTCAAAGGCAGAATATGGAGTTTAAGGACTATGACAATACACCAAAATTGGAACTGTTTGCAGCACGCAGTCGCTCTGGTGCCGGCCACAGATACTGTTCTTTATATTTCTTATTCAAGTTGGCTATTCATCACTTAGAAAGCTGGTAGGGCATCACAAAGTGGTGAGGGTTTTTTAGAATAGGTCAGGTACACATCTGCAAGGAAATGTCTGGAAAATGTTGGTCTTGCTGTGTGCTGGGAAAGGGGTGGGTCACTCCCTCCCAGCTCCGCTCCCTTGGAAGTTGAGTGCATCCGTTCAGACACATTGTCAGAAGCAGCTTTCAGAAATACAACTGTGTCTCTTTTTGTCTCTTTAATACTGCGAGACTTTGACATAATTAGCCTTTTTTTTTTCTTCTTTTCTTTAAGCAACAGTATCACGTGAGCCTAAACTTTCACTGGTTCCACTCGTCTTAAAGCCACCCACACGTCAGACTGGTATACGTTGTACGTTACCCCCGTGCAGCCACCAGCCACTTGCACCATGGTCAAATACTGTATCCTTCCCAGGTGCTGAATAGGTTTTCCTTCCCACTTCAGAATGGTGTTACACCACAGATGTCTCATCAGCTCCCTTTTCTTCCACTGCTCATCACACGGCACCTTTTTTTTTTTTTTAGAGACAGAATACAATGAGATAAAACTGCAAGTATGATGTTTTTTCAGGGTTACAGGGTCATAAAAGAAAGGTTATTTAGGATATATGCTTGGAAACTGGGAAACACATGATGAGGTTCCTAGTTTGCCGTGGGTTTCCTACGTACTTGAACAGAGTCAGGCGTACTGTGGTTTCACGAGCAGCCATTGAGACAACCGAACAGCTTTAGCTATTAAAAGGGAAAGCTCTCATTTTCCTTCTGCCCCTCAGAAGAGGTTGTTTGAGACACTGCTTTGATTTGAATTAGAATTTCATCTCGGCTCAAAGCACTTTGGGCTTGGCACGCAAGTCCCTTTATTCAGGGATATTTTCCTTTTCCTTCGAAGTCGTGTTTCCCAGCTAACAGGGGAGTGGGGTTCGATGCGCGCTCACAGTATGCATGGCTATGCCGAGTCCTGGATGGATTTCTGCGATCCATATTGAATCCTTAGAGCGGGACCACCTGGGCTAACTACTGTAAAATTAGCTTGTGTCCACTAACTACAATCAATTATGTGAACTGTACGGAAGAGCAGAAATCAGCAGCTCCTAAGGATGGCTGGTCTGGGTCGTACTTTCTCCTGCCAAACTGAAGACACAACTGAGGTGCGGTGTTGCCCTAGAGTCTGTGCCACGCAAGACATCAAGGACAGCAGAGTGCGTGTTTAAAAAAGGGGAAACGTTAGCAGAACTGTTAGTAAATAACACCAGGGAGTGGGGGAAAGACAAGCTGGCTTTCCAGTTGGCTCTTACCCTTTAGGAATCTGAGCTACCACGACATTGGCAAAGGCTTTGGAGGACTGGTTGGAATCCCTGAGGCAGGGCCGTGCGGGTGTTCGCGGTGGCAGTGTAACCCTGCCATCTTGTGACCCGTGCGGATGTTGCAGTGTGTCGCTGGTGTGACAGCATGTATCAAAGAGCAAGTCTTTGTTTTGTGACTGTAACTAGGAGGAAATTTAATTTAGTTTCTTTTTACCAGTGCAGTAGTTACATCCCAGGAACAGAAAACGGTCAGTAATTTTTCTAAAACCTCTCATGAGCATAGAGTAGCAGTTGCAAATTTGTGTGTAGCAAATTTTCTTGCCATAGCCTAGAGCAGCGTCCTCAAGTACCACTACTGTTCATTTCCACCCTGCATTCTAAAAATCCCTGAAAAACCCTGTCCGCTTTCAAAGCTGCCACTGTTTTGTGGGGGTGGGAGGGTTGGACTAGATGATCTCCAGAGGTCCCTTCCAACCCTGACCATTCTGTGATTCCTGTTTTCACCCCATTCTCTTTACATCTCTTCACAGTGACAAGTTGCGCCAGGGGAGGTTTATATTGGATATTAGGAAAAATTTCTTCACTGAAAGGGTTGTCAAGCATTGGAACAGGCTGCCCAGGGAGGTGGTGGAGTCGCTGTCCCTGGAGGTATTTAAAACATGGGTAGATGTGGTGCTGAGGGACATGGTTTAGTGGTGGTTTGGCAGTGTTAGGTTGATGGTTGGACTCGATGATCTTAAAGGTCCCTTTCAACCTAGACGATTCTATGATTCTGTGACTCACCAGAAAAGAGATATTATTGTTGGGACTGACGGGGCAGTGAGAGTTTGCCATCTTGATTTGGTGCTGGAGGTGTTGAACCCACATGTCAAAGTCAGCTGAATTCTGGCAGCAAACGAGCCTGGGTTCTATCATGGACCCTGTGCAAAGAAACATAGAAGCCCTGGGTCTGAGGAAGGGCGGCTGCGATCTGCCTTTGAGCCCAGTGGGTGAATCTGTGTGCTGCCCTTCCACTCTGTCATTCATTATCTCTATAGCCATATTCCACCTGTGCTTTGATACCTCATGATGAAACAAACTCATGTCTGTCTTGCATTGTTCTTGATGGAAGATACTGGGTTGTCACTGGGACAGTTAGGTACCTTCCTTGTTCTACATGCAGACATCAGCATTTGCCTCCTGTTTAGTTTAAGTAGAAAATTAGGGTCAAAGGGAACCTATAGTTTATATTGCCTTGCATGTGAGGAATTCTAGTTAACCCTGCGGCATTTGTGGTTTAAGACCGTGCAGCGGTTGTGTCCACCTGTAAAAACTAACATTCCGAATTCCTTCCATCTCACTACGTCTCATCCCTCTGTGTAACTGTGGCATATGCTGTGTGTGAGAGCCCAGTCCAGAAAGGCATGGCATATTCTCCAGTATGGCTGAATGTTGGAGAGGAGGCATGTCCCTTCTTCAGTAGGTACCCACATGTCTGCATAAACCCTCTCATCTTCTAGTGGGAGGTGTCCCTGCCCATGGCAGGGGCATTGGAACTAGATGATCTTCAAGGTCCCATCCAACCTAAACCATCCTATGATTGTATGATCTTCTAGCCACGTAGGCCAGTCCTTGAAGGCTAGAGCGTGGGTATCACTGCTTTGTGACTATCACAGGCCCCTTCAGGAACTGCAGAACAGGCTTACCAGAGATTTCAAATGTGTGGCTGATTGCACTCGCAATCTCTCTCAGACGCATTCCAGCAAGAGGAAGGAGACCCTGGTGTGGTAGGGAATTGTGTTAGAAATTGGTTGGTAACAACAACTTCTCTGTGTCCCACTGCAGTCCCTCTGATGTACAGCGGAATGCTTTTCTGCAAGCCAGGCTAAAGAATTTCCCATCCTTCGAACCTTTGACTTTAAGCAAGTCTGTGTGGGATGACATTCAACTCATTGTCTGAAGACATCGGAAATGGGGGGTTTATTCCTGTTTCCCTACCCATAAAATGACTGTCCTCCTTCATAAAATGCTCTGAGATAAAGGGGTGAGCTCCACCAATAAACCAAGGCTGGTATTGAAAAGTACTTCGTATGAACTAGATGGAATTTCATCTGCCTTGCAGCCTCCCCCTCTTGAATTCCTGCCCCCCGCCCCAAACCGTGCTAGAAGGCCACACTCATGTTCAGGACAAAGAGGCCCTAGTTTGCATTTTGGATACTGTATTTCATAAACTGATGATTCTTTTCTGTGTCCTCTTACGCCACCAATCTTAACTGATGGAGGGACTTTTTATCGACTCCAGTGTTACACAGATCAAGGACCTTCTTTCTCTAGTTATGAAGTTTCCTAGTGTGGCTCTCTTTTTTTTCTCACATTTAGGATCCACAGACGTATACCAACGACAGCCATCAGGAGACATTGCTGTGCTGAAGGCAGCTCTTCTGGATATGTCTGTCTTCGGTACACCATGTCTGCCCCTCTGATATACCTTTCCTAACTCTCTCTCTCCTGTAATCTCCAGTTCTTATCACCTTTTTTCGATACCTCCTTGTTCACTAGGCTCACTCCTACAGAGCTGCATTCCCTCTCCATGGATAAACAAAATAAGCGATAAGGGGCCAGCTAACACAGATCCTAGGAGTAGGCATATAAATAGAAATTGGCACTTCTCCTTCAATCCCTGGAGCAGACTCGCTTCCCTATTCAAAGCAAGCTGAAAAACGGCAAATTGTGAGCTACTGTGCTGGAAAACATGGCAAAGCTCCGCTGAGCTCAGCGAAGTGTCTCCGTCTTGGCTGACGGGACCTGCACATGTTTGCTCCATCCTGAGCCTTCCTCTTGGCAGGGCACCGAGGATAGGTACTCTGTTTGCCATGTACGTGATAGAGCTATGAGCAAAGAGATATTTAGGTAATCTTGAATACGAACAGGGATACAAGAGACACAGAAAGATTCTTGTGCTTTACCTCGTAGACAAGTGCCTTCTTTCTACGATCCACTGAAAGAATCAGCAAGTGGAAGGAGGACAGCACAATGTAGCATTCACACATCTCCTGTTGAAATAAGATCAATTATATCTTTCCTCCAAAATGTTTCTGATTATTTTTTTTTTTTAAAGAAAATTATATTTCCTTAAAGGTCTTCACCTTCCCTTCCTTTCTGCTGATGCAGTTCTTAGTGCATCTCTATGTACAGACAGTGCTGATGGGCTGTCGTGCTCGGTGACCCGTTGGTGATGAGGAGCTGTGCGGTGTCTGACTGCTGACTGTCTTGCGCTAGGTCACAGTTTGACTGCAGCTTATGTCAGTACTTTGTAATTTTATATCATCATTCCTTAAATGGTCTCTGTGTGCTCTCTGAGCTCGAGGAAGCCAGACTGTGGCATTCCTGTGAGACAGGGTGGTTTTACTGGTGTCTATACAGCCAGATAAACAGTGATGTGCACTTAGAGAGACCTGAATCCACGGCAGAGTTAGAACAGATCTCATTTCCCCCTTCTGGCCTCATCAAAACCAGGGTAATGGCAATCACGCTGCGTTAGTTTTACCAGTCACCTCCAGTACCTGTGGAGAGGGCTCAATTGTTGCACATACAAATTTGTAACCGTAATAACCAGTCCTTGTCTCTTTGGGGAAAAGAGTACAAGAAACTTTTGACAAAAAAAAAAACCTGTTTTTGTTTCCCCAGGGAATGGATGAAAAGATTTATGCTGCTCAAAGAAGTGGCTATGAAACCCATTCAGCTTTTGCTGGCACTGGGGAGAAAAGTTGAACGTATCAACATTAACTCTTGAAAACAGGTCGGGACAAATCATAGCTTTAGTCAAGCCCTGGGATTTGACACTAATTTGGACAGGATGTATGAAATCCAAATTTACCCCCACCTTATCCCTTGCGTATTACTCAGTGGTTATAGTAAGATGATTACCTCCATTGAATGAGTTCTCAGAAAAACCAGGGAGGACCAAATAATTTCCCCAAGAGAGTGGATGTTCATCCCTTCCCAGCCGCTGATGGGCTGTGTGATCAGCAAGTTCGCTAGTTCCTCCCGTGTTCTTCCCCACGGTACTTCTGGCTGAAACAAACAGGTATTAGCATGCGTTTCTTCTGGTGATCTTACCAGCAGTGTCCTACAAGGTCAGACAATTAGACGTGGAAAAACGGAAACCAGAGCCAAACAGTAATGATTTATAACAGTAGCTAAAAGAGAGAAGGGGTAGTTTTGCAGCCCAGGCAGCGGGAGATTTGGATGTTGACCATATGTGTCAATTTGCATAAATCACTTCCCCCTCCCTCTGAGCATCTTCTCTCAACAGTGGTGATAAAATGTGGTCCCAGGAAAAAAATCCCAAACTGGCTTGTGATGACCAAGTGTCTTGCATGTGAATTTGTAGAGCAAAAGCTGAAAACCTATACCTGGGCCTCAAAACTGAGAGAACTGTTGGTTACTTGCTTTCACAGCAAAGGGCACATCATAGCCTCTGGCACTTCACTGTAATGGGATACGGCATCTGGACAATGCCACGGTGGGTGAGATAAACAGGCTGCTGATTTCTTCCTTGATTCCACATTCAAATCTTTGCTTGCACAGTCCTGCTCATACTCACATCCTCTGTTTCTGCTGGGATTGCAGCATCCTTGGGATGGAGGGACGCCTCGCTCTGGCCTTCTGAGTTGGACCCTGTTCTGAAATGGGAGAGAATACGGAAAGGCACAGAAAAGCACTTACACGTGTTACATTTTTTAAAAGAGAGAGAGAGCAATGCTCAGCGAGCAGACAAATTTATGGATTTCTGGCATAAATTTGGTGTATTTTAGAATATGCAGTTTTTGACAGGAATATTGGTTGGTAACAGCTCGGTGAACTCTAGGAAAAAACAATGCAGCAGATGCAGAATCAGAAAGCAGGCATGTCAGGGAATAGCACACCTGATCTTTTGGGGAACGTGCCACTAAACGTCCCCTCATATTAAGCAGAGACCGGGTCCTAAATTCAACAGAGCACGTAGACTCCTCATTTTCCACTGGTATTACACAGAAAAGAGCGTAGGGATGACGAAGGCGCTGTCAGCGTGCCTGCCTTGGTGGGCGAGGAAGGAATAACACTGTTTCTTGTAATACGGTGAAGTTACGGAAGGAAATGTATAATGTAGCTCAACACTCGGCCTAAAGTAAAGAACACCGAGGTGGTACAGGAACAGTCTTCACATGTGTAAAACGCTACTGGAAAGAGGAGGGGGACATTTTTTCTGTTTGGCTGTGGTGTGTAAGATAGAGACAATGGCCTCACCTGCATTAAGGCTTTGCTGTTAGGAAGAAGCAATGGCTTGCCTGGGACACTGCAGAACCTTCATCGCTGGAGGTTTTCAAGGACAGGTTAGACAAGTGTTTGTCAAGCAAGATTTAAGAAGAGCTGAGGCTGCTCCAGAGGTGGAAGCAGGACTAAAGGCCTCCTGAGCTGCTGTTCGTGCCTCCCATCTGTCTCTGACGTCTGACAGGCTGATTGAAAACATCCATTTCTGACAAAGCATGAGCGGTGCTTGCCAGAGCCCCAGGAACGAGTTAATTTTGATTGCCCCCCCAACACAGAATTACATCCATGATGGGAAGGAACGTTTCCACCTTCAATTTCTCGAATGCTGCCGCTCTGTCTTAAAAGACTGCGACACCTGGGAGGACGTATTGAGGAGAAGTAAGCAGGCTCTACTTAGAAGATTGAACGAATCTGACACTTAGCATTACTGTAAATTCTGGCTAGAAAAAGGGAAGAGAAAGCTTTTCCTTGAAGGGAGTCATATTTGGAAAGCAAATACAGCCACTGAGGTTCAGTCTCAAGCACCAAATCTTTTTCTATTTGAGTGGAGCTGACTGGCTTTTTTCCCGTACCCCCAAAATCGCTACCTACCTGGTCCTGCCTGTCTTCAGTAGCTCCAGCTCATCCTGCTCTGCTCCTGCCGAGCCAGCCTGCCCGGTGCTCAGGCTGCAGCATCCCATGCTTGGAAAGAGGTGCTTCCAACTGATGCTGTAGTCACAGGGTCGCGTGAATGCGCCTGAACTGTGGTCAGTTAGAGTAAGCACAGGAGGGGAAGGAAACACGCACGTACCCTTCAACTTACTGCTCATTTACATGCCCCTCGGGTTAGAAGCAGCAGCGTCTGAGATGTAAAAGCATTTCCTGTGGGTTTTAAACCTCTCTCCCTTCCTCCCCGTCTCCTTGGTCCCCCAAGCGTCATGGTTTCCTGCTGAGATGGTGGCCTGATACGCTAAGTACGTGCTGCTGCTTGGCTGTCACCTCAACCAAATGAAAAATGGAGAGTCTTGATACAACAAGGTTAAATGCGCAAGGCACAGAGCATCTAATGAGTGAGGGAGCTGGAAGGGGTCGTCAAGCACTGGAACAGGCTGCTCAGGGAGGCGGTTGAGTCACCAGCCCTGGAGGTATTTAAAAGACGTGTAGATGTGGTGCTGAGGGACATGGTTTAGCGGTAACGTGGCAGTGCTGGGTTAACGGTTGGACATGATGGTCTTAAAGGTCTCTTCCAACTGAAGCGATTCTATGATTCTGGGATTCTATGACATACAGCTACAAATGATGGGACAAACTGGGGGATTTCCACTGCTAAGCCGTAGGTTGGGTCTTTGCAGCTTGTCTCCCTGCCTTTTTGTATAAGGGCTTTGTGTGTGGAAAGTTTGGCCTGTCTCTGGATTGCACTGGTCAGATCAACATTGTTTTTAAAAGGGATGAGTTTTAATGTGGTAACAGTCATCTCATTTTCTCTAACTGTCCTATAATTTCTGGCTGGCCTGTTAAAGTATAGCTTTCTGCAGAAGAACTAAGAACTTATAGAAATAGTTAATGGTTTTCCAGTTGAAGTTGATATCTGTTTGCTTCTATAAGGTGAAAATGAACAGCACATACAAGTTTAGCTTTTATTTTCTTTTTATGTCTTCTGAACTTGTGGAAGCCCTCTTGCTCTGTAGTGGCTCAGAGGGTTTTTCCGTGATGGTCGAAGAGCTGCGCGTTCGGTATAGTTAGGACAGTTTGTTGACTTTCCGGGCAACGAGGCAACCTTTTTTCTAGAGCAACCAAACTTCTTGGAAGAGTTCTCCAGCCCTTTGGCAGGGCTGTGACCAAAGCGTCTGGTACTGCCTGTTTGTGGCCGCAGAAATCGGCCGGTACCTGGGCCAGTTCTGAGCTTCGACGGTTGTTTCTGGCCCAGGTCCGCAGCATCCTCGTGATAGAGAAGCACAAAATGGCAGAGTGTCTCTAAAGGCAAAACACTCTGGCCTTTGAGGCGCTTTTTGAAAACCTCGAGAACCAAATCTGGAAAAGAAGGTGCAGTTATGAGATGGTCTGAACGCTCTGACGCTAAAATACACCCCAGCTGTCGTGTGTACGTGGGGAAGGATGAGGGGTGAGGAGGGGAAGTGGTTTCCAACCTGTGATCAGTGGCCTCTGTGGACTATTACTATTAAGACAATTAAAAAAAAAAAAAAAAAAAAAAAAAAAANGACTTCAGCCAGCTTCAGCTCCACTGAAAACATTTTAGGAAATTGGCAGGAAAAATATTGCAAAATGGCTTACAATGCAGTACAGGGTATGAATACACCCCAAAATAAAGATATATGTGCACAGGAAGGTAAATGTACCCATGAAAGTAAGCATCAGTGGGCTATTGCTAATACCCTTCATGCAGGTACGGACTCTCCCTTTACTACTTCTCCTTACACGTACGGGGATATCAATAAATCAGAGGTGAAAGGGATTTTGGTCCTCCAGGCCTGAGCAGTTCTAGTTAACGACTATCAGACCACATAAAGATTTTTTCAGTCTTTGTAGAGTTCACGCAGCAGCTGCCAGCTATATTTGCGCAATACAGCGGGGTACAGCATTTCAGCACTGCCACGGCTGTGTCAGGCACGCTGTAAAAAAACAGCTTAAATTCCTGTGTGTTCAGAACAACAGGCACGAGAAAAATGTGCAGGTGCAATTTATAGGGTCGTATATTAAGGTTTAACCTTTTGCACATAAATATGTAAGAAAACATTCTTAAAAATAATTATAACAAAAAAAAAAAGTAACCCCTTATTTAACGGGAGCATGGCTAAAAAGTCCGTAGCTGTTCTAGGTCTGCATGGATTCGAATTTTCAGTGCCTTCTAAATTGCATACAAACTGAGCAGTGAGATATCTTTATTCAAAGACTGGTTTTGACCCACCACCGATATAAACAGGACTCTTGCCTCTGACAAACAGTGGAGCCATAGGATTTTCTGCGGCTGGCCACCCTATGACTTGCTTACTTACCAAGACTCTCATGGACAACAGGTGGGATGATGTCTCTCAAGACTTTGCAGTTGGTGTGCAGTGCTGGGTTTGCATTCATCTCCAGAAGCCAGACCTAGAAAAGAGGAATGCCAATCAGGAACCTTGGCTGGATCTCCTTGGAGTCACAGCAACGTCCTTTTACTGACTTAGTGAACACCTTGAGAGGGAGGAGTGCTAATAAATCCCAGCAAAATCCCGTAACGCAGAATGCAGGCAGGACAGAATTTTCGTAAGGACCGGGTGAATTAAACAGAATCCGTTTTTGCGTACATTTACATCCTTGAGAACAACACTACACGTTATTTTGTGTCTCCAGCTGATGCTCTTTAGATTAACTCTTGCTCTGTAGGTGTGTAAAGGCACTGTGTTTCTTAACATGCTGTTTCCATAACAATTTCTAGTTGAGTGTTTTGGATACCATGAACTTAAGTTGTAAGGAAGCTAGCAATCATTTTGGTTTGAGGTGGACATGGGATCAAAACCAAGCAAAGATGGCACCGAGTTTTCAATGAACCCTTGGCCTTGATTGCCTGGGTAAGCTTTAGTTTCAGGTAGAAGCCATGTAAGATGCTGATTTTACATATCTGTACTAGTCTCATCTCCATTTCCCTTTGAAATGCCAAGGTCTGAAGCTACAAGCTCAGAGTGTGATGGTCCAGTTACAAATCTGTGTGAAACCAAACAACTGACTTGCATTTTATTGTTTACTATTTCTTTTCCCTGTAGTGAAACTCATCTGTTCACTTCATGCTTCCACTGTATGGTGCTGCATCGTCTATATAACACATGTAGGAACTGTTCCGTGTTTTGTAAGGAAGGATATTTAATCATATAACAGCCCCAGGAGAATTTTACTCCCTTTTCATTGATTTTAAAAAATAATTTAATTTTTTTTTTTCCTGAAGCCGCAGCGAGTTTGCTTGCAAGTCCCTGTGAAATGAAGTCTCGGTGTTTGATAGATTTTGGCAACATGATAGCCTTCACTTTCGCACTTGATTTTGCTAAGAATAAAATATAACAATAATTTTCCCTTCTTTGAAATACTTTATTACACAAACGAAAAGACTGGTAAGTAAGGGCAGTGAAATACCTTTTTTTTTTTTTTTTTCCCCCAGAGGAGAACTGGAACAGCTGATCAAAAAAACCTGCTTTGCAGATGCCAACAGAGGGCACCTCAGTTACATACATTTCTCTTGACAAACTCATTCATCTTCTGCATAAGTGTTCTTTTTCCTATTAAAAGTTCGTAAGTTTTGTGCTGACAAACTCAATGAACCTTCGTAATTGTCTGGATTGGGTTTTGGTTTCTTCTCCTTCGAAACAAATAAAACTGACAAAGGGGAGGAAGAAAGTTCTCTGTGACATGTATCATGCTGTTCATCTTCTACACTCCCCATTATTGTACTGCCTCAATGTCTCTCAGTTTTTACATGCTCTTAACCTCTCAACAACCAGGGCGAGTTGATAAATGCCCTTGGTTCTGTTTCAGGAAGAGCAGAGAGAATAAGGCTGAGATTCACCATAGCTGTGTGCATATCCCTAATTTCACAGGAGTTTCATGTAGAATGAAATTCCCGTGCTTCTCCCTGCATCTGGCATGCGGGTGCCTTGCTCAAAATTTCCTAGAAAACATACGACAAAGAAAGAAACCCAAACCCCAGAATGTCTGTCCTCGACTTCCTAACGACCGTCCCTTATCTTTAGGCGTCTCAAGTGATGAGAGCAATGAGTGCCCTGTGGCTGTGGTCGGAAGTGCTGCTCTGGATGTTTCTCAGGGATGAAGCGGCTACTGCTCCCTGCAGCCTGCCGGTACAACTCCACGTTCTGTCACATCTTAAACTTGCGCTGTCAAGACATCACAGGTAGGCTTAACAATTTTAAATAGCAGGATTTTTCCATAGGTTCTTGAGCAGCTTGCCGGCTGCAGCCGGATCCTGCATTACCCTGGGATCTGAGGTCTCATCTCTTGTTCTTTGTATAGTGCGGGATGCAGTATTAGCATCTGCTGAATACTTTTTGCTTTCATCTAGTTTGATTGCTGTTGTAGTCTCATTGCTGTAGACCCATCCTCACAGCAGCAGTTCAGTGTCTTTCAAGGGAGTGTTGGATGATGAGCCTAGGCTCTGTCCCCTGTTGGCATGGGGACTAGCAGACAGCGTGAGACCTGTCTCGAGGGTCCTTTCCCTGCCGACATGGGCAGGGGTAAGACTTTCTGGTGTGCCGGAAATGCGTGACTGAGCCAGTGTTTTGTTCTGTTTCTGATCAAAAAACATTTGGTGTATTGAACTGTGTGGGTCTTTTGCTGGAGCTCGCCAGGGGGAAGACGAACATCCTTGCTGGGGGCTCAGGGAGGGAGACGGCATCTGTGCCTGCTCCCAGAGGCTCCAAGTGACGTGACAGCAGAGACTGAATGGGAATGTATGTATCTCTCTACATCAGAACTTGTTCTTAGAGAGGATGGCTGTAACATGCTTCGAAGCCCAAAGCTATCCGCAGCAGGGCGGTCTTGTTCTGCATCTGTGTAGCAGCAGGTGTCCAGAGAGCCTGACTTTTGGCTGGAGCTTTAAGCAGCACTGAAACGCCAGTCAGAAATAGGAATAAAATCACTTCATCTACGTGGACATAGCTGGAGCCACATGCACAGTCACAAACCAAGCCCTGGAAGGGCTGCTCAGATGTTGCTGACCCAGAAAGGGACCCGCTTAGCGATCATGGAGACCACAGCCTAAGGCAGTGGGGTTCTGTTTTCCGCAGTCTTAACAAGCTTTTATCAGATTTTTTGTATCTTCCTGACCTGGAGTGGGCACAACCAAATCTTACAGTATCCATGTGGTACCTCGTACTCCCGGGGTGAATGAAAAGCTGTGTCGTGCAAATCAAAGGAACCGTCCCTGCTTTAACTGGGGATTCGCGTGTTATCTTCGTTTACGTACATCTGCCACAAATTGGCAAATGGCTTACCTACGTTCAGTCTGTTCCCTACTGATAGATAGCTGAATCCCTTTATGGCCGATAAAAAAATTTACACATCTGTCTTCCCAGCGTACCTGTGGAGAGAAGCCCTTTCGCACGGCTGATGCAATGCTTTCTGAAAACAGGTTCCTTGAGCATTTAAGTGACACTGTCCTAAGCTGCGTGGTGACTTAGGCATTTACAGTGCCGCACCAGGAAGCTCCAGAAAACAGCAGGAAAAAAAAAAAGCCAACAACAGCAAAACCACATCCGTCACTTTTGCTCCCTCTCCTCTTAAAGTACTTCATTCTTTTCTCGGCTTACAAATGAATATGCAAAGCTCTACGGAAGGCTGTGGTTTCTCAGCAGGCCCTGCTTTCACGGTCTGTGCTTCTAAGAACTCTGAGGCAGGAAAAACGCCTTGCAAAGACTGAATCGGCATGCTGCAGGGCCTTCAAGAATTATTAGGAGTGATGCTGGCGGCATTTGTATCTCAGACAAATAAGAAAGAGGGAGAGGCATGATAAGCTATAGGACTGACCGTATAGGGCCATGTTAAACCAGTATAAAGCAGATGCTACACGTGTCGTGAAAGAGGATGACGGGGAGAATAAGGCTGTTGTGTGTCACAGGAGGAGAGGACAGGATGTCAGAGCAGGACTTGTAGTGTCAGCCCGCAGAAAAAGGGGAGTTTGCTGTGCCGATCGGTGTTAACTGCGGGTTGAAGCTGTCAGTCCTGCCTTGCAGGGGGTGTACAGGTGTCCCTCGATGCGGCACTGCACCAAGAAAAATGTAGGTTTGTTGCTCTCCAGCGGGGGCAAGAAAACACAGACAGACGTATGCTAAATAAATGCCTACATTTCCACATTACTCTCTCTCAAAGGGAAATCCCAGGTTCCGATGGACTCTGTCACCACTAAGTGTCCAGAAATCCTCATCATTCTTACAGACAATACCTGTCAAGAAACAGATTTTGTTTATCTCTCCATATGTAAAATACACGGGGATGTAGTCGTCTTTAAATGCTGTAGTTTTTAACTAGCCGGGTAGGATTTGCCACAGTAGAGTGATACTGGATCTTCTATTCTACTTAACGTTTACACAGCCAGGGCTTTGCGTGCCGACATTGCAAAAGACAATTCCCACTGAAATCTGAGAAGCACCAGTTTCTGTGTCTTTGCCATTTACTCTCCTTTGCCATTGACTTCCCGTACAAAGGAGTCTATTGTTCAGGTGCCTTACCCACCGCTGCATGCATTAATTCCGTTCTTTCATAGGGTTTGCTGTTCCCACTGCCCTTGGCTGGAATCTGTTTGAGTTCCTTTCTGCTTTAGCAACAGCAGAATCTGCCAGATGGCTTTCTGTTATGTTTAGGGCAGGTGGTTTTGAAGGTCTGTGCTGCATTGAAAGCACCTCAGTCACCGTGTTTAACATTTCCCTTTCCCTTTCTTCTGTCTTTTCTTGTCTGTGTTTCATTCACTCTCTACAAGTTTGAGTTGTAATTCTAGCAGGTTTTATGGACTCGGTGGGCTGACCTATTGCTAAATGGTGAACCCACACTGAACGCGGAGATGCTGATGCTGACACCTGAATCGATAATGACTGATCTTCAGTATGGTGAGGGCGAGTTCCCCGTTGCCTTTGATGGATACTCAGCTGGTGTAAATCAGTACACTTCATGTGATGTTAGAGGCATTACCCACTGGTTTATGCCTGGCTCATCACCTGGCACGTTTGGTTTCTGGGGAAAGAAAAAACTGAGCGGGCATTAAAATTCCCATACTTTTCACTATGAACTTCACTTCCCCGTGAAAATTCTGCACAGAACAGTTTCAGCTGCAGTAAGGGACTTTTCTTCCCATCCTGAGCTGTTAATGCCAGGGTCCCTCTGTGCAGTAAATGCACGGGGAATACAGGTGCCGTGTTTTGATGCTGGACAACAGAACCGGAGGAAAAAAAAAATAATGAATCCTGCACTTCATATCTGACTGCCCGAATGCTCTGTTTAATTCCTAGCACCAGAGCCTGTGTCAGCTGTGCTGTGCTGCTGGCGTTAGACACCTGGCCAATATCATGCTTAGTGTTTGACGATATTGCATTTGTACCTTGAACTTTTCATCAATTAAAAAGTCACAGCCGATGAGATCAAAGTAGCCCAGTTTGCAGTCCAGTTTGTGCTTGGCTGCCAGGAAGCACTGCAACATGATCTGCTGCATCCTTTTCTGAAACGGAAGACAGGGAACGGTGGTAACTGGTCATTGTGAATGCCAGGGGTGTAGGAGTGACTAAGTCATAGGTGCCCTCTTGGTTTAGGGACATTTTTTCTTCCCCTGCCTCCAGCAGAGCTCCTCTCTAGACTTGGCAGGGTGTTGCGTTTTGCAGACCGTATGTCTGTCTGCTTTGAGTTGGTTGAAACCCCCTCTTGAACTTGGTTCTCCAGACTGCTGCGGTGGTGTGTGATGGAATCTTGGCCCTTGGCCCTTACTCAGAATGCGCTGTCTGAAAAATTTTTAGTGGTGTTCTTTCATTTACTTTTAGGGGGGGTACTGAGATGTGAGCTGAACACAGCCATTTCTGACAGTGGTGACTTACCACCCCCCCGAGCTGTGCTGGACATAGTGTTTTAAAGCAGCCTGGTGAGCTACAGCAACTTGCAGTAGGTGATGCTGAGTTTCATTCGATTTGGGGTTGAAATGCACAGTGGGGAATTTCTGCATGAAGAGAGATACCATAAAGTTGGCTGAAAAGTTTCCGATCCCCTGAGAAACTTGGCAAATTCAACTAGATTTGCTTCTGAGCTGTTTTTCTAACCAAAAACATATTTTAACAAAGTTTTTAGCTTTTTAATTGTCTTTGTATTTGGCTTTAAACTACAGCATTTCCAAAACTAACCTGGGAAAGCTGTGTCCTCTGCCCTTTTCATTTTCACCCTAGCAAGGCATGTAGAGAACTGATGCGTCATTAGGCTCAGGCTGATGAAATGAAGTCTCAGGGACTCAGGTAATTTCTTCTCTTTGTTTCTTCAGTGAGACAGGAAGATGATAAGAAATCAGACCCATTCAGTCTTCTTACCTCTCCTCCGTGATAAGAGACAAGCTAAGGCCCTGACATCATTTTCATGTGGCACCATCAGATGGAAAGTGAAGGGCGAGACCAAGTCAGACGGGAAAGAGACCACTAAAAGTGTAGTCCCTTTTCAGGCTGAAACCTGTCAGGCTGGAGCGCTCTCTAATGTGTACTTTATTCTTTAATGCAGGACCACAGCATTAGGCCAGGAACGTGAAGACCGTAATTGCAATTTTGTAGCTAGCCTTTACATTCACACTCTCTTTCTCAGCAGTTTACCCATTTTATTAAAATTAAACTCTTTGTGTCTTCACTTCTGTGTTCAGCAATATCTTCTCAGTCAGTGTACGTGTTTCCTTGGGGGCTCCAGTGACCTGACGGGTTTTCTCCCTATTTCTGTCACCCTAATTAGGCAGACTAGCACACCGTGCACTTGCTTGTACTTACAGTAAACACGGTGAGAACCCAGTCTTTGGGGAGGCCATTGGTTTTTCTGAACTTCTCATTAATGTAGCTGTTGAAGTGCTCCATCCTCCAAACTGTCTCATCTTTCAACTGGCCATACAGGGAGTTCTTCTTCTGCACGTGCTGAGAGGTGGGGAACAGAGCAAGGGGAGCATTAGATTTCTGGCAGCAAAGAGCAACTGGGAACTGGCTTGCGTGGCAGACATCCAACCACCCTCAGTTGTTCCAGGCATCTGGGGTTGGGAAGAACCCCAGGATGAAGTTGTAGAGGTGGAGGGAATAGAGCCCTTCACTAGCTGGAGCATAAAACACTGCCACAGGCAGAAATGGGCCTGACCCGCATGGCCGTTGGAGAGACAATTACCCAAGGTCTCTGTCCAAGCGGCGTTTTCTCTCTGTGTGTGTGTGTGTGTGTGTGTGTATGACACATCTGGACCAGTGGCTGGCAGACAGGGAGAGGTACTTTCGAGTCATAGTTGTGATATTCTTTGAACTAAATCCAGTTCCAGTGCCTAGTCCTCTCCTAGAGGAGACCTCATCTGGGAGAGGACTATGGATGTACCCACACACCTTCTCTCCTCCACTGTCCCATTAATCCCTGTGTCGGTGGGAGGTTATCAATGATGGGGTATTTACACTGTTCAAGCAGAGAGGAGAGCCCTTTCCCTGTGAAACAGCCGGGCTTGGCTGCGGCTCCGTCTGTGGGACGGTCGCTGCGAGGCTGCAAAGCTTCTGGTTAGCGATGCTGTCTCTGCCGCCTCTTGTCTTTGGGAAATACAGTAGGAAAACGGCTGATTCCAGGTGGGATGAAAGGGTAGGAAGGGAATGAGAGCAGAATCAACTGTAATTTGAAGGAGCCTGGCCTATCACCAGCCGCTCCTGCAAATTTCGTTTCCCTCCTCCCAGCAGGAACTCAGATAATTTGTGTTCTGCTAATAAACACCTGTCCTTTGTTTAATATCACTTGTGCCATGGGATCCTACCCCAGCACCTGGATTCCCGGGTGGATAGCTCTCTAGCTGAGCAAACAAACTATTCCAGGAAAACAAGTGGCACGGTGATAATAGCGTATATAGCAGGAAGGAGCTATAATCTGCTGTCCTCAACTGCCCTTCTGCGGGAACCGTAAAACTCCAACTGAAGTGGGCTTGTCTGATACCTCTCTAATGGGTGTTTCGCAAGTTCTCAGCGCGCAGCGTGACACTGGGAGGAGAGAAGGGCTTTAAAAGCAAACTGTTTTCTTCCTTCTGATTCTTTTAATTCTCTTTCATCAGAGCCAGTTCTAGCTGCGGAAGGGCCTCGCTTGAAGCAAAGCCGCGGGTAGATGTGAGCAAGGCAGGCTTCTGTTTTGTATGATGTGTGGGGGTACAGCCAGAACAGTCTTGTTCTGTTACAGCTCTCATTTGAGAAGCAAGACAAGCAAAGATGGAGATTTGAGAATGATGGCTCTTGAACGCCGCATCTGCA
Organism: Himantopus leucocephalus; assembly: GCA_003993805.1. Classification (NCBI taxonomy): domain Eukaryota; kingdom Metazoa; phylum Chordata; class Aves; order Charadriiformes; family Recurvirostridae; genus Himantopus; species Himantopus leucocephalus. The sequence goes on along the minus strand of RSEF01000021.1, from coordinate 3,085,772 downwards.
TCTTACATCATTATGATTATTGTGTTTAAGCACAACAGGATCAGCAAAATCCTTCGCCGAGATTAAGGCTCCTTTGTGCTAGGTAGCTGCAATCAAAGGCTTCTTGCCCTAAGAAGCTTATCGTCTACAGATACATGAGACGGCAGGAAAAAGAGGTCTAGGGGAAAAAATTGTCAGGTTAAGCAGAAAACTGGTCCGTGGCAGAGAACGGAACCTGATCCAGTACTGCTCCTGTTCAGCCCTGTTGCCATGCCTGACTGTTTCCTGAGCGCATGGATTTTGCATGCGTGAGGCATTTATTTTTCGCCTTTCAAAAGCCTTTTTTGCTTCCCACCTCTGCCAACCACACCCTCCCCTTCTTCTGAACCGAGGGCGCTGAATTTACCTGATTGGTCAGATGAACAGTCAGATCATCAGAAGCGGCATCATAATTGACACAGGTCAACCGCACATAACCCTGGGCAAAGAATACCACGTATGGTGCGGTGCAGGCAATGAGGAGGTAAGATCGGACATCAAACTTCTTCCCTTCCAGGAGCAGAGGCTGCTGAATATACCTGTCAGAGCGGCATTTTGACACGCGTCACCAACAAGTAGCCATAATACGTGGCAATTCGAAACTCGCACAAAACCCCACAGCCACATTTCTCAGCCCAGAACTGATGTTTGTCCCTTTTGCAACACTGAATTTAAGGTGAATGGCAGCAGAGGGCGCTCGTAGGAGAGGTTACAAATACCAAGAATGGCTCCTTTCAAGAGGAAAAGAAGCTGTGTCGAGTCTCGGGAGCGGGAGGTAATTAAAGATTTACTAACATTTACTGGAGAATATACAAAGTTTATGTCTCAACACAAAGAGCCCTTCATACAGCACCATAGCTTTTATTGCCAGAGTGATGTAATCTGGGAATTGTTTCCCTTTATCATCAAAGGTTGCTGGATGTCTACATAAAGAACAAGGATATGCTGTTAAAACGATCAATGCTAACAACAGTTTTCAAAGGAATATGGAGCCTCATTCTGTCCCTTCCAACCCCTACCAGTCTGTGATTCTGTGATTCTGATTCCTCACTAACAGAAATCAAGATGAGCTCTAAGGTAGGGTCCAGCCACTTCTTCCCCTGCCGCTGCTGCTTGTCCATGTCAAAGAGCATATATTGGTCTAACGAAGGCTCTTGGTCTAATTTTGTCAGGCAGTCGTCATTTTGCTCCATATGCTGGCTGCTGCATAAACACAGTCCAGCCTATCGCAGAAAGCTTGTAAGATCATCGCTCCAGTTCACCATTTGGGGAATCTCTCTTACCCTTTCCAACGAGGCCAATCATTCCTGTGTGATGAAAAAGAACTGTTTGGATGAACAGTAGGCAGAGAGTGTTGCTTGCTTTGCTAGGGCAGCTCTTGGAAAGCTCTCTGCGCACCGTGCTCTCTTGCAAGATAACGATGCCGAGCCACGAGAGCAGAATGTCAGGGGAGTGGCACAGGGTCAGCGTGAGGAATTGGTGTCAGCACTTTGCCAGGACGTGCAGTGATCGCTACACGGCACAATGTGCTTGTGCTATGCCGATACTGCAGTGCTGTCGTGAGTTGTATCCCGTTGCCATTGCTGCCATGTCGTGGCGATGCCGTGCCGGTACGGGCACCTTGAAGTTTGGCACGCACTGTGTGCCTAGCGCTGCACACCGCAGGCAGCGTCAAAGGCACCTGGGAGCTGCAGCTCCTAGGATAAATAATGAAAACATCTTTTTTGCATTCCTCTTTGAAAGTTTTATACGCTCATCTCAAAGCACTGAAGTGATTTAATTATAATGCATTCCTCAATTGAGGGAGGGACGCTGAGGCAAAGGGAAGTCAGGTGAGTTGTGTAAAAGTAAGCAAGTAACGTTCAGTACCTGAAACTGTTCTCATGGCTTCTGCTGCCTTATTTTTCCCTTCCTTTTTGTGCTGTTCTGCTACTCTACAAAACGTTTTGCAGTGGCTGAGAGGGTATTCTGTGCTCAACAAAGAACCTTCATGATTCTTTTATTCATGAAAGGAATGAGAAGTGAAACAACCCTAACCCAAAATTGTAGTGACTGCTAGCCACTGCCTGTTGCTTGAGGTGTAGACTTTTGCAGCACTGAGGCAGAGTTAAGAAGATATTTGGGAGGCTTTGTTAGGTTGCATGGAACAGGTATTGTAGCTGTACAATCTGTAAAATGCCAGCTTTGTGTAAGGAGCTGGGATAATACCTAATTTAAATTGCTTTGCACGAGGCTTTATGTATAGCATTCATGTACAGAACCTTTTGAAGTCATTCTTAAATTTCCAGACAAAGGTAGACTCAAATCTTTCTGGTGACAAAGACCCACCTTGAAATGACCGAAGTGCGGGTGCAAGACAGACTATCCAGAGAAATAGCCTCTCTCCCACAATATGAAACCTCATGGGTTGGTGATGAGATGTGGTGTAACCACATTAAATACCAATGGAACAATTGAGCTCGCTGAGGCCAGTGTGCTTAATCAAGCGCACTGCTCACACGTGGATTCCCAGGCTTCAGTCTCTACCTTTGCACTATTCTGGCCTGGGGAGCCCTGCGTGGCACCCTCTTCTTGAGCCGGTGTTCCTCAGTGCCGCGGAGCGTGGCTTGAAGGGTGTCGACAGAAGCCGGGTTTTTAAGCAGGAAAATTCCTCGACCTTGGTTAGAGCAACTTGGTTTGCAGATCCAAATCTGTTCTTCTGCAGAGAGAATGAGTCTATTGTAGTCATGTGTGTGGTATGAAGCACCCATGTGCCCACTAGTGAGCTCTGAAAACTGTTCACCTGAACGTGTGTGTATGTATATAAAGGCACATGCATATAGGTATCAATTATTTTTACTGTATGTACTTTTATGAACATATTAGAGGATCACATAGCTATTTAAATTGATTGCCGCCACGATTAAGACAATTTACCTTTGCAAAGCTCAAAAAAGGCATTTCGCTCATCTTGTAAGTCCAGGCGAAAAGATTCTGGGAAGAATTCTTCCATCTTCAGCAACCTATGGGAGAATCAAATACAAGTTGAGAGCCCTATCCAACACATTCATTCCTCTGTTACTTTCAGAAAGGATTGTTGCGAGTAAAAACTTAAGAAATGGCGCTTTTTTTTCCTGCTGGTAGACAGTTGTGTGTTTGTTGTATGTTTTTGCTGATCTGCTTCATAGCATGAGCTTTCAAGAATGTATGTTAGCCATTAGACTTTCTTCATGTGTTTGAAAACTAGTTGAGGTGGCTGCAGGTAACCATGGTACTGGATTGCCGTTGGGTTTTTTGGTAGGTCAAAAATACAGGAGCAGAAATGTCAGTAAGCTTCTCATATATTTACAGTGTCTTTGGCCCAAGAAGTTGTGGCCTTTCCAGTAGGACGATGTACCCAAAACAGGGGAGTTAGTATGGCTGTTGTCTTTGGGGGACCTGGCACTCCTACAAGTCCAGGCATAGAAAAAGAAGAAATTCTGTCTTTGATGTATGTACTTCTGGAAAAAAAGTGATTTTTCTAGAAGAAAGAAATAAACCCCAATACTTTGTATCCTGCACTGTTATGCATGCAGAAGAAACTGTCTCTTTGCTTATGTGCTCTCACTTTCTGTTGGCGTGTTTCTGGTCAAAGTTCAAAGAGGTGAGAGTTCTTACCTGGAATTAGAGCTCCTACTGATCTTTTTCATCGCTCGCTCTTGCTCTCTCAGGCAGCATAAAAGCCCTATCTTACTGGTGAGGACTCCGTTGTTGGGGATCTGGTAGAGAAGCTGTTCACCTGCATGAAAAAGGAGGGGGGAAAAAAAAAGCAGCTTGTCCTCATTGTCCCATGCAGCAGAATCTGCAGGATGAAGCTGACTTTGTCACTGCCGATTCTCACCAATTTGCTTTCAGGCAGCAGTGACAACGCACAGAGCGGTGAAATCACTTGGGGTAAATGTGTTTCTGTTCACCCTTATAGTGGAACGGACCGACCTAATGGGGCTTCGTGGAACAGTGCGTCCCTTCCCCGCTCCAAAGGTGCCACGGCCACACCATTCCAGCCGCAGAATTGCACTGGAGCACATCTGCACCGCTGTAAATGAGGCCAACTGCCGTCATGGTGCGGTCTGGCAAACAGCCACCGCAGTGCCACCAGAGCTGGCAGGAGGGGCAAGGCGGCTGCTGGACGGGGACTGGTAGTGAAGCGATAACACACTCCCTCTGCCACGGGAAAGCCCCCAGCCCTGCGCCATGGTGCTTGCCAGGACGCACGCAGGTCTTGACCGCCTCCCAGAAGTAAAAGAATCGCCCCAGGGGCTGTGCGTAGGGCGTTGTACGGCTCTGAGGGTGCCAGCCAGAGGCGTCGCTCCGGGAGTCCTTGATGTTGTGCTTTTCTGGTTGGGAAAGCTGGTGGGGCCCTGAGAAGCCAGGAGACACCCATGAGATGAAGGGCAGAGCGCAATTCAAACAGTTGCTGGCTAATGCGGTGGAGTGGTTTGGCTTTTAGTGCCTCTGATCTCCCTGCACGGAGCTAGCCGGGCCTGGGAGGTGTGGGGTGACCCATCTGGGGCTTGCTTTACTTCTGTCTACAAGCGCACCCTTCCTTCCTTGTCTCCTCTCCCCACCTCCACCCTGGGAGCGTCTCTAAATGCGAGGCGCCCTCGGAGTGCTTGAGAGGAGCCAGAGCTGCGTGCTGGTCCTGTGCTGCTGTGTCCGTCCTGTGGCAGCCTGTGCTCAAAGAGGGAGGACCGCGTTTCAAAAGCGATTGTGATGGTTTGTGTTTAAACCTCCATACTGCTCATTTCCCTATACTTAGTTCATTTCAATGGTATCTTTTCTCCCAAAGCTGTTTTCTTGTCTAAAACCCTTTCTTTAATCACCATGGCAATCCAGCTCTGATGTCCCCTCTGAGGTCTGCCAAGAAGCTGAGGTTACCTGTTTCTCCTACCCCCAGGCGACCTCCTCCGCCCTGGGAATCACAAGTCCAGCATTCTCAAGTTTTTCCCACTACCCTCTCCCACTGGAGGCCCACGGGCAGCTCTACCTTCTTTGAAATGGTAATAGGTCTCTCGGCACTTGATTTCACACCATTTCAGTGCATAATCCTCTCTTCTGTTGTCATAGATACGCTGCCAGCCTCTGCTCTGGCAATAGATGCTCACACTGCGTATGGAAAACAAAATAGCAAAGTAGTCTCCCTTCTATTAACAAATACTTACTTAGCTCATATCCCTTGAACTCCTGATAATTTTCTCTGCTGCCTGACCTAAGGTGCGCAGAAGCCGCTGGGTGGGAGATCAGGTGGGAAATGTTAATTAGAATGGCTGTCAGTGGACCTGCTGGTCTGAACTTGAGAGGGTGGGGGGGAGTAACCGAGGATGCTGAGAACATTGAGATTCAGCAGCTTTACTGAGAACTTGTACCATTTCAGCAGGGTTTTTCCAATGAGGATGCAACTGGTACCCGTGGAATAGAAATGTTCAGGGTCTAGTCTTAATAAGGAGCCTCTCCGCCGAGGAGTTTAGGGGGAGATGGCAAGTAGCGATAGAAAAGGCTGTTTGTAGACAAGACTATGGAAACGTAGCAAGGAAGGTGCTGTTTGCAGCAGAGATTCTGTGGTGTTTGCTGGTGACAACGTCTAGAGAAGAATGCTGATATGCTGGAAAGAACTCGGAAAGGAATGAATGGAACTTCTGATCTGACAGTTTTTCCTGGGCAGAAAGCTCTTCTTATTTTTCGCTTGTTTTACATTTAGCACAACAGAATGTGTGTGAGCAACAGTGGCTCCTAGCTCTAGTGGTGATGCTAGCAGATTTGCGACATGGTGTAGCAAGTGATTTCTCAACAGCCCCAACAGAGAAACTGTCATTAAACAAATAGAAGTATTTTGTTTCTTTGCAATGGTATGGTAGTCAGCTACTTTACCACAGGTGGCCTTCCAGTGGATACTTGCTATTTGAATTATCTTTAAACGGTTCCCCAAGTGTACCGCTCCAAAAAGACAGCAAATCAAAGGGACATTATTGGAGGCCAATGGATAATGGATAACACTGCATAACTTCGTATATGGTCATACTGCTCTTCATATGAGTCTGGTAAAAGGACCTACTTACAGCCCTGCTCCATTAGATCCACTGATATAAAAATATGGCCCTGGTCCCGTTGGTACTTTTGGTATCTCTTCTTCTGGCTGTTTTTCTTGAGGGAATGCCTTACGCTGTGTTCTGTTCTCATTAGACGTGGCTTTGTCAAGCTCCGCTTCAGAGTTGGTAGAAGTACCTGCAAAATGAAAGTTGAGAAACTTCAGATGATCTGGGATCTTCTCTATAAAATCCACGTCTAGAAAGACAGCAGTTGCAGAAGAAAATACTGTAAGGTAAGGGATTGCTTCAGTTGGTTTTATAGCCATCGCTAGGGGCATTGTCTTAAAACAGTTCAGAAATTGTTGCTACCTGGTAGCAGGTACCGTGGTATACTAACTGCTCACGACTACTTATATAACTAGCTTTTGGGATATTGATACCCAAATCACTGGCTCCAAACCTACGGAAAACATGCAAAGGCTTCAAGGGGCTGAGAAACTGTGCTTCTCGTTTCTTTTCAGCTTGGCTATGCACAGAACTTTTGGGAACTGTAAAGTCTGTGAATAGAAGAAAGTTCTGTTCCCGCTGGAACGAGGTGGTAACAGGGAAGGAGGGAGCAGGAAGCAAGCAGATGACAAGACTGGAGTTATCTACTCTTTGGACTGTTCTTTTATCGTTATTTGTTATGGTGATCACATGAGTAAAAACTTCCATCTCAATGACAAAACTCTTTTGACTTAAGTAGAGCAAAGGCATTGGGCATTGTTATCTCGCATTTTACAAGCACTTGTTTTATGTCTTCGTTGCGCTCCACCTATGAACGCAGGTGCAGTCCACAGTGAGCTGTGTGCCCACGGTTATTGGATTTCCCAGCAGGCTCCCACACCTGGCGCGGTTTGCTTTGGAATAAAGGAAGCAGATTGCAAACTCTTTGAGGCGGGACTTGCTTTAAATTTCTGCTTCACGTTGTAGTTGGCACCAAAGGGTTCTAAAAGCAAAAGCCTTAACGTTGTTACAAACTGCAGCATTATCAGTGCTAATCCCTGGACTCCTGCCTTGAATTTCCTCCTTAAATTAAAACCAAAACAAACAAACAAAAAAAAAACCCCACACTAAACAACCAGTTTGAACAAGCCGGGGCAGAACGTCCATGGTGGAGATCACTGCCTCGGCAATGTCTTGTAACCGACTGAAATGAGCTTTTTCCGCAGGGAATTTCAAGCTGCCTGTTACTGGGTCTGCGGCACCGAGACTGCGCCTGCTCCTTGCCGGACGGTGGGACGGTTGCAATGGGGAGGACGCTCCAGCAGAGAGCGGTGCCTGGCTCTTTGGGCACCGTCTCATTTTGCTATCACAGCACCAGACCGGGCAAAAACATAACCTGCTCGGTCTTCCTCCAGAAGAGACTGTCATTCGCGACTCAGTCGAATTTTTTTGAACAAACTGTCGGGAAGTAGCTCAAAGACAGGGTTAATGCATTATGTGTAAGCGTCGGGCACATTGAAAGACACACAGAAACGCAGTACAGCTCAACGGTTTCCTAGAGCCCGTGCATTTTATGAAAAGGTTGTACCGCAAAGCGGTGCCACCCCTCCGGCTACCGGTATCTCCCACGAGGGAGGCTGATCTCTTAGCGCGGGGTGTTAGAGTGCTGTTCTTGTTACTCTTTGATACGGGAATGTAAATATTTATTTATCTATTTTTAACATTTAATTGCTCATTCATACCTCCTGCCAGAGCTTTTGGCTCTTTTATCACCTCCCTCCTTGTCTGGATTACTAAGAAATTAACTAATTTTAAACAGTCCCATTTATCCCGAGACATGGACATATGAAATATCCTGCAGTGATTGAAGTGCTGGTAAGGTATTCTTCCATTAGCCTGAACACATACTTGTCTCTCCCTCTCTAATCTTTATACAGAGACCCAGGGGGTGGGAGCCTTTTATCTTCTTTTCTGTCTAATTATGGAATCTCCCAGTATTAAAGATGAACCTTCATTTCACTGAATCGTTCGACATGTATTATTTAAGCATGAGTCCCCTTGGTCTTCATTTGTTTGTGTGTTTTGCATCCTTAGATGGCTAATTATTAAAGCGGTAAGGAGAAAGAGGGACGCAGGGGGTTATTCCCGGTGCCCGATTGCATAAATTTCAGGCGAGGGCCATTTCACTTGTTTATCAGAGGTGGGATTAGAGGCTTGTTGGGACTTGAGCTCTTAGGAAAGAACCGGCAGAGTGGCTTGGCTTGCAGACCTCAGCAGCAGAGAGGAGTGGGTATTTCAGAGGCTGAGTTTGCGCATCGGAACTCAGTTCTGCGTTGTCCTCTGAAAGAGCCTTTCTCTGCCCAAAATGCGCTTGTGGTGGGGAGCGGGGGGAGCCCCTGGGGAAACAGCCCTCTAACTCCTCGCACAAACTAGCGGCGTGAAATTAAACAGTACGATTCCCTTCCAGAGAACCCACACAGAGGTCGTCTTCGCGCCGGGTGCAGACAAGCAAATGACATGGCTTGAGACAATTCTGAATTGGGCTCATTGATTTCTTTGGGAATTGTGTGTCGGCGGTGTCTGTGTAAGACGCTCCTGTCTAATCTCAGCTCTGCTTTCAGTGCACACGGGCATAAACACGCTGGCGGGGAGATGCAGTCTGCGTTGTGTCATTTGCTACCAAAAGGGGAAAAAAACCAAACCAACAGAGCTTAGAACACAGAACTGCTTTTTTTCCCTTTTCCACGTAAAGGAAGGTTTAACAGAATAGTAGTTGACTGATTTCTCTGGAACACAGAGTTTAAATCTAGCTGAAACTTTCATTTAAGAAAGCAAAATGATCTAATCATCTTTCCAAAGACAAGCATTGCCTGAAAGGTTACCTCTGTATTAAAAACGTTCTCATTTGAAACAAATTAATATTTTTTTTTACTGCCAATACACAGAGCTGAGTTCAACAATGAATACGTCAGAAAAATAATACCGTTGCTTTTGTCATTGAAAGATTTGTGGCATTTCAGCCAAATTATCTCTTCCATAAAAAAATAATGGTTTCTTTTCAGAGGAATTACTTGCTAATGGATAGCTTGGGTTTTTCTTCACACCTCCAACAAAACACTTAAAATGTTAGTATAAAATATTTAATTTCACTAGATGTATGTCAGCCAAGATCAATAACTGCTGTCTTGAATTATTTGAGAAGCAAAGGGATGGGCTTGTATTTTCACAGGGTTTGAATGAAAATGGTGCAAATTATGTGCAATATGTCTGTAGTTTATGCCGTAAGTTCGCGGCCAGCACTTCGGCTACTGGAAGAAGATATAACTCCCTCGATACCGGCATCAGCTGAGAACCTGGGCGTACCTCGGCACAATTCATAGCTAAAACCAAGGATAGAAGATTCACCTCTGTCGGCTGATAAGGGTGCAGCCTGTTGTTGGTTACTTCCTGGCATCGCGGATTTGGTGTTCTTTTTCCTCTTTGTCGGCACAAAGGCCATCTCAGCCCGGCCTGCAAAAGCAAAGACCATCATCAGCCACTTTGCCAGAGTCATGAGTCATCTGGGAAAGTCTGTAAGATGTATTTTTCTCTGTGTCATCATTTGCTCGGTTGATTGTAGATGCCATTTTTTTCACCAGCCTCTGCAGTTTTTTCATTTCTTCAGAATTTTTATTTTGACTTAGTTTAGCAGGGAATACATAGACTCTACTCTCCATCTGCAGCTTCTTCGGGGTGGTCCCTAGTGAGAAGCTTGTTGGTGACTGTGCTGGGGTTCTGAGGGCTTTTGTGTCTAATCTTTGTGCTCTTTCTACTTCCTTCCTGTTGATGGCACTCAATGTAGGTCTTGGGTTCCCTTGTAAATGTGCTGTAAGTGCTTTTCCTAAGCCTCTGCTCTTGGTGGAGCAGCGTCCAAGAGTTGTTCTCAGATATATCTGGCATTCCTTGTCCATGGCATCTTCGGGCTCCAGTTGTTCAGCCTTGGGATAGAGGACAGGCTTCTTCTCAGGAAGCTTGGAACCTGCGACTCATCTCAATATCATGAGATATTCTTTCTGGAGGCAGAAACCATAACCCTGGATAGCTGTTGGACGTAGGTCGGGCAGAATATTTTGACCTTTCAATTTTTTCAATTTTTTTCAATATTTTGAGCTCCAAGTTTCATGCTTGGAATAGTCAGTTGTAAAAAAAGGACTTGTTCCGAGTGAAGGCTGCAACTGTTTTGGAGGATGCTTACCTTAGAAAGCACAGGGCAGCTGAAACGTCAGCTAGAATTGGGGAGGGAAATATATATTTGCTACTTTTACTTACAAGCGAAAGTGACAAATAGTCTAAGAAGACCAAATAAATGGAGCATACATACTGTGTAGTTTAAAGACTGAAAGAAGGGCAAATGCAAAAGTGCTAGTTACTGTAAGTATTCTTATGTAGGAAGATATAATGCAATAAGCTAAATTATAATACTGAGCTACTGACTCTACAGTTAGATGTATTTAAAGCGTATTTCCCGTTAAAGACTGTCCTCCCCCAAAGTGATTTGTTGGCGTGGGTAGGCAAGGGAGGTGGAGGAGCGTGTCAGTGTCACTGATTCACTGTGTCTGTGGCCGTGTCACAGCGCGTTACAGCGCCGGCTCCCCTATCTGCAGCTCTGAGTAATAATTGCGTAATCGCACCTGGGTGGGACTGGAATTCTCCTTTTGTAGTACAGTCGAAGACTGATGGTTCGACTCTGTTTGTTCAAATGGAGTTTTATTTTCCGTCGGAGGCCAAAGACCCCTGCAGTTTCCCGTGACAGGACATCTTGGGCTGTCTCGAAAAAAAATCTGAGGTTTAGAGAAGGGCAGGTGTTGTGGAACCTCAGGGCACCTGCCTTTCTCTAAACCGCAGTCTGGCAAAGCCGCGAGGGGAATTCGAGGAAAAAAAGGGTTCGTTCGGACCGCGGTGGGAGGTGAGGAGTGGGGGTTGGCATAACGCACAGCAGCTGCCACCCCGGAGAGTCCGGCAGAGGGCTCGTGCCAGACCGTAGGATGAAGGTGATCCCTGAGGAGCGATGGGGAATAAGAAGCCGTTCCTCTAACACCACCCTCGCCCCCAGACTGGGCGGCATCCTGACGGGGAAGGGGCTGACAGGAGTTTTTACGGTGGGGATTTGTTAGGTTTGGGTGGGGGTCGTGGCTCCGGCACAGCGCACGGAGCAAATGGTGCTCCGGGCGCAGCTCTAGAGGCAGAGGGAACCTGTGGAGAGGGGGACAGGAATCGTAAGTGGTGTCTTCTGTTCAGGACGGTTTGTGTTTGCTGGTCCAGTTGCCGGGAGGAATCCTGCAGTGCTTTCTCCTGCACTCAAAACGCACAGGTCGGGAAAGGAGTAAGGCTCAGGCGTGTAAGTGAACAACACAGGAGAAGAAACCCTCATCGTGCTGAGGAGATACCTGAGGCTTCTCTTCCTCTTCCACCCTGCTGTGGTGTCGAACATCAAAAGCAGAAATCCTCCTCTCAGGCAAAAAGCAGCTCTTCCATTCTGCTGGCCTTGTGTTATTTGCCTGTTTCTTATCCCAGCCTCTTCCTGTAGCTTCGTTTTAGGATAAATGCTTCTCAGGGGTTTCTCTGAGCGCTGACACGTCGCTTCCCTGTGAGGCTGAAGGGCTCGAGCTGAGCTTGTGAGGAATTAATGCACCCGGTGGCCTCGCGGCTCGTGTGTGCCTTTGCATCCAGATACCGAGTTGTGTGGAAGTTACTTTACACACTCTCCTGGCAAAGTAAAAGGATTTTAAAACAGCAGAAAGAAAAGTCGGCAGTAAGTGAAAAGCCTCCTCCTTATGTCTGTCTGTTTAACGACGTCTCATTAGCACCTTCTCAGTAACAGGTACTGATACAAACAGCGATCGCTGGGGATAATAACGAGGTGATGCTGCTGTATCGAGTTTACGTAAAGCCTTTTGTATCAAAGAACAACATTTTTAGGCATCATCTCGTTTGTCTGGGGAGGCAGTTGCCCTGCAGCTACTCAGCAAAACAGTTCAGCGTTTTTACCACGGTGTATCTGATGACAGCAGGTTGCCCAGATTTGGTGGCCCAAAGAGATCTCCGAGAGGAGGCTCTGAGGATTTGCCAAGCCGTGTTTGGAGTAAGGGTGGAACCTTCACTCCAGATACCGTAATATCGATGCAAATAGCTGTTTAGCTTACTCGTCGGCACTGCTGTCATTAGATGACACAAAATGGCTTCAGCATCTTACTGATAAATTGCTCTGTACCATGTCTTCACGGAGATTAGAGAGGCATTCTGCGCAACCGCGGCTTCTGGCCTTTTAGCCCCTTCTTTCGGGGGCTAAAACCGTTATCTGGAGCTAACAAAAAGTCATGAAAATCCTAACCTTCGCTCAGCAGTTTCTAAATACTCTGGCAGAGCTTTAGCTGCTCCCTGCCCTGCCTTTGGTTCGCAGAACTTGCACTTGGCTTCTAGTCAGGCCATAAACAGCTTCTAAAGAAACAAACCGTGCTGTGATGGAGCGCGTTGGCGCTCTGGAAGAGTGCCGGCTGCCTTATTTCATTGACTGAAGCACGGCGGGTCCGCAGCAGCGAGCGGAGGCTCAGAAACCCAGCCTGCTTCTGCTTTATGTGTATATATATCTCTATATCTCGATTGCGTTGTGCCTGGCTGGGAGGCTCAGCGAGGCTCCGGCGCTATAAACACGGGCTGATCCCTTAGCAACAGCTGCCCGGCTACTGTCGGTGATCACGCCGGGGGTTCTCACGTGAGAAACGCAACGGGATTTCCACAACCGCGTGTGCGTGCAGCTAGAGCTCTCCGACGGCAGCGTTGCAGGAGGGCTGAGCAAATCGGCGTGCGTCTATCCAAGTAGAATTGCGTAACCGAAAAATAGGAAAAGCAGTTCGGTTCTCTGCCTGTCCGCTGGCTGGCACGGTTTTTGCTCGCTCTCCCACGGCTTTTCTCAAATCTTCCCAAGGTCAGGCTTCCCCTCTGCTGGAGACACCCTTCCCACTTGCTCCGAATAGCAAACCATAGCGTCCCATCTCATTCTCTCCGGTGCACAGTCACCAACAGGCCAACAGATTAAAAGACATGAAAATATATAATTTGTCTATAATGTAGTTTTCCCTTCTGAGGCAGAGTTTGCGTAGCTCATGTGTTGGGCTTTGTTAATGCTGAGTACCGGCGTTGGCCCAGCGCTGTTAAATTTGCCAGACTAATTCAAATCGTGAAAACTGTTAGCGGGGCAAAATAAGCATCCTACATCCTCCTAAGTCCTTCTGCTTCTTTACTGAACAGAGGCAAATCCTTCTGCAAGGTTCTGAAGAGCAGCTCATGCTGCGGCAGCGCTCGAGAGCCCACCAAAACCGCTCCGTGCAAAGCCGAGGTCTGCACCAGCAAATATATCCCTGAAATAGAAGTGGATCTGTAGAGAGGAGGAGTACACCTCTCCCCTAACGTGTGCACTGTGGACACCAGATCTCCAGGGCCATCTGTTTCTGGTGGGACAGGGTGAGTGCCTGCCCTGGCTCGGCTCAGTCTGAACAGAATCCACTCTGTGAGCTCCGAAACCGCCCGCGAGCTGAGCCGAAGCACGCTGAGGAGCAATGATCGGGGGATTTCTGTGAAAAATCGCATGCCAGGCGTGACCAAAAGCACACCTGCAAAGCCGTTAAAAAAGGCAGCGGCGACACTGTCAAAACGCAGCTCGCACTGATGCAAAGTGACACCGATTTATATAAAAGACAGAAAGTCAAACATATTTTTAAAAGGGGGAATAAGCTAATGATAGTGTGAGATAACTGCCAAGTACGGACATTTCCCATAAAAGACTCCCTATAATTGGTTATTGAATCCCTTGAATAGTTTTACTGTGTCACTAAGCTCCGGCTACTGGTGAGCTGAGGCTACAGTAACCCGGGGATTAATGGGGTGGAAAGGAAAGGAGAGAGAGTCCCGCGTTCCCCTCTCCACCCCAAACCTCGTAAGGTCCTATGTGTCTTTCCAGGAGTCTGAGAATGCTGGGACGAGTATGGAAAAGAAACAGGTCTATGGTTTTGGGTGCTTCTCCAGAACAAAGTTCTAACCAAATGGAGCACGTCCATTGCCAGTTTTACGACTAAATGAACCATTTTATGACTATGACAAATCACTGTTTCTATAGGAGCCTCTCCTCTCTCACATTTTTGTTGTTATTAGACCATTCATTATCTGAGTGCAGTAAAAAGGAGCTAAAACAATGGGGCCTTGATTTTTTCAGGCAGCCACTGTGTACTACCGAACTAGCTATAATAAAGGATTTTGACGTTTACGGAGCCTCAGTTAAAAATGTAAAGACAGAAAGGACCATTTCTGCAGACTTAAATTCTGCTCTATGTATTTTCCTGTCCTTCAGATGCAGGATCAAAAAATAACGTGGGGTTTTTTGTGCCCTCAGCTGGGTACGCACAAAGAGTAGGTCATCTCCAGGGTTAATGTCACAAGATAAATGTCCGCGTGTACTGCCCGGCTTTCATGCTTCCACCTGCAGACACAGCAGTTCAGTGACTGGCCTGTCCCGAAAACTTCAGCCGCATCCTTCATTTCCCTGTGCGGGTGGTGCGCCCCTGGCGCAGGTTGCCCCGAGAAGCTGTGGCTGCCCCATCCCTGGAGGTGTTCAAGGCCAGGTTGGACGGGGCTTGGAGCAACCTGGGCTGGGGGGAGGTGTCCCTGCCCAGGGCAGGGGGGTGGAATGAGATGGTCTCTAAGGTCCCTTCCAACCCAAACCATTCTGTGATACTATGATCCGCCAGCAGCACCTGAGATGCTTCAATCTGCTCAGTGAGGAGAGAGATCCCTTTCCAGGGAACACAGCTCCTCGCAATTAAAACGATAAGGGAGGAAGAATGAAAATCCAGCAGTAAACCTGTGTTTTCTTGTGTGCTAACACCCCCACCCCACCCCCAGCCAAAAGGGGTGAGAAAAGGCAGTGGAAGGTGGAGTTTGGCTTCGATTCAGTCTCTCTCTGGGTTGGCCCCGCGTCCTCCAAGGTGGACGTGCCAAGGCAGGGTGAATACTCTGGCACTCCTCCCTGGCGGTCACGGTGACCTTCAAGAACATTCTCCGTATTTTCCTGTTGGTGCACAATGCCTCTGCTTAGCTGCGGCGCTCACGCAGCGCCGGTCGGGATCCTGTCCTTGCCTCGCCTTCAACCTTCCTGGATTACC
Source organism: Himantopus leucocephalus (assembly GCA_003993805.1). Classification (NCBI taxonomy): domain Eukaryota; kingdom Metazoa; phylum Chordata; class Aves; order Charadriiformes; family Recurvirostridae; genus Himantopus; species Himantopus leucocephalus. The sequence continues at coordinate 3,070,531 of RSEF01000021.1, read as the reverse complement.
TCTCCTGGCCAACCCGCCCAACCCAATCGCGCTGGTCGTGGCGAGAACAGCGTGGAGTGGGAGGACGGCCCGTGTTGCAACCTACCGGCACTGCAAATACTTTCAGCAAACGTTACACCCTCTAGGAAATATTGCTTAATTGCCGGAGAAGGGGAGAGGCTGGCAGTTGCGGAGCTAAAGGAGCCATTTCATTCACCTGAGACGTCGATACGTGCTGCTTCAGTTTGGCTCTTCCTAGAGGGAAACGAGACGTTCCTCAGAGAATTCCCAGAGAGCACAGAACTATGTGTTCGCCCTGTGTTTTGAGGGTTATTTTAAATGTGCTTTGGACACCTGTTTTCCCCGCCCTGTCCTGTTTGAGTCTCCAGCGCTAAGCACGTCGTTCAGCGAGCGCTGGAGGTTTTCCTTCGGCGGGGAGGAGGCACGGAGGGGGAAGGAGCATTCGCCACCTCTCCCTCTTCTACCCTGTTTGCATGAAACCTGCATCAATGTAGGAGGCCTCCAAAAACCGGGTTTTGTAGAAGGTTTAAAAGCCGTTGGAGTAAGAAATGACAAAGTGAGTGTGTAATCCTTCTTATTATTGTGGAAAAACGAGCTCAAAAAATAACATGCAATAGAAAAGAATGTGTATTGCCAACACAGGTACAGCTAGAGACAGCGCGTGGTTAATTCATGGTAGTTCCTCTGTCGGAGCTTCTGTGACTTGATTAGCTCCGCAAGCGACATTTGAGTCATCTGTTTTGGGAACGGGACGGTGGGACGGCTTGCTGCCGCATTTGGGCTGTCGTTTAAGTGTGTGAAGTTGGAATGTTTTGATGTGAAGGGCCCATTTGCGTTCCGTATTTCTGAGAGTCTCGTGGGATCCACACGAAATACAAGTATAACAAACTAGGCCCTTGACTGTGAAATACATCAAGTTTTATAGAAATATATTTCCACTATAGGTGGAATAATGAGGTTATAAATCTTTTTCAAGGTTCTCAGGAAATCCAAGCTATGAAGGTGTCCCGGTTTGAGGTAAAACAGGACCAATTTTGTTCAGTGAC
>RSEF01000021.1:3055646-3069385 GCA_003993805.1 Himantopus leucocephalus | reverse complement strand
TGAGGTCCCTTCCAACCCAAACCATTCTATGATTCTATGATCTCTATCATTAGTATTCACTATGCTTAATTACATTACTGTTTAACAACTGTATCCCTAAGTCTCTTGTCACTGAGTCTTTAAGACTCACATTTGTTTGCATCCCTTAAACCAAAGGCAATACAATAAAGTGTTTGTTATAAAAGCAACTGACTGTGTTAAACACCAGGCCATCTTTGTCACTTTTTTGTGCCTATTTTCTTTGTATACAGTCTTTTTAATCAATTGGAGAGACTTGAATCCGTTGTTATTTTTGTGAATCAAAAGGGAGGAGGGAGTGAGGAAGCCGAGAAACAAAACACAAGAAATCTTACTGCTTTTACATCATGCTGAAATTAACTTAACCTTATGTTTCTATTTTAGATCTTTATTAAACCAACTTTTTATACTATCTTTGTCACTTGAAATCCACCACGATTTTCAAACTATCCTTTAATATCTTCCTTCTGCCCATCACATATTTGGTAAATTATTTACACAGCCAGTGATATAAGGCAATCTTTCTCAAGCCATTTCTGTTAGCTTTTATGGAACACTGACATCCCGAAGAATGTGGAATCATTAATAGATGCTTCATTTCTCCAACTGCTGGACAGACTGTGGTCCTCTGTGGGCATCTTACTAGACAGTGCTGGATTTTTTGGATCTACTCTAACACTGTCTGGTAACGATGTTTAAAGGGTGAACCAAACAACAACATGCCTCAGGAAGAGCTCTCACAAAGACCACAATTTAGGCCAAAGTGCAACATTTGGACAAAAGGGTAAGGTTGTTGGCTATCACATTAACAAGTATTTTTACATATAGTAAATGGCTACAATCATAAATACTTCCAACAAAGAAGTCACTGGAAACCACTCCGTTAGGTGCTACTGGACCTCGATGTTGCTGTGAAGGAGGTGAGACAGGACATACCAGCTTTAACACACGACGTGCATGTCTTCTCGGAGGCACAGTAACGCTTTATTCTCTCCAAACAGTGGCCCGAGCGTGGCACAGCCCTTGCCCAGGAGGCTGAAAGATTTGCTTGTAGGGTGCCCCGCTGGGCTGTGAAAGGTGGTTAGGGCAGGATACTGGTTGTAAAGGTCATTCTTCCCAATTACAGTTCAATTATACCTCCATGGTTGAACGGCTTATGAACTTCCAACCTTGTAACCTGCCCTGTTGTAGGCAGTGCTTTCAGCTTATAGAACAGGTGGGTTAATCACTCCAATCATTAAGAAACAAAGGAATTTAACCCAGGCAAGGAACAACTACTGATCGCTTACCCTGCTCTACCCAACCAAGCAGAGGCACGTGAAGAGCTACCGCCTCACAAGAATTCATTCTAACCGTGTAGGAGCTCGTGTAGAAGTACAGTGCTGCACTGAGTGGGAGAATGGATGAGGTTTGGATTAGAAGCTGGGACTCCTCAAGGAAGTAAATACTTCTCTCAAATGACGTAGAAGTCAGACAAGTCTCCTGGGGTGACAGCGGAGCTTGAGGAGACCGCTTCTTACTGTAAGAGTAGTATCTTAGTGACCTACCATGTCATATTTGAGCCGGGTGGTCCAGGTCCATCCACTCCAGTAAAAAAGCACAAGGTTCAGCACTGCTAGTGATAATATTGCTTGTGGCATTAAAGATCTGATTCTGCAAGCAGATTCCGGGATCGCTCCAAAAGCTAAACCAAAGCACATATGTGCAGGCCAAACGTGGGGACTAAATAGGTGCAAGCCTTGCCCCCCTCTAGTGCTATTTAATGCCTCCTGCCAGAACTGCACGTACATATTCAGGGTCAGTCTTTGCTTACCCCCTAGGTCTTTCCTGTCTGTTTTGCAGACAACCTGGTCTGGCTGTAAGGGATAAGAATTCATATCAGAACTCATTAACAGACCACTATACGAGCTGAGATTTCATCCTCACACAAGGAGCGTTCATACTGCCCGCAATTCTGAAAGACCACAACATTTTAGCGCTTTTGGGGATCTAACTTGAGGTGGGATGGTGCCCAGACCTTGTACTGATTCTCCAGTGTTGTCCCTGTCAGTTTTCAGCCCCTTTCTGTGAGAAACATCAGGCGATGTTACACATGCACCTTGGGCACGCGCTCCTTGCCCCAGATCTTGAAATGGGTTCCAAGGATTGATTTGTGTTGGAATCACAGCACCAAAACCTTTTCCTCATCCTCAACTTCGTGTTAATCCCCTTCCTCGCTCCAGAATAGAACTGGTATAGCAACACCGCCGTACACGAGCAAATTCTGCATTCTCTGCCTTTGTCACTGGAAATCTCTAAATGTTTTTTCAGCACTTTTTGCAGTAAGCTGTATGACTCCTTGCCAAAACTACTAGGTAATACAGCAACAGTGGGAAAGATGAACCAATTCGTGTAGAACTTCAACTCGTTTCCATCCCAGTGGGAACAGCTTGAACGGAGCTGGCTGTGCCTGCTTTACCTCCAACTGGACGAGCTCAGTTTTGTGTTTGCCCTTGCAGGTCATAATTCTCAGGAAAACAAGAGAGAGAAGGAAGAAGCAGAGAAGCGTTCTTTGCTGATTAGCTTCTGTGTTAATAAGTAACTGGTTCACAAGGGATTGAGGAAATGGTGTGAAATTTGAGTGACTCTGCAAATTGGCTTTTAACAAGCATTTAAAGAAGATGAATTGGAGCGCACACCTACCACCCATCCATCTTCTCTTCTTAAAACAAAGTATGGGTCCTAACCTTGGATGGAGCTGAGTAAATAAAAAAAAAAAAAAAANGAAGAAGATAACTAATTGGGCATCCATGGCAGGCACAGGAATGTCGCCTTAAAAAAAATGAAATGGAGATGAGGGAAATCCCTCCTTCCCTCCCCCATGATGATGTACGCTCAGGGAAGTCTCCACTCAATCCTGTGTCAGAGAGAGACAGTTAGTCACGAGAGCCGGGGGCAACCCAGAAAAATCCCCTTCTGCCTCAGTGTCTTTCTCTCCCTCTTCTACTGATTCTCATCTCGCCTCAATCAGTTCCACAGGAGAGCAACCCCACTGATTCTTAGGATGGTTTAAGAGCTGGCTGGGGTCTGGTCTGCATCAGATTTAATTCTAAAAGAGTTGTCTCACTGAGGGGAGTTTGAATATCGATGAGGGCAGAGTCTTTAGAGGGCGGCTGAAAGATGTGCGTCCGCCGTCTCGCTGTGCTCCTACCGCCGGCGCTGCACCACCGCAGCCGTGGTGAGCCATTCCGCAGCGAGACGCGTGCAGCCGACAGAGCTCTTGGTAAGTCCTTTACCATATTTTTTCCTTCAACTCACATACCAGTGAACTGGAAACAGTTGTGTTTTCATAATTGTACTGCCTCATAATCAGCCAGTATTTCAAGTTAAATATTTACCGGTTATTGCTTTGTCTAAGGGAGCGGCCCTCAGCCTTTCCCTGCCCTATCTTTCTAGTCCAGGATCTGGAGAAAGTCCTCTAATGTTGGTGGTTTCCTTTAGCCTGAGTGCCTGCTGATTGCTGTCTTACCAGGCAAAGTTAGATCTAGCTATTTTTGTCTAATACTGTCTGGTAATGCCGTCAATCGCACTGGCAAAAACCTTCGCTTTGACAGAAATACGGAGAAAAAAAGCTTTATCAGAAGCATCAATGAAGTCCGATGTCTGGGCCTTCTCACGGCAGTTTGGGCTTATGTTGAAAGCGTATTCAAGTGCACTGGTTCTATGTCTGTCTTGTTAACAGCCAAACATGTACTGTAACGCCTGCAGAAGCATAAAGAGAGATGAGAAAAGTCAAGAGGGTAAAAGCTTGCATGTCCATAACACGTGGGTAGGTCAAGATGTGTTTTCTGAACTTGCTTCCCTAAGCGACGAGGCTCCTGTACTCACCAGCTATCCGTCTGGTAGTAACTCCGGGACCTATTGTCAGCCTTTCCTGACATTTGATGGGTGCAGATGTCACCCAGTAGCTTTAAGAAAGACATCATAACTAAACCATCAGCCAAGCAGAGACCATCGTTGCTCCCAACGACGGTAACACTGCAGAGTAAGCACGGCTGAAAACTCCCAGCCCTGCAGCATAGGAAGCTGACCGTTTCTGTTCTTAAAATCTTCATCGTAAAGAGTTACTCCCATACTCAATACACAAAACACTGAGGGGTTTTGGTGTTGTTTAAGATGAAGAGAATCTCTCTGGGTAAACGGCTGGGCCATTTAGTCACCTGAGGTTGCTGTCAGTTTAAGTAGCTGCTTCTGTTCAGAAATTATTTATTGTACATTGCGACTTCGAATAAGGTCAGCTTTATTTTTTCACTGACAGAAAAGTACTTTTAAAGGTACGTTATAAAAGAAAAGCGTTTGCAAAGCCCTCAGTTCAGCAGATCTTCTCTTTGAGATGTAGTTAGTCAAAGTCTACAATGAGAGAGGTGGCCTCCCTGAGAAGTGCTCTGATTCCCCACACGTGGCTACCAGCCCCTATCCTCACCATACCGGGAAGCAGCAATAGCCTCGGCCAGTTGTCGGATTTCTTAATACGGCCCCCCTCGTTGTGCAATAGAAGAGCAGTGAGAGGGAGTAGCATGACAGAATGTATTCCTGACCTCAGCTGAAGAGCATCCTGTGCCCCGAGGCATGAGAATGAAGATAGCATAGTTCTCTACATCAAGTCTCACTAAATTGTCAGGAATTTCCCAGTTAGGAAATCGCCTTGCCCAAAACTGCTCAGATGGTGAAGATGGTATCTATGTCCTGGTTAAACTGACTCATGCTGGCAAGTCTCATTTTGCAGGGTACAAACGGTATTCCTTTTCATAGAACAATTATTTTATGGAAACGCGCTACTTGTTTCGGTATATTGCAGTGTCTCATCAAGATATTAGTCCACTACATTTTATACTTTTACCTCTGCTATTCCTGAACTTCAGCTGTTGGATGCCTTCTTTTCCGTTCCTCTATATGCCTCTCTTTGTCCAACGCTCACCCTTTGGATTTCACAGAAGCTACAGCCCCTTATTGGAAGCTTCGCAGTTTCTATTTCTGTCTTCATGAGATGCTCAACGTGATGTTCAAGGTTTTGTTTGGAGTTACGGTGTTTCCAGAAATGAAACAAATTTGACCTTTCAGCAACACTACCCTCTACTAATTATCTTTAAAAGAAGTGAAAACAAGAACTACATGCCTTTTACTAAAAATGGGGTTTTGGGTAAATCGGTAATAAAAAAAATTCCATGGGATGTCCTGTGCAGTCAATTTTAGAAGGTAGGTATGCATAAAACATTCTTGGAGAAGGCAAAAAGATGAAGATACGACTCTATCCCTAATGTTGTGTTCAGTAGCTTACAGGTCATTCTGTTACCCGTAGCTTACTGTAATTATTCTGATGAATATTCTGCTGTCAGTGTTTTTATCACTGGAATCCACATGTGTGGATAAACACATACTTAAAAGATTGTTTTCTTTGTAGAAGTAGGAACAACAGTTTCACTAGATGCTATTGTATAGATACATTTTTATGTCTTACGTGCTATTTAATGTGCTGCTTCACTGCCTTAGAGCTTATGTTATTAATTTGAGGCATTTTAGTTGTATATTTAATAAAAGAGTTGAATCTCAGCCCAGCTCGGAGTTGAATTTATTTTGAAGCAATACAGATTTAAACTGTGTGTTTAAACGAAGTAAACAGTTTTCCCCGATGCCCGAATAATTCCTGTCCAAGAGCAGTAAGAGCTTCTCAGCACAGCTCTGGTGCCCTCCGGAGCTCCGCTGCTCACGCATTTGCCTCGGATGGACTGAGTTGATTGAGTTCACCTCTGTGAAGCTGAACTGGGGTTCTAGACAACGCTGATGAAACGTTGCCTTATCCTTGCCCCACTCTCAAACTTCTAGCCAGCCACAGGAGACTCAGTAACATTTCACTATCCTTAACATTTAATACCCTTGATTTCTACACGAAGGACCTGCCGTTCTGTGTGTTGGGGTGGGGGGAGGGAATTTCCCAGTATGCTCCCACCTCAAAAGAACACCTTTATCCAGAAAAAAATGGTCCTTACACAAGCCAGGAGCTAGTGTTTCTCACAGCATACAAGCATTAAACTCTCCCTTATGACATCCTCCAGGGATGGAGCTTCCACAGCTTCTCTGGGCAACCTGCGCCAGGGGCTCACCAGCCTGGTAATGCTGTACCCTTCATCTCACGAGAGCAACATCCCCTTCTCCCCCCTGGCACTTCGCAACCGAAGACAGCCTTGCAACCAAACTGCTATGTATTACCTGCACGTTAAAATTGGGAAAACTCAGGCACACACAGAAAATAACTTGTCCAGACAGTTGCAGGAGAAAATAACCAAGAGACTTTGGTGTAGACTCCAAGTATTCAGACTTATTTGGCTTTAACTTAACTACCATTAAAGTTTAACGTACTGGCATATATATGGGTTTAAAAAAAAAGTTGAGCACCTCCTTTCCTCTCCTACAATTAACAATTTTAAAAACAAGCAAAAAATGAACCAGGGATTTCTAACAGGGAGCTGAGCAAAGACAAAGACAAGACATTTAGTTTTCCTAGTATTTTGTACGAATCAAAAGATTCAGGGGGAAAACCAGCTTGAAGCCTTCTAAATACGTTATTAGTCATCACGAAGCAATAAACTCCAGTGTGTTAAAACCACTTCATATCATCTTTAAGTATGGTGAAAGAGCAATCAATAGAAAGGACTGTTCTCAGCGTTTACATCTTCAGAATATCAGCCCCAAATGCAGCGTAGAAGGCTTTTTAGATACTTAGGTGGTAGGGAAGAAAAATATCATACCCAGCCCCCTTAAAAACCTTCCGCCTGGGAGAAGCTCTTCCCATATTCCTTTGTCAGTTTATTTTAGGCAAGGCAAGGTGGAGCCAGCTCCCAGGGCAGGGAATTTAACAGGCACCTCCTGGCACAACTGTTACCATCTAAACTGATTTAAGAACAAAGTTCAAGACATTTAGACTACAGAAACTGTGAACGCAGAATTTGATCGTTTCACTCAACAAAAGCGGACTGAAGTGTTAAAGCAGCTGCTTAATGAATAATATACACTTCTAGCTAACTAGCTACTGCTCCAAGGCAGCAGCGTATTTTTTTTTTCCCCCAGATATGAACTTGCTTTAAGGTCCATGGGGTGCAAGCTCCCAGGTTCAGGTCAGCGTAGCAGCGCGCAGGGAGGGAGCGGCGGCTCAGGAGGAGGCGGGGAGCGGGAGCAGGTCCCCCCTGCCCTCCCTGTCCCCCCCGGAGACTGTCACCGGTCACTTTAGAACACCGTGACAGCCACAGGTCTAAAGGGGGGGGGGGGNAAGGGGGGGGGGGGTGTTGCAAGAACCAAGAGGAGCTGATATTTGATAAAGATTCCATTTTGATTTTGGCGTCCAAACGCAAATCACTGTATTAAACCGTTCCCTCAGCCCCTCCGAGCGGGAGCCAAAGCCAGGGAGAGGCTAAGCAAACACCCAGGAGAAACAACCTCATTTGGGTTGCTAATTTTATTTGCATACCAAACACCACTTTAAACAAACCCATTTGGATTTCTGTGTGCGAGCTTAACTCGTTATTCACTATCTGCTGTTTGATGACTGTTTGTGAGCATTTCCTTTCAATAAGTGCGTGCAGAGCGAGAGAAAAAGCCTCCCGTACCACTGAGTGAAGGGAGACCTCAAAACAAACTAGGATGAGTTAATACCGTGCAAGCCTGTCAGCTTGCTCACTTGTCTTTGGTACTTATCTCCCTTTGAACTGGTCGGAAAATCAGGGCCATTTTAGAACTGTTTGGGAACAAAGGAATTGCCTATAAATATACTTAAAAAAATGGCAAGCAGAAGATTAGGAAAAGTCTGAGCTAACTGTGGATGTACAGTGAATTAGACACAGCCTACATCGAACTCTTTCTTTTTTTTCTTTCTTTTTTTTTTAAATTGGATTTCTCCCATGGCTGCAACTTAGCAGTTTTAGGCATGACTACGGCGGGACGGCGAGGCCTCCCCTTCCCTGCGATATCCCATTTTCCTGCCCTTTGTCTGGATAGAGGGTGCTTTAGGCACTGGAAGGTGGCAATAAGGTCTTCCCGGAGCCTTCTCTTCTCCAGGCTGAACCCCCCCAACTCTCCCAGCCTGTCCTCCCAGCAGAGGGGCTCCAGCCCTCGCAGCATCTCAGTGGCCCTCCTCCGGCCCCGCTGACAGACGAGGCTGCCGGCGTAGCTGCTGGTCAGGTTCTGAGCCAGGTGACTCCCCCTAGGAATCACTGGATAAGCAAGTCCCTTCACCTGTGCTCCGCAGCGCTCCTGCCACCCGCAGCCACAGCCTCTCTGCTGGCCCTCAGCTCCTACCCAGCTGCTTTCACGCTTCCCGAGTCTCTAAATCCGCCCGTGCTCTGGACTCCTACCCCTTACTGTGGGTTCCGTCCCAGAGCTGGCGGCGGTGTCTGTAACATCGAGGTTTGACATTTGCTGGAGGTTACAAAAATTAAAGACTCTTTACTTAAGCTCTTAAAACTCCAGCAACCAGGAATATGGTTTTTGAACACTTTGGAACCCTCTTATGGTTTCAGTCAGAGTTAAACCCTGGAGGAAAGTTCCTCACCTGCACAGGCTCAGCCTATACACCCTGTATGCGCTATGTTTAGGGGGTTTCGGAGAGACGTGGGCGTGAGCCTGCCATGTCCCTGCTTTTTTCTGAGAATATCCCAATGTTTTTCCCATTTATACCTCCGGGAGCTTTCACTGATATACTGTTACTAAATTCAGCAACTTCTATTCACAGGTACTATAATCAAACCCCTGCTGATTCCGGAAAAATTTACTTTCTTTGCCAATAAATGCTGTAGGTTCAAGTTGAGAGGTCAGCTGTGATTCCAACTATATGTACGTGAATATTTTTACCCATTTCTGTTTATACTGCGAGGTGCACGTCCCCGCAGAAATCCTGCCTAAGCAGCAGGCGGATCCTATTGCCGCGGCACTGGAAGGCGGAGTTCATCCCTCTTTCAGTACCGCAAGAGTTGATCTCGGTGAGGCCATTCAAGGCCAGAGCTGTAACCGTCAGCCGCTCGGTGACACCTCACAGCCCTTCAGGGCGTTTTCACAAACTGGATAAACCAAAGACAAGTTCGTCTGTCATCGAGCTCTGCGGTTATTCATAGCAGACTGTGCCTTTCCAGTAAGGGAGAAGTATTTGGCGCTGACGGAACCAGACTCCAGCTCTGCCTGGAAAAAGCCCCCCCGAATACCGAATGTTTTTTAAAACCAAGATTTCCAGGCTGTAGCTCAGAAATGTAGAGCCATTTCTTAAGTGAGACATCCACCTCTGTTCCAGGTCCATATTGCCAAAATGCCAGTGACCTTTTGTTGGTATTTAGTGACCGAGGTGAAGTGAGGGTATCTTCAGCCAAACCTACAGTGGCCGCTTATGTTACAAGGAGTTCAGCTGGGAGATGCTAATTGAGTATCTCAAAAGAAGAAGCCAAATTCTGGAGCACTCCATGGGAATCCTTCCTCATCTGAAGGTACAGGTGGGCAGCGTAAACAGTTGGCTACGCCAAGTAAACGGTTAAGTTCGCTGGGTTGCTCTCCATAGTGATAAAGTAAAATAAAAATAGCCGGCAGCACGGCTCCGTGGGACGGTCTTTGCGGTTTATGCAAAACATGATTGACAACAGGCATGAAAATTTGGCCCCATCCGATACTGCAAAGCAACGGCGGTTTTGAGCTGCAGCACATTTTGCCAGAAACTCGCAGCAACAGATGGGGCCCTGTCAGGGTTTGAAGGGAGAGCAGTTACTGGAGCGACACGTATCCCATAGCAATCCGACTGCCATAAAACTACGGAAAGGATTGCCACAGCTTGTCCTTAGACTTACGGAATTTCACCAGAAATCCATTTCTGAGGGCATCTGGGCATCCCTCTCACCTTCCCGAGGCGGGAGACTGCCGGGCTACGGGTGGAGCGTCCCGCCTTGGCGGTTCGCTGGCGTCGCTTCAGAGTCCTGGAGGCACCGGAGAGGCAGGTCCGGACCTGAGCCGCTGTGGATTCTGAAAGGAACCAAAGGCATTTTTGAAAGAGGGCACATGCCTGGTTAGCCTGCCTGGTACAGCCAGGAGAAATCGGTGTAGTCTCAAGGGCCTGCCAAGCGATGGTTTGTACTTCGAAAGCTTTTTGAGAGTCTCCCAAAGCAGTATAGGAAATAAAACGCCTGAAGAAAATACCACAGTAGATAAAAGAACACTGAAACTCCTCTAGGGAGGCAAAGGTATCCAGCTCAGCACGAGCAGGGACGGCTTTGGGGCTCTAACAGCTCTCACCGCCCCCCGCCTGGCTCTGCGCTGGCGGTGCTGACAGCGCTGCTGCGTTCGGCAGTTCTGCGGCTATCCCAGCGCCACGGGGATGCAGAGGGCGCGGACAGGACCGGGGAATCTACAGCTGGCGTTCTGGGAAGAGCCAAGGCAGCGAAGTGCCCAAATCAAACCGGAATTCAACGGGATTCGGGTGCTCAGCACCCCGCGACCTTTGCAAACGCCACATATGATTTGGGAACCTGCACTGCTCCGCCAGGGAATCAGCCCGGGTGGGTATCTTACCACGGCTTCCTTCCGCAATGAAACCGAACTTCACCCTCGCCCTTCCCCCGGAGTCTGACCGAATACACCGAGTGACCAAAGTGAGCAAAGGCAAACGGGGGGGATCTGGGTAGTACGGGCACCCTTTGCTGCCCCAGGAGGCAAGAGCAACACCTTGGCAGTAGTTTAGCTTTAAAACAAACAAACAAACCCAAACACTCTTTTTTCACTCACAACTACTACTCCTGCTCTTCTCCATCTCGAATTTCCTACGAGTTCTGGGAGTCGGCTATGCAGGTATGAAACCGGAGCCACCGGAGTCACGTGTGATTTGTTCTCCCGTGAGTAAAATCAGAACTTGGCACTTGTGCCTCACACTGCTTTTCTTTTTTTTCTTTTTAAAGTTCTTGTTCATTGTTGGATCCAGCTTTTAAAGGCATGACTTTATATATATATATTTATCTATCTCTGTGGCAGGGAGTTGCTAAAGCTATTAATTTAGACATTTCACTGGTGCAAGGATGAGCCGCGCAATCCTGTGATCTTCCAGATGCCCCAGAAATTGCCATTACTCGGCTGAGGGGGACACATTCTCGCCCCCCCGCTGCCAAAACAGACCGGTCGCTCTGCAGCAGAGCCCAGCCTTAGCATCGATCGCCACGTCCACCTGTGATGGCAAGCAGGTTTGGTGCCTATTATTGAGCTTATTCCAAAATCTTCGTAGCTCGTGAGCGTTGGCCCAAAGCTCCGTCAGTGCCAGCCTTGTGGCAGGAGTTCACTACCGCTGCCCTACGATCGCGGGTACCTGTAGCAACGAATTTCCTCCTCCGTGACTGCACTGCAGCTTCTTCGTTCTTCTATAAGTGCTTCCTCCAGCTCTTTGCCACTTTCTGTGAGTTATTGTGTTATTTTCTGGTTTTCCTGCTGGCGCAACGTAACCTGGGCAAAGCAAACGGGTGGCAGGCAAATGGCTGATCTTTATTTCTCGGTCCTCATCGTGGGGTGTAAGTCGTGCTTAAAAAAAGCTCATAACCCTCTTTGATAGCAAAGTCAGTAGGACCCTGCCTTGCAGAGGCTCATTTTGTCTTTCCGGGAGTCAGGTAAAAGCGGGTGTAGCTGGCCCCGAGCGCCGGGAAAGCCGCGAGCCAGGGCAGCGGGTGGATGCTGGCACGGGTTAGAACTGCTTTGTGTTGTCACCAGCGAGATGCTGCGTTAGTTTGTTGGAAGAACTGACTCAGCCGTGGTGCAGAGCAGAAGGCAGATGTGTTAGCAGAGTTCTGTGGGCAGGAAAGCAAAGAACTGCTCCTCCTGCCTGCAGCGTTCCTGCCTTTGTTCGTGTGAAACAAACACTAACGGGTTTTACACACAGCCCAGAGCCACTTCTTTCCTGTAGCCACCAAACCCAGAGGTTCTGCATCACTGACAGCTCCAGAGCAAACATCCCGCACTCACCAAAGCCTCCAAAGCTCACCAAAGTAAATGGTCCTCCGCTCTGTTCCTCACACAGCCATCACCTGTTGCAAGGAGACGACTCAGAAGTGGGTTTCAGTGCTCTTGAGGCAGCTCAGTATTTCATGCGCCGCTTGCAGCAATGCACCTGCAGCCGCAGAGCCCGCCGTGGCACGGCCAACTCCCAATAAATCACCCCCCAAAAATAGCTAAGGGCTCCTCATGGTCCAGCCAGGAACAAAGAACCTGGCAAGTCGCCTGTCAAGCCTGGGGACCGGGGCTGGTCACAGGACCTGCCTTGGGTGCTGCGTGAAGAACAGGTCCCTTCCTTACCTAAATGGGAAGAGCCGGAGGAAGGGAAGGAGTTCAAACAAGGAGAGGGCATTTTTAGAAACAGCACAGAAAAGCAAAGGCAAAAGCAGGGAGTATGACACACTTCCAACAACTTTTCCCAGATATTCCCTTTTTTTTCTCAAGACAGTAGAGGCCCTGGCTGCAGAGTGGTCCAGCTCCATCAGAAGAAAGCGGAGTATGGCACAGGACACAGTTCGGCTCTTCCCGAGCTTCACCAGCCCTTTGGGTTCACCTCTGCCTCCTCAGTGGTAACCTTTCCACCGCGCGGTGAAGCCGTGCCTCTTCCAGCTTAGTGTCCTGCAGCCTTCAGCACTCTGGCCGCTGAAGCTCTTTGCATTGAGGAGGTACAAGGGTGGACTGGCCTCAGGTCTGATCTTTATGGGGAGGCCCTGTCTTCTCGCTGGTGGAAGACAGATGGCTAACGAGGTGCCAGGAGGTGAAGGGCTGAAACACGTTCAGGTCTTTGGTCTATTTTTGGAAGAGCAGAGCAGTTTGGTCAATTGCTGGTGGGCATAAGGCAGGACTGGTCACAAAGTCCATTCTTAGGGCAAGGAGACAGGGCCGGGGGAAGCTTGCCAGAAGCCACAATTTGGACAGAGGACTACCTTACTACCTGTGCTCAGCCGTGACTCCCGGCCTGAAGCGCCCGGTGACGCACAGCAGTGGTGAGGACACGCACACAGCAACACGAGCATCTGGGGGTCCACCAGGAGACGCGCAGCTTGGGCAGCTGATTCCCACGTAAAGAGCGCTGCTGGGTTTGGAACGGGGCAGTGGGAAACCTGAGCGGTGGGAAGGACCACGTACAACGGCTGTTTGCTTTACTGCTTTCTCACCTTTCTTTTCCCCACTGCCACACCCGAGGCGGTGGGTTGGATTTTGCGGAAGCTGGCACGGCTGGTGCACGCAACGTTACGCCAGGGACTCGCTGCTCCTTGAGCTGCAGCTCCAAATCGGAACGAGGCAGCGGAACAAAACAGCAGTACCGAAACAAAGCAGCAAGACCAAAGCAACAGAGGCAGGTGAAAAGGGAGAGAAAGGGAGTGCATCTTCTGGGAAACACCCCCAGTTCCCTCAGAATACTGATACAAAGCCAGATGAAACCCTTGGAAGCTTTCTGCAGACATCACTGGACTTCAGGCCAAACTCTTTTTTCTGTGATTGAGTCTTTCGTCTCACAACTCTTGCTCTCACGGAGTGATGCGCTCCTGTCTTTCTGCTGCTTTCAAGCAGGACTGTAGGTGCTCAGCAACGCTGAAGATTGGTCCTGTTATGAGACACCAGTTTGGTGAAATCACTGTGCAGGGAATGCACCTGTCTTGGCCCTGGTGGCCAAGAAGGCCAATGGCATCCTGGGGGGCATC